>CM052815.1:4559399-4631353 GCA_028533885.1 Nasua narica
TCGGCTCAGGTCATGATCCCGGAGTTCCGGGATCGAGTCCCACATCGGGCTCCCAGCTCCATGGGGAGTCTGCTTCTCACTCTGACCTTCTCCCCTCTCATGCTCTCTCTCACTCTCTCTCTTTCCTAATAAATAAATAAAAAATCTTTAAAAAAAAATCAAATGGGCAATAGGATATGAATCTGAAATTTGGAAGGTAGACCAGAGATTTAACTTGGGAATGTTGATATATAGATGGCATTTGAATCTATAGGATCACCAAAGACCCAGAGCTGAACTATGGAGCCTCTAACGTCAAGAGGTCAGACAGAGGGTACCTGGGTGGCTCAGTTGTTAAGCATCTGCCTTTGGCTCAGGTCATGATCTCAGGGTCCTGGGAGAGAGCCCCGCATCGGGCTCTCCGCTCAGCGGGGAGCCTGCTTCTCCCACTCCTACTCCCCCTGCTTGTGTTCCTGCCCCCACCCCAAGCCTGGGTGGCTAAGTGGGTTAAAGCCTCTGCCTTCAGCTCAGGTCATGATCCCAGGGTCCTGGGATCGAGCCCCACATTGGGCTCCCATTCAGTAGGAAGGCTGCTTCTTCTTTCACTGCCCTGCTTGTATTCCCTCTCCCATACTGTCAAATAAATAAATAAAATCTTAAAAAAAAAAAAAAAAAGAGGAACAGAAAGTAACCAAGTATGTCAAAATACTAATAAAGATAGAAGTAGGTAGATGACCTAAAAATTGACCAGGGCTGAGGGGATTAACTGCAAAGCAGCACCAAGGCCTTTTGGGGTGAAAAAATGTTCTTCTTCTTGTAATTTATCAATGTGTCAAACTATTCTTAAAATCAGTGTTATTTTACTTCATAGAAAGAGCACCTCAATAAACTTTTTTTTTTCCTTATAAAAAGTGCGGGGCACCTGGGTGGTACAGTGGGTTGAAGCCTCTGCCTTCGGCTTGGGTCATGATCTCAGGGTCTTGGGATCGAGCCCCACATCGGGCTCTATGCTCAGTCGGGAGCCTGCTTCTCCCTCTCTCTGCCTGCCTCTCTGCCTACTTGTGATCTCTCTCTCTCTCTGTTAAATAAATAAAATTTTTTAAAGTGCATCACTCTTAAAAACAATACAAGACTATTTCACTCAAGAGTAAAGGTGAGGGGCACCTGGGTGGGTCAGTTAGTTAAGATCTCTCCTGGAATCGAATCCTGCACCAGGTTCCTTGCTTCTGCAGGGAGCCTGCTTCTTCCTCTCCCTCTCTGCCTGCCGTTCCCCTTGCTTGTTCTCTCTCTCTGACAAATAAATGTTTAAAAAAAATACCAAAAAAAAAAGAGTAAAGGCCAAACATGTCTTAGATGATCTGCCCCGTCACTCCATCATTTAAGGATCTGACCTCTACAACTCTCCCTGCCACTCCACTCTTGCTCTGACCAGCCTTACTGTTAAAACAGGCCAGCAACAATGCCTTGGGGCCCTTGATCAAGCTGTTCTCTCCACTTAGAATACTAGAAGTCTGTTTGGCTCTTACCTTATTCAAATCTGCTCAGTCTCTCAGTGAAGCTTGGCCCCTATTTATCATAGTAATCTGCACACACATACACTGCTCTCGCTGTAACACTCCATTCTCAACTCTTTCCTTTTTAAAATAAAGCTATTTCCTGGGGCACCTGGGGGGCTCAGTTGTTAAACACCTGCCTTCAGCTCAGCTCATGGTCCCAGGACCCTGGAATCGAGCCCTGAATCGAGCTCCCTGCTCAGGTGGAAGCCTGCTTCTCCCTCTCCCACTTCCCCCGATTCCCACTTATGTTCTCTCTCGCTTGCTGTCAAATACATAAATATTTTTAAAAATTTAATACAAAGCTATTTCCTAACACAAAATTTCCTACGTTTACTGTTAATCCTTGAGTCTTGTGGACTAACACAGGAGGAACCACCATAGCACCACAATGGGCATGTGACATGAGCAAGAAATAGCCTTGATCTTTCCAGTTAAAAAAAAAACAGTGACCACATGACTTAGCAACATAAAATCATAAGCAATGTTTCTGTGGAATGGTGGGGTAATTAATAGTCTGATTAAAGAGGTTTTAAGGGGACGCCTGGGTAGCTCAGTCAGTTAAGCATCTGCCTTCAGATCAGGTCATGATCCCAGGGTCTGCTTCTCCCTCTACCTGCCACTCCCCCTGCTTGTGCTTGCTCTCCCTGACAAATAAATAAAATCTTTAAAAAAATAAAATAAAATAAAAAATAAAGAGGGTTTGGGGCACCTGGGTGGCTCTATTGGTTAAGCAACTGCCTTGAGCTCGGATCATGATCAAGCCCTGCGGCCGAGCTCCCTGCTCCATGGTGAGCCTGCTTCCCCCTCTCCCTAGGCCCCTCCCCCGCTCATTCTAGCTCACTCTTTCAAATAAATAAAACCTTAAATAAATAAATAGATGGATAGATAAATAAACAGGGTTTGAGAGCAGGTGCCTTGGGGCGCCTGAGTGGCTCAGTGGGTTAAAGCCTCTGCCTTCGGCTCAGGTCGTGATCTCGGGGTCCTGGGATAGAGCCCGGCATCGGGCTCTCTGCTCAGCGGGGAGCCTGCTTCCCCCTCTCTCTCTGCCTGCCTCTCTGCCTGCTTGTGATCTCTCCCTGTCAAATAAATAGATAAAATCTTAAAAAAAAAAAACTGGATGATAGCAGGGGCAAAGAACTGCAGCAGCGAGCTGGGCCCTAAGGTATTAAGTGGGGCACTGGTTCTAGGTAAAAGCAAGCTAACCAGAGGGAATGTGACGTGGCTGCAGATGCTGGAGGGGACCAAGGTGTGATGAGAAGGCTAAAATTCCCTTCTGATTGATTGTTTTCTCAGTTAAGTATAAATAAAGTAGGCTAGTAGCTGAGTAGCCCTGAGAGAGGAAGTGGAGAGAGAACGGACTAGGAATCTGTACTCCTGATTGCCTGGCAGAACCACAGGTCTGCTCCACAAGACAAGGTTTGTGAACACTCATCAAAGTGAGACCAGTCACTGAGAAGTTTTTCTCCATCACCTTCAGCCTCATCAACCAAATGATTGTGAATAGATGAACTGGATTTAATCTGGGATGTGGTTCTGCCAAGTGTGTATGATGAAGCTGGGGGACTGGGTAGCCCCAAGGCTTGCAAGGAAAAGGATGTGAGCAAAGGAATGATAATGATTGGCATATATCTCAAGTTGGGATAAGAGGGTGAGGGACAATGAAAAGTTGCATCAATGAATTAGTTCCAACGGGATGGAAGAGTTGGAATAGTGAAGAAAGCAATCTGGAAAGACACAAGATGGAAGACATAAGAACAGAAGGTAAGTTTTAAGAAATTAAGAGGCTAACTTTTTTTTTTAAGAGGCTGACATTTTGGAAGGACTGTCTCCAAACCGAAGAAAAACCAACACTCCCTTCTACATCAGTTCATGCACGACTGATATAATTTATCCATTGGTGAAGGGGGAAAATACTACCAGATCTCTTATCCACTTCCTATCTTAAAAGATGTCTAACGTTAGGGACACCTGAGTGGCTCAGTGGGTTAAACCCTCTGCCTTCAGCTCAGGTCATGATCTCAGGGTCCTGGGATTGAGCCCCGCATCAGGGCCCCTGCTCAGCAGGGAGCCTGCTTCCCCTTCTCTGCCTGGCTGCCTGCCGGCTTGTGATCTCTCTCTCTCTGTCAAATAAATAAATAAAATCTTAAAAAAAAAAAAATGTCCAACACTAATACCTAAAAGAAATTCGTTTGAAAAAACTTTATGACTTAATTGATTTTTGATGTCCAGCTACCATTTCCATTATTCACTTTGATAAAAGCCTATTCTTATGGTTCTAACATAACTTTTTAAATCCAGTTATATGAGCTACACAAGAAATTAGTTTCTGATGAAAAACCACCCACCAGTAGGAATGCTAGTCTATATAATACATCACGCCATGTAAAGTCTGTCAAATAGTTTAGTGAAATTGGGAAATGTTGGGGGGGAGGGTGTACTATTCTTGCTGCAGCATAAAAATGTAGAATTGGATGCCAAGAAGGGAAAATAAAAACAAAACAAAAAACCCATGGCTCTGGACACCCAAGTAATTACGATATCTGCTAATATAGCCCTAGAACCTATAACTTGTCCTACAACCACTATGGAAAAGCAACTTGGCTAAAGGTTCAGCAAGTCTACCACTGAGCTGAAAATCTGGGGGATTAAGATCTCTACTAAGACCAACCTCATGGCCCATAATTTGGGCCAAGTCTAAGATATATCCTGCAGTCAGAAAATTTACATATTGTACAAGGCCTATTTCAAGGAAAAGACCATAGGACCTGAATAAAGAATACCTCCTAATAGAGCAAATATAAGAACAGGCCACATAGGCCAATGCAGAGATGAAGCTGGAGCAGCCAAATCAGGTAAAATGAGCCCTTTCACCAAATATGAGCAAATAAATTTTGTCTTAGGCTGCCAATGAGTATAATTTGCTAAAGAAAATTTCCAAAGTTAAGGAGTTAAAACTTGCATGTCTGCCACCAAGTTGGTATGCATGCTTTCCACTAGAGTTAGAAACAGGGTCTTAACATAGATAAGAAACAGGTGAGGAGAGAAAAATCAGTCTCATTCATCTCGACTAAGAGCCAAGATGGGTCCCCGTCCTGACAGAGAAGTCCTGGGCATTGCCACAAATGGACTGGGGAGCACCACCAAATTCTTCATCAAGCTCTGAAGGTGAATCCTACAGAATGAATCCTGAAGGACAGGCATGCCAACCCCAACAAATCTGATTAACACTCCATAAAGTAAAGCCTAAGTACTTTAAGGACTCTAGGCATAGATTCATAAAGGTTGATTTTGCTGCCAGGCCAACCCCTAGAAACTATGATTCAATAATTAGTCTAAGGCAGTGGTTCCTCCCTGGATGAGCAGGGTTTGTTAGACTAGGTAGGAGGCATCCTTGTCCTGTTCATTCCAGTCTCTCATCAAAAAGGGTGCCAAAATTTCTTCCTTCTTATAATCAGAAAAAGACAGATGTTCTAAATAGCATTATTTCCATCCCTTCATTCCACTGCAATTAAACTGAGATTTCTTTCAATTTGTTCCCCAAGTGGCCACCTAGAAAAAAAAGGTTAGAGATCTACGTCACATTTTATACAAATAAATTCCAAATAGATTAAAATTCTAAACTTAAAAAATGAAATAAAAAAGTAACAGAAAAAAAGGGAAAAAAAAGAAAAAAAGTAACAAAAAATACTAAGAATTTTATTTTATTTTTTTTAAGATTTTCTTTATTTATCTGAGAAAGACACAGCAAGAGAGGGAACACAAGCAGGGAGAGTGGGAGAGGGAGAAGCAGGCCTCCTGCTGAGCAGGGCCTGGGATCATGACCCGAGCTGAACGGGTCACCCGGGTCACCTAAGAACTGAGCCACCCAATGACCGAGCCACCCAGTGCCCCAATTCTTATCTTTTTCAAGTGCAGAAATCCCCAGTATGATGCAAAATTCTCAAGTCCTAAGAAGAAAAGGCTAGACAGAAATTCATCTACCGCACATTTAATTTTTCTACATGACAAAAACATCATGAAGTGACAAACTGGAAAAAACACTGGCAACTCAGATCACAAAATTTCCTTAATTTATGTATTGCTTTCACAAATTAATAAAACCAATACCCTGTTAAAAAAAAAAAAAAAGGTTAAGAACTAAGAATATGAAGACAAAAAGGAAATACAAATGGCTGTGAAAAATACAGATGGATCTAGGGGCACCTGGGTGGCTCAGTGGGTTAGGAGACTGCCTTCGGCTCAGGTCTTGATCGCGGAATCCTGGGATCCAGTGATCAAGTCCCGCATCGTGCTCCCTGCACTGCAGGGAGCCTGTTTCTCCCCCTGCCTGCCGCTCTCCCTGCTTGTGCTCTGCCAAATAAATAAAATCTTTAAAAATAGAAAAAAATACAGATGATCTACTGCACTCATAAAAACAGATGCTAAGTTTAACTATATCATTTTAAACTGTTGGAAAAGATCAACAATGCACTGGATCAAGGTTTAAGGAAACATTTTCATACCTTGCTGGAGGGAATATAAACTGTAACAACTTTTTTTTTTTTAAGGATTTTATATTTATTTGACAGAGGAAAGAGATCACAAGTAGGCAGAGAGGCAGGCAGAGAGTGTGGGGGGAAGCAGGCTCCCTGGTGAGCAGAGAGCCCGATGCGGGGCTCAATCCCAGGACCCTGAGATCATGACCTGAGCCGAGGGCAGAGGCTTTAACCCACTGAGCCACCCAGGTGTCCCAACTTTTTTTTTTGGTGAAGATTTTATTTATTTTAGAGAGGGAGGCAGAGAGAGAATTTCGTGCAGATGTGCTGAGGATAGAGTCCAACGTGAGGCTCGATCCCATGACCTTGAGATCATAACCCGAGTCAGACGCCTAATGGATTGAGCCATCCAGGCGCCCCAAAACTGTACAGCTTTTGAGAACAATCTGACATGTACTAAAATGTAAAATGCCATCCCACCTCTATGAATATAGCTTACAGATACATCTGCAGTAATCAACATAACCATATTTCATTTAATACAAAATGTCATGGATTTTAAGGTGCATCATTGCTTCACATACCACCAAAACCAAGACACTGTTAACTATGGATACCAAAATAAATTCAAATTTCAGAGATACTAAAAAAATGTGAGGAAAATGTAAGAATTGATTAAATATATAATCCTATAACCTCATGTTAATTTCACTCCATAAAACTTTTTTTAAACTCAAGTACTTATTCAAAATCTGGTTCCCTATCTTTGCCAGGTCTTCTGCATTCTTATAGAATTTCGCCATGATGAAACTCTATAGGAAACATTTTTTGGCATATTAGCTCCCAGGCTTTCCAGGAAAAACTTCTTTGTTCACTACTCAAGCCTGTTATTCAAACCATTTCAAGTCTATAAATAAATCAGAAAGTCCTACTCCAGCTCCTCCTCTTGCAACAGCCTGGATGATATAGATAAGACTGGAAGTTCTATACTGCGGAAGCTCCAGATCCTCACATCTGGTTTTAACATTTCCTACATAGTGAAATTGATGGAGGTCCCATCTTGTTACATAATGGGAGTAGGAACAACTCAGCATGTTGGATAGAGGTGCTCAATGAGGGATGCCTGGGTGGCTCAGTTGGTTAAGCGGCCGCCTTCGGCTCAGGTCATGATCCCAGGGTCCTGGGATCAAGTCCCACATTGGGCTCCTTGCTCTGCAGGGAGCCTGCCTCTCCCCCTGCTTATGTGCTCTCTCTGACAAATAAAATAAAATCTTAAAAAAAAAAAAAAAAGAGGTGCTCAATGAAACCAGCAGGCTCAGCCCTTAAAAGAACTAGCCCCGGTGGACAAAGAAAAGAGAAATGCTTCCCTCTGTTATCTTGACAAAACAGGAGCAATAATAAAATGCTCAATTCAGTTTTTACCACTAGCTAAGCACTTCCTTTCTTTAGTTTCTTATCTCTGTGATGGACTGCTAGCACCATCCCTGCCCTGCTATCTCAGAAATGCTATTTGTCAATAAAGTAACACAAGTCCCTGCTCCTTTGATGAAAAGGTTCACTGAGGGTTTAGTCATCACCTCAGGCTTAACAGAACTGTTAGCATGATTAAAATTTATTTTTATCAAAATAATCCATAAGGGGTGCCTGGATGGCTGTTGGTTAGGCGGCTGCCTTCAGCTCAGGTCATGATCCCAGGGTCCTGGGATTGAGCCCCGCGTCAGGCTCCCTTCTCAGTGGAGAGCCTGATTCTCCCTTTCTCTCTGCCTGCCACTCTGCCTACTTGTGCTCTGTCAAATAAAATCTTAAAAAAAAAAACAAAAAACCATGACCACGGTTTAACAAATAGTACAAGGTTTTCAAGTCTCTTGCATCTCCTTTTTATAGCTTTTATATAACTTTTATAGCTGTTCTTACCTTTATGGGACTCAGTAAGATAGTTATTATTCTCCATTTACCACTTCTGAAAATTATCTGTTAATTTCTATTATGAGTTTTGTTCTTACACATCTTGTAACTCACCCATCGACACTTCCCCATTCTCCTAATTTATTATTGACTAACAGTGCTGCCATGATCATGACTAGGCTGAGCCCCATAATTCTATTTTACAAATTTTGGTAAAATATTTGTTTTTTCATTTATTTTTCTATGTACTTATCAGTAATTCAGGCTCCACACTCTTCAAATGAACCAAAAATTTCCTCAAAATACTAAAATACAGGAAATTTTTAAATTCTGTCTTGGTATTCCTTTCTGTAATTCTACTTTGCTCTGCATCAACCAAGACTATACTGTTCTCCAAGCCCAAAGCAAAGTACTCGCGGGACTTCCCATTGTTATTATTCAGGGAATTATTTTTTACCTCAGCATGAGAGCTCATGGAAAAGACCAGTACTGAGCAAACATTACTCCAGTAGTTCGCAATAGCACTTAATACCACAAGGCTGGGGTGCCTGAATGGCTCAGTCAGTTAAGGGTCTGCCTTCAGCTCGTATGATCCCAGGGTCCTGGGATCAAGCCCTGCATCAGGCTTCCTGCTTAGTGGGGAGCCTGCTTCTTCCTCTCTGCTGCTTCCCTCCCTGCTTGTACTCTGTCAAATAAATAAAATCTAAGAAAAAAACAAAACCACAACGCTAATGCTCTACCTCCCAGGACTCTATATCCCTAGAGTCTAGTTTATTGTGAGGTAGCTCTGGGATAAGGAGCCTGATTTAATTTGGCATTCACCCAAGTCAACCCCAATTTTGAGGCCTGGAAGACTCTTTTACATCAAAGTTAAGGTCTAACACCAAATCAAGCCCCATTATCCCCCTAAGGACAGCTCTCTTATGTCCTCTGACCCATCCAGAATCAGATGGGTTAGATATGGGCCAGATGTCAACACTACATAGTAGTGTGACCATTCCCAACCCCATCTGACTTCCAGTGATAAAGCAATTACCTGCACACCCGAGGCCGAAGATGGAAAGCTGCTTGCAGACCAGGTGAGGACAGGTTATCTTTGTATTCTCCACAAGTGTACTTACACATAGTAGGTGACCATCCAGTTAAGTACTTCATGAACTACAAAGCCAGATTTCAGGTGGACGCTAAGCACTGTACCCAACAGAAGGAATTGTAGAAGGCTACAGAAAATCCGTGTATGAATGCATTACTCTTACACTACCGTAGGACTCCTACCGTAGGAGCTAAGTGATAGTATAATTCTATTACACAGAGCAGACTATGTAGCCTCAACTCAGGTACATCTCACTGGAAGTTTAAACACGAATTTCAAAACACTTAATGTTGAAATATCAGCACGTTCAGTTTATAAATAAAGTTTCAGAATTCATTTCCACTGTTCTTTTTTTTTTTTTTTTAAAGATTTTTATTTATTTATTTATTTATTAGGAAAGAGAGAGAGTGAGAGAGAGAAGGTCAGAGTGAGAAGCGGACTCCCCATGGAGCTGGGAGCCCGATGTGGGACTCGATCCCGGGACTCCGGGATCATGACCTGAGCCGAAGGCAGTTGCTCAACCAACTGCGCCACCCAGGGACCCTCATTTCCACTGTTCTTAACAGTGTTTTGCCTTTTAACAATAATCACAGAGCACAGTAGGAATGAAGCATTAAATCAGCTCAGATTTTGACAGTGATGAAAAACTGCTTAGGTTGTTACAGGGAGACTATGCTCTGAAAGAACTCCCTTTAAAATTTTAACCAGACACTATGTTGTATAAAGCAAAAATGTATTACCTCCATAGGTACTCTGACATGCCATCACCTCAAAAAAACCTTCTCCCACTACTCAAATCTAAATAAAATTCCCTATTTGACATTTTGCCCCCCTCCACTTAAAACTCCAGAACTATACCCAGCTCCTACAATACCTTGCAGAGTATCAAATTACTTCTTGAAGCAATGAATACTGTTAGTCTCTGTCTTTTGAAATTTGCCAATTCCACCTATCAGACCAAAGGGTGTACCAATCAAAGTGCCAAAGAGAGATGGGTCCGTCTATTTAGAGAAAAGGGGATCAAAGTAGGCACCACCCTCCAAGTGGGACTGGCAGACCCAGCCAAGGAAGATGATAGACAAATGCAAGGAAAGTAACTCTAGACTTTACTCATAATCTTCATTATTGACCACTTCTTACCTGTAGAAGCTGATTAACTCTTTTCAACTTTAATGCCCTTAACTCCACCAACAGTTTTCCTGGAACTGTTCTTAGTCACTAGACCTCCCAATCAGACAGCCTCTGTGTTCATCAATTATTTGTATTTTGAGGATAAGAGAAATAAAACACTGTAATTTACAGAAAAATGGTTGCTGAGAGTATTAAATGAGGACACATAAATGACCAACCATGGGGTTTCATGCAGAGCAAACGTTCAGTAAGTTACAAGCTATATACATACAGTTATTTCTATCTTGGCTATCTATGAATTAGAACCAGTCACAGGTAGAAGCCTAAAGGAGAAAAATTGAGAATCCACTCAACTAAAGACCAAATCTTTTCTTACCTCCCACCACAATCTACCTTTCCTAAAGGCATACAGTAGATGCTCAATATTTATTGAATAGTTCTAGAAAATATCCTACATAAAGCCTTACTATTTATAACGTTAAAACTGGAACCAAGGTACAGAGAAGAAAAAAAAAAACCTGGAAGACCATCTGTCTCATAGAAGCATGGAACAACTAAAAGGCAGAGGCTCTTTCTTGCACTCATCCCCATGCACCTTATTATTAAATACTCTAAAGCTCACTGCTGGATCCTTTTTCTGTACCTATCATTCTAAAGGCTCTAAGCACAAGTTAATGAGGTGCTAGTGGTACCATTCAGGTATTCTTTGGATTTTGGCAGAGCTATAAAAACATGGTGAAAGGCATCAAAAAAACATTAACGTACTGGCTTAAAGCTGCAGCAGAATGCTGACAGAGCCACAACTTTATTTTTTCATATGGCATGAAAAATGAAAGCTGACCTATTCCTTCAAACACTTCCTTTTCCTAAAACTCTATCTTGGCAATAAATCAGGCTAGATGTACTGACTGATTGGGTGGTTAGAATGGTAGTAGGAGGTACATGATGACTGCTTTGCAGACAGGGAAAGACCTATATATCTCAAAACTACTAGTAAGTAATTGGGTTTTATTACAAATGTGGACTAGTGGGATGAAGTCTTTACTGGAATAAGGCTACCTGCCTGGGTTCTTCTGCACATGACCTCTTTTTCTTTTTGTACCTGTAAGTTCTATTTACAATAAAATAACTGCAGTGATGTTCACCCTGATCTCAATGTCAAACTTTATACCCTCCCCCTCTCTTCCAGGGACAAAGAATCCAGACACAAGCCAAAGCAAAAACGCTCTCAAAGCACACATACCCTAAGTTGAAAAACCATTTATTTCACCGGAAAAAAAAAAAGTTATCCAACTCTATGTGTCTACCCGCCACAAGCCTTTGGGCCAAAAAGACTCAGGAGTAGTGACACTCTCATCAAGGTCATTCCCAATTCCAACACCCACTGGAAGCAGGAGGCAGGGAGACAGCACAACCCCCACCACAGTTTCTGCACACAATGAGGCCTGCTGGGAGAACAGAACGTAAATGGGCAACTACAAAAGTATTAAAGAACAGGAAGAACGGGAAAATGGGCAGGAAGGAGGAAAGGAAGAGGTGGTCTGAACTTAGCAAGGTAAATTAAGGTCCACGGTTCCTGAGGGACTGAACGTACAGAGCCGAGAACGTCCCGGAGATGGGGTACCACGAAGGGTGTATTCTCATGCACAACCGCAGCTCGGAATTTCAGCCCACACACATCCCACCTGAAAGAGAGCACAATACAGGGGCTTTATAGCAAAGCTCAAAAGGGCTTTCCTACTTAAAACTTCAAAGAACATCTTTAAGAAGTCTGGTAACTTGACAATCTTTTTAAGTTTACTTGCACCCATATCCCCAGTATCACAATAACCCCTAAAAGTAAAAAAAGCTTGAAGGCCAGAGAGTAACTGGGAAGGTCAAGCAATCCCAGGCTGGGCCTTTCTCTAAATTAAATAGCAAATATTTTTCATGAGATTAAGCAAAGACAATGTATTTCTCTTAAAGTTAACATTAGCGTTCCTCAGAAAAGGTCATTTCCACATCACAAATTATCACTAGAGGGCAGAAAAAATAGAAAGGTTCCAATTAGCTCTGGGGTAAGAGTCAAAAGTATATTTGAATCTGGGTTTACTACCAAGGTCCAAGTTAAAAATCATTCAAGGTCTAGGCAAAAGTAGCATCAATTGAACAAACTTTAAGAACTGAGGGCATCCAATTCTGCCTAGTGAAGAAACTAAAAGAATGTAGTGGGGAGGGCATGTGTAAGCTACCTATCAAGTCATTCTTTCTTTTCCAGCCCTATCAGTGATTTCCTATCCGATAATCCTGGGCAAGTCACATACCTTCTGCCTTAACTCAAAGATGACAGAATATCACTCACCCTGTCGTTACAAAATTATGGATTGAAGGTACTGTCTGGGATACACTGGAGGCTACCCCTAACAAAAGGGATTAAGAACCACCCTTTAATACAACAGCAATCTCAAACACCTAGAGCCCAAAGCTGGCAAACATCAGAAAGAATATACTGAAGTAGAGCCAAATGGATCATGAGGCTCAAAAAGTATAGCAGAGGAAAAAGCCAGAGGACTCAAGGTAGAGCTGGTGGTTCAAGAGTATTAAATGCCCATAACTAGTGGGAAGATGAAGGGAGTGATCTGCTTAAGGCAAAGCTCCCAACCCTAGTGTTCGTGCAGATTTGTATTACTATATACCTCGAAGAAGTAGTGAGGATGTCCACCATAACACTGTGGGACAGTTAAAAAAAAAAAAAAATTCAACAAAATAAATAGGCTCTTATAGGTCAGATTCAAAGACAGAACAATGGAGTGGGCAATATATTCAGGGAATGAATCTGAGCTGAGTGGAGAAGTTGGATTTGAGTCTATGCCCCAGACTCCTTGTTGAAATCTTTATAAATTAAGGTATCTTTTCTTCTCTTTGCCCCAACTTACCATCAAAGAAGTTTTTTTCTATAAAGCTCATAGGGAGTGAACTATTCAGGAATGTCAGAAAAATGCTGCTTCAAGATTAAGATGATGCCACCTGGGTAGTCTTCATAGTAACTGGGACCCGAGCAGTGACGACTAGTTAACTAGTTATCAATTTTTATATTACTATAGGTCATCTCCGACCTTTCACAGAGCACGAAGCAGAACAGGAAACTTGCAAACCTTAATGATGTCGCACACCTAGGAATTTCAACAAAGGCTCTGAGAAACAGCACACCTCAGTCTGAATATATGGGTCCCAGGTTCAATTCAATTACAGCACATAGGTGTGACCCAAGATTCATCACACCGTTCTTTGTTTTTCCAGGCACAAATAGCATCAGATTGACTCCCACTACCAGGAGCCCTGGAAAAAATAGCCAGGAGGGCTAAGGATGTTTATGTATTTCAAAAAGTTAGGTAGTTAAGGACTTCTCCCTAGCCTCTGAATCATGCTAGTAACCTTACCCTAACCCAGCAAAAGCAAGCAAGCAGGGCAGCCTAAGTGGAATCTTTAGGCTGCAGGAGGGATGGCAAAACCAGAACAGGGGACACCCCACCGCTCTCACCTCAAGCCTTAAAAGGCTGAATACCGCGCCCGATCCGCATACTGCTCCCGCTCATACCGGGCCATGTCGTACAGGGAATTCCGCGCGGCCGCCGAAGCTTGGGACAACTCACTCTCATGCCCGTAACCGTAGCCCTCTCCAACAGTGGGGACTGGGCCTGTAGCGCGACGCAGGGGGCTCCGATCCCGCCCGTAATATGAAGTGGAAGCTGCAGTAACAGCAGCAGCGGCTGCTGCGGCAGCAGCGGCTGTAGCAGCAGCAGCTCCTGAGGTCGGCAACAGGTGTCTATCGTAGGGATCGAGAGAGGTGGAGGTGAGGTGACTGGCCATGGCTGTGTTCTGGACTTGTGGCAGCTGGGACAGGGTCTGCTCTGCGTAATTATACGCAGAGGCAGCTGCAGCCGCCACTGCCTCATAGGACCGTGCAGCACGGCAGCGCTTGTAGTAGGCATCGAGCGCTCCGTACGCGTTGTTGTAATACAACGAATCCCCATAGCTCATGGTGTAAGGTGTACGCACTGCTCCATATTGCTCATTATATTGCTCGGTAAAGTCTGCCACTCGGCCCGAACGATCTATCGGACACTCTTTGGACCAGTGCCCCTCTTTCCCGCACCGATAGCAGCCGCTCTGGTCTCCCATCCCGGGCGCAGTCCTAAGCCGGCTGGTGGACAACTGCACGTGCATTCGTTTGCCTTGAAGAAACAGACGCAAGAAGGGTTGCTATCACTCTTAGTCATAGCCCGTGCCCCTACCCCAGACACTGGTCATAGCAACGGCTTTACCTAGACGACTCTAATGCAGGATTCATTGCCAAAAGAGTTAAAGAAAAAAAAAAATACACCATGTAAATTCAATATAATGACTTGATTTCAGGCAAAGATCAGATGAAGAAGTGTTTCAGCTCTAATACTAGTTTAATGCTTATGCCCCAAAACAAGCACTTCATCCTTTGCCAAGTAACTGCAGACAAAAACTACCCTGAACAATGGCCCACTGTCAAAAGAAACTACAGTAAGACTCCTCCGAGACTCTGACATTTCCCATCTTTACTACACCAAGACTGATTTCATTAAGTGGGACAATGCAAAGGCCAGTCCCCTAGCTTCCCATCCCCAAATCAAAGAGATTAAGACCCTAGAGTTACCACTGATAAAGAATATGACCCAAACATGATCTGTGGCTGAATGTGATAGGCAAGTTTCAAGATTTCTGGGAACACCACTCATGAATTGGGGGAAAGGGGACAATAAATACACATTGAAGGACTGCCTTTCCCCTAAACAGAGTCCTTTAAATTGCTGGTCCTGATAGTCACTCCACCAAAGATTCTTTACAATTTGATAGCTAACTTTAGTGACCTCCAAAGGAAACAGGACAGGCAATTCACAAGATGCTTGAATTTTTAGAAAGATTTTGAAAAGCATGGAAGAAAGAGGGGAAGGAAGGTGAGAAAAACGAGACTAACCAGTAATATTAGTGGATCAAAGAGTTCCCTTTAACAAGATTAAAGCACTTTTTCTCCTTAAACTAGGCATCTGACAGATTCTAAGAATACACAAGTTAATAATACTATCTTTTGCTGAAAATTTATATTCTGGAAATAAACTACTACTTGTGGAAAACTTTACAAAAGAAGAAACTTTTCAAGAAGTTTAAGGTTTAAATCTTTTCACAGAAAGTTTCCAGCTAACATGATCTACCAATTTATTGGTAAGCGAAATTCCAGCAAAAATTTCCAATGCAAGTGGCTATGATATACCCAAACATGCAGATGTCAAAGTGAATGGTTAGAAGCAGAAGAGTCAAGAGATAGGTCTTCTATTCAGATCTAATTATACAGAAATTGGTAAATAAACAATTTCACATGCAAACTTAAAAGTCCTGGGAAGTGGGAAAAGGAGGTGAAGGATCAAACTACCCCAAAAAATCCTGCTGTAAACATTACATCTGATAAGTGTAGACAGACTGCAAGCTAGGAGCTAAGATACGCAATTAAGTACTTAACTGTTTTAAAGTGCTCATCTACGTCCCTCTGGCATTTGCCCGTGGGGCCATTTTGGCACCTAACAAAACCAGAGAAAACAAGTGCAACCAAGGAACTAACCTTGCACCTTCATGACATAGTAACTAACGCCCTGATGAAAGGATGTGTGAATTCCAAAGCCAGAAAAAGAAAAGTCTTTAAAAATATCTATAATTGATGTCTTTTAAATGAGCAAACAATAGAGAATACAACCAACACTGGAAAATGAAAAGTGTTAAAAGACAAACCTTAATAAACACTGCTGCTCCTTACACACTAACTCTACTGAACAGTACACTAAGGAAAATGACTAACAGTAAGAAAAGCAGTGAAAATACGAATAAGCCAAATAGCACCAGAAAGCCTACAGTTCATATGCCAAGAGTTAGGCATAAAGACAAGCTGCCCTGAATTGGTACACACTGGCCTCCCCGTGTAACATGTAACTACTACTAGCAGACATAGCCACCCATTCTATGACTGGATTAAAGTGGAGAAGAGTGTCCAAAAACTAGGTAACATATCACAAACCCTCCACAAGAGCAGTCTTGACCCCAATTAAGTTGTTGACAGCAAATAATTCTCAACTTACCAATTAAAAAAGAAAAACAAACTAGACCTGAGAGACTAGTGGCACTTTTCTTTAATAATGCACGGCAATACCCAGGACACAGTGCATCCATTACTTGGGGGAATGATGATCGGACCTCCAGCTAGCTCTAATATAGGTGCAATTTAAGGGAAATAAAGACCCAAAATAGCAACAACCACTCTTAACAAGAGGAGTACTCAGGAAAGGAAGCAGGATCTACCTTGCCTGGGCTAAAAAGGTTGGAGTATTTAAAAATGTACCAAGAAGTTGTGGGAGTAACCCATAACTTGGAAGTAGTCACAACCGAAGGGAAATGGCTCTTTTTTGATACTAGGGACACAAATGGGAGGGGTGAGGGGTGGAAGAAGAGTTAGCAACTCACCATGGTTACCACACTCACCCTTCCCGTTTGCCACTCTAACCATAGGAACTCAGATCTTAAACCAAGAAAAGATAAAACCTTCCATATAAAGGGATAATCCAAACCATTACTCATGCTGCCCTCCAGGTACACTAACAATCTAGCCAAGGCTCTAAGGTTAACACCCATCTAAATGCTCTATTCATCAAGGATGTTTAGAGTCTACCCTCCAAAAAAGTGAAAAAATATTGCCATTATTGCCCCCCAACCCCAATATCTCCTCCTCAGAAACTGCTAAAATCAGACTTTTATTCTGGAGTAGCCTCACCCTCCAAATAGAACCTCTTGGTACAAGCATAATAGAAAACCAACAAGAGTGATAAGCCATTAAAGACACCAGTTATCTAAAAACTAGTTATTTAATAACCACTTATCTTTACTGGGAAGTTATGAATTGGGATGGAGGGGGGCGAGGGGGCATAACAGGGATTCTGCTCCCAAAAGTGTTGCTTAGAACACTCTTGCCACGATCTTTATATGTAAAGTAAGATATAATGCTGATACTGAGCTGAGGTAATAAATTCAGAGTGAACCAATGGAATGTATTCTACCAAGAAAAGGGGAAAAAATTAAAAAAAGGTAACTGGGGAAATCAAAGGAAAAGGATTTCTGTGCTACTGGGCATAAAAGTCTTAGGAGTTCCAAACTAAAGCCATGTGGTAGACACTGACCTAAGGTAAAGCCGGTAAAACCTCTAAATCCCATGCATTCTCCATTTTAAGTCCATCACCCAAAGTGCTTCACCATCAATACCAACAGCTGTATCTCTCTACCCCAAACCCCTCCCTTTACTTATCCAATCTATTTTCTGCACATTGCCTGTGTTCATCCCTCTTCGCAAAGAGGGTGGTTCACCTTGAAACTCTGTGTTGTCAAGGCCCCTGATGGCCTCCACTGCATCCTCTGCCCGCTCCATGTGTACGAAGGCATAATCTTTCACGATGTCACACTCGATGACTGGACCATACTCCTCAAACTTGGCCCGAAGCTCTTTGTTGGTACAGGTGGGACTAATGTTGCCCACATGCAACTTTGTGGAGGTTTTGCTCTTATTCTTGCTGGCTTCCACGTTGATGTTCACCCCGTGCAGCTTGTAGTGGTGCAGGTTGCGTATGGCATCCTCGGCCGCCGTCTTGTCCTCTATGTGCACAAAGCCGTAGTTCTTAATGATGTCACATTCCAGCACCTTCCCATACTGCTCGAAGAGTGAGCGGATCTCCTGCTCCGTAGCTTCCCGGGGCAGGTTTCCAATGAACAGCTTCACCATCTTGACACAGCCTGCACGGGGAGAAACAAAATTTCTAACAAAAGACCTAAGGCTCACCTCAATTAAAACAAATTCTAGCAAATACTTCCAGTTTTCCCTTTCTTTTACATGTCGACCTCCACAGAACAATCAAAGGAAAGTGGGAATAAGGAAGCCCGCTGCAGTACAAACTATAGAACCCGTAAGAATGTGATTTCTGTAATAGAAAGGGCCCTAACAGACAAAGGGCTTGAGAAGAGCTGGAAAGCTTCTAACGAAAATGGAAATGAAAATGAAGGCATACAGGCAGAGCTAGAGGTACTGGGCTTTTCTAGTCACTGTGAGGTCAGAAAACGAAGGTCTAACTACTGGCTAGCTGAACTGACTACTGAAATTATGAATTAGCTCTTCCTCTCGCAATCGAGCAAGCGGCCACCATTTCCGGAAAAGTGGGCCTCGTAATGGCTACGTTTTCGAGTTTCTTTTGGAAGCAGTGAACCGGCGACCCGGGCCGGAGAGCAAGGCAAGAGTAGAGTACAGAAGTGCAGGAGTGGAGAACGCCTCTCCCGAGGTGCCATCCTACGAGCTCCTGCAGAACCGGGAAATGCGTGGCCAGAGAAGGGAGCTTCAGACTCATCAGCCAGACGATGTCTCAGGGCTCAAGAAATTCTCGAAAAAGATTTCAATTTTCCTGAGTCTAAGAAAAACGCAGCTATCTCTATGGGAACCTTCAGGCAGGAAACCGAGCCAAGTCGGGTAGAAGGCAAGGTGGGGAGAAAGCAGGGTATTCTCGGGGGAAGTCGTGGGGGAAGGGCTGCTTCAGCCTTACCGCGCAATGCCCGGCACTGAGGTCTGCTCTCAGAGACGGGTGCGGAGGCCGCGACCCCACTACGATACCCCTGAAGCCCAAAAGAGTGAAATAAGATTTAACAGGACCAAAAAAAAAGACAGTAGAGGGGTTTGGAGTCTCTCACCCGCACGGAAATCAGCAGGGGATCTTCCTCGCGGCGCAGACGCTTCTGACAAAACGCTAAAATGGCGGCGGCCGCAGCAGTGACTCTGGGTAGAAGGGGAGGTGAGTGTACCATCGGATTGGCTGCTCAGTTAAGTTAAAGGCAGGCGTTCCCAGAGATCCTCTTCCTGATTGGTTACCACCAACGCCAATTACCTGAGAGGCCGGGAAGAGGTGGAAACGTCAGTAACCCCGGAGCTTTGATGCGAATGCCAATGAGCGCCTATCTGGCGGAGCCGAAGTCACTGATTGGGCAAGAGGTCGGCGTGAGGGAGGAACTACAAACGTGGGCTTCGCGGGCGGGGTGCGGCCCGCCATTAGGCGGAGCGAGCTGGGGCCCCGGTGTGGCGGTCTTTAGCTTCATGGCGCCAATTTTGTGAAGGTCCCACGTTTTGCCACCGACACGTGCACATCCTGACACTATCCCCCGCTCCATTTTGCCTTCTCCAAGTTTCTCCTTCTACACTCCCAACCACTACCCTCTCGCAGCCAGGATGCTCGAACGATAGCTTAGCGGACCCAAACGCCAGGTAAGAAAAATAACGAAGCGTGCCCACCTGAAGAACCAACCTCCTCCTTTGCCCAAGAATCCACACTGTAGCCTTAGAGGAGTCCCGGAGCTCCCCCGGATCAAAACCCCCCGGATCAAAAGTACTGATGCGATGGTGAAAGGAATTCTGGAAACAGTTAATGGGCGCGGCTTCAATTAGGTTGTAACGGCCCCGAAGTTGGCCGGGTTGGAGGCTGCGTTACTCATGAGGCGCTGAGACCAGCTCCCGCGAGGAACCAGCCTCCCGGGGTGGGTCCAAGATGAAGAAACGGCTTTTCTGTGTGACCTTGGAGATTGAAAACGCCCCCACCCCGCCCTGAGAAAAAAACTGGAGCAGCAAAGTTTTTTGTTTTATTTTATTGGGCGCCATCAGCCAGAGTTGCAGGTTTAAACTCCTAGAACCGACCTTAGGGGGGCCTAATCACATCCGGCTATAAACAAAATACAATCAAGAGCATTCTCCAGAGCGGCCGGCTCCCTCATCACATCTTTCTTTCTCATCCTTTGGCTTCTTCACATAATCCCATATTCATCGAGCAAGCATTGACCCTTTGCCAGGCAGCTTTTGAGAGTTAAAAGCGGAAGTGCGGAAAGGTGCTGGATGAAAGAACTTAAAACAAAAGCAGTGAGTTATCTATGAGGAAAGGGATGAGATGACATGAGTAATACATACAACCGTCCAACGCAGCCCCCAGAAAGGAGGGTGGGGCCATAAAAAGAAAGGAGTCAAAGTTATGGAAATGAGTTTTTAAACCGGACATGACTCAGGAATCAAATGGTGGAAAACTGGTCAAGACTTATTCGAGGGTGGGAAGAGCAAAGGACCTAAAAACATCAAAATATAACATTTACAGGTGTAGTGGTCATTAATGGTAGTCCATTTCATTGTGGATTTTGATACTGAAACTCGGAGATTGAGTAAAGGCCATATAATCGGTGATGAAGAAAACCAATTCCATGTTAGTCAGCTGTGTGTGTGCCCTTTTGAGGAGGCATCAGATGAGGGTCACCACTCAATCTACAGGGAAACACATCTGGTACAGAAATCCTCTCAGCTCCTTTCAGTTTGATCTTCCAAATTTTGTGTGTCCCAACAGCCCTGGAGATAAACTTTCTTTCAAAATACCAAAGCAGATGAGATCCACTCACTCTATAAACTAAGAATCTCTCCAGGCCCAAAGGGGAGAGGACTGGGAATAGAAATCTCAGGATCACAATTCATGCCAGTTTGCAGACCACAACCTCCCCCGCCCTCCCCCGCAACCCAGTCCCCAACACCTTCAATCTAATTACTTTATTTACCTTCTGAATTTTAAGGTGAAGTAATCACAGGTTTCATTTTGCAAGCTCATCCAAACTGAGTATAAGCACATTAAATCATCACTTGATTCTTAAAACCCGCTGCAAATGGAAAATTTTCAAACTCGCCCTACCTGATCCGGTTCTTGCCAGCATCTCCCCATCTCCTTAACAACCCCCACCCCCCACACACCACAATGCTCCACCCCACACACCTCAAACCCCAACTATGCTCCAGTACACTGGCCTTGTTCCAAGTTCATTCAGGCTGGAATGTTCTTTCTCCAGTTCCTTTGGTAGCCACCTCATCTAAAGACATCCCCCTACCCCAACCCTACCTTGGAACTCCATGCCATGACTTCATGTTATTTTTCCAAATACTTACCACCACTTGAAATTCTATTTGTTCATTCCATTTCTTTCTACCTTTTTCCCCCCTCCCCCATCAAATACTTGTTCAAGGGCAGGGACCTTTTCTTCTTCCCTACTCTACCCTCAGTGTTAAAGGCACCTGGAACATGGCAGGCACTCAATTATTTGTTGACTAAGTTAACACAGAGGTGAATGAATGCAAGACTTAACTTCCTGGAAACCAAAAGGAGAAATACTTTGGATTTTCAGTCATATCAGCTTAAGATCATGGGCCCATAGTTCTAAAAACAAGCACTTTTACCCCTATTACCTAGTATACTTTCCAGTCTCCCTCAAATAGAAAAAGCAGGTGCCCAAAAGCCAGGGGGTAACCTAGGCTACAGCTTTGATCATCAGGAATACCAGCTTGACAGAAGCTAAAAATGAAGCTTTACGTAGAAAGATCTGTTTGTAGTTCAAGTATCTCCATACTCATATTCCCCTAGCCAACTCCGCTTTAGTGAGCATTAAAGAAGCTTAATATTCATCCCTTAAAAACAAAGTTTATAAATTAAAAACATCTGGCCCAAATCCTCTACCTTACCAACCCAGCTATGTAAAATAGGAATGAATGCAGAGTTTTAAAAAGCACCTTGTCCAGAACACTTTAGATGCTATTTGGGTGATTCTTAATTTCCTGATCAAGTTGCCAAGCACCGAAAAAGTAAAGCGACTCATCCAAAGTCATCTGGACAACTGGTGTCTGTCACAGCCAAGCATAAATATACTTCTCACCGCAGAGCTTGAAAAGACAAAAGTGCCTGGAGCCTGGACTCTTGAAAGAGAAATAAAGGAAAAATCCAAACTTAAGGGTGAAACACTGATGTCAGCGAAAACCATTCAAAGGTGAATAAACAAATCTACTACTTTCACACCCTTAGGGGTGAATATATATAATTTATACACGTTAATAACTCTGGCTCCTATCCAGAAACAAGTTACTGGTTTAAAAGAGCTCGAATTAAAAATCAGTACTCTCCAGGGATGTCCAGATTAGCCTTCCTTGACTAGGCCAGTCAAGCAAGCTTCCTAAGCTTCCAATCCCATGGGCAGCTACACCCTCTTACCCTCCCCTGTTTTTGCAGGCTTCCTACCCCATACCTTTCTTTCCATACCCAAGGAGAATCTGATCTCAGGACACTTAAGTGTTGTCTGAGACTGGAAGTGACAAAAACTGGTGTGGTCCATGTCCTACTTCACTCCTAGGTAGCACTCATTAAAAAAATCCAGTTTCACTGATTCATATGTACTGCACTCACACCTACATCCAAAGTCCTTTGCTCAGATGTGTGCTCCAGGAGGCCACCCCAATCTCCCCAGAATGTTCTAACTCATGTCTGTGAGATAGCTAGCACTTAAAGAGCAGTGGCTATATAAAAGGCTCGACACCTGTCGCATGTTCTCATCTGATCCTTCCACAGTATTATAATGATTACAAGCAAAGTCCTGAATAGTTCAATACAAAATACTGATTCAATCCCTTGACCTACTTTCTAACTATGTGACCTTAAGAAAAGTTATTTAACCTACAGCCTCAACTTCCCCATTTATAAAAGAGGTTTAAAAAAACTTAATGGCACTTGGATTGCAATGAAGATCAAATGAAATTCCTGTATGAAATGCACTTTTAAAGGTGCTTAGTAAGTGTTCAATAAATGTTAGCTATTATCTTCATTTTATAGATGTAAAAACTGAGGCAGAGTTCCTGACATGTCCAAGATCACAAAGCTAAGTGATAGACACACGATTCAAACTCAGAAAACCTGATTTTAGAGTCAACATTCTTAGTCATTCTCTCTGTGCCAATTTTCCAATGAAACAGATTCTATTTCCAGAAAGTTTTAACTAGTGGAACTGCCTCTTCCTTATCTTCCACTACCCTAGTATTGTTTACTAACTGTAACTAGTTCGTTGCCTCCCCGTATTATAAATTCAAGGTCAGCCCAAGGGCTCAGCTACTTGAACACTGTTTTTCCAGTACTAGAAATGATTTAGAGCTGTACTTAATGTAATTTTAAGAACTCCTTTTTTTCTTGGAAGAAAAGATCCCCTTTATGATCTCCCTAAAGATCCCCTTTATGATCTCTCTAAAAGTAACTATAAAATTTAGGTGAATCTAAATTTTTCACCTGCTCATCTTTTTTTTTTAAGATTTTATTTATTAATTTGAGAGAGCGGGAGCACAAGCAGGGGGAACGTCAGAGAGAGGGGGAGAAGCAGACTCCCCGCTGAGCAGAGAGCCCAACGCAGGAGGCTCAATCCCAGGACCCTGAGATCATGACCTGAGCCGAAGGCGGAGGCTTACTTAACCAACTTAGCCACCCAGGCGGCCCTCGCCTGCTCTCCACCTGATCTTCTCTATTACCCACCCTTCTATTACATACAGTCCATAAATCTAGGATATTTATTTTCATTATGACCTCAGTCATCCCCTATTACGGTCAGCTTACTTGGCTTGATAGGACAAAATGACTGGAGAACCAACAGTCTGTGCAGACACTGGTAGAGCTTAACTGATGGGCACAACTAGAACAGCAGCCTACCCAGAGGCTGGCTGAGTCTCAGTGACAGTCCCATCACCTCCAGTATAAGGGTTGGGGCCCCAGGCCTACCCCAGACAGAATTTGAAACAAAGTCCAAACCTCAGAAGGGAGCAGACTGACAAGGCCAGAAGCCTCTATGTGATCTTGTTCCAGGAATAAATCACCTTAAACCTCTCCAATGAAGGCCAAGTTGTAGAGGTAATAGATGCAAAAGTGCAAAAATCTGAAGGACACTGGGAGCCCATATTCCCCACCCTCTTATCCCAAAACACACATAGTATGTCTGTCCTCTCATTCACTCAACCCAACCACCTCCAAGTTATAGGACCCAGGAACTCAGAAATCCACAAAAAAAACAAAGTATAAGGAGTGGACTATAGGATTAACACAGGTGGCATTTTTTTAAATAAAAAAAGAAGGGAATTTTAAAACAATCTGCAAGAAAAAAGAGAATGACACGATTTAGCTTTGTAGCCTCTTCTACTCAAACAACGAAAAAAATCTGATGGCTGAGGCAGCAAGGGCATCAGGACCTAAAAATGAAAGACAGAGTGATCATCTAAGGCCAGGTCACTCTGAAGAACGTGGGCTGCAATAAAGAATGCTGGCCCCAAGAGCACATTAAGCTGTTTTTCACAGGAACCCTGGGATTGGGGTAGTGGCAGAACCCTCACTGGAGAAAAAGGAAGACAGAAAGCCACATGACAAAGAATTATTACAAATACACAGGCCACAATCACAGCCCTGTAATCAACCAACCCTCTGTTTTCCAGAGTAATAACCAGAGCTAAGCTTGTTAGCTTGGCCCCCAGATCACTCCACCTTCCCTGCAGAAAAGTGACAAGAAACCTATCGAACAACTCCCCCTCCCAGTCCTGTAAAGAAATGAAAAGGAACAGCAAAGCACCTGGAGGCAAAGCAGTGAGCAAAAAGAGAAGCAAGGAAAAGAGCTATGGTCCCAGTAACCCCCTGAAATTACCCCAGTTAGCATCCACAAGAGCTCATGGTTATAAAGATCACATACTTTTGCCCACTGGGCAGAAAGAAGAGAACACTGGGGCAAGCTACTCTGTCACAGGCGAATCCACAAGAAGCCAGTGAGAGGCAGAAAAGAACCCACCTGAACTCCACCCGATTTGACAGACAACCCCCCAAAATCGCCTTACCCCAGCAGGATCCCATAATCCAATCTCTAAAGCTCCCTTTCCCAAAGGAACATCAGTAGGTTCCTACCCAACCAGTTTTCTTCTATTCACTCATTATTAGTTAAGCCCAAACTTCCATCTTGTCCCTAGCTGGAACCTTTTTTTTTTTTTTTTGCCCAGGCCCTCTCAACAGCCCCCCACCCCCCACCCACCCATCCCAGAATTCAAGTATAGAAACAATCTTCAATTTCTCACTCTAACCCAGCATCCCTTCTTGGGTTATGCTTGTACCTCACCCTTCCCCCTTCCCCAGTCTGTAAGGACACCTTCAACCATAAACCCAGCAAGAAAACATCTAGAAACCCTAGCAAATGGAGACGGGGGAAGTTGAATCTCAGGGCACTATTACGGCAGAACTTGGCAGGACGCAGGAAGGACGCTCCATGGTGACGTTCAACAGGCGGAATACCAGGTCTATAGCCAGATCCCCCATACCTGCTTTCGAATGTCCCTGCTCCTCCTTTCTCTAACCACAGGAAAGTAAAGACACTGACATCACCCCTACCCCACCACTGGCTCCCTTCTGGGTCCCAGCTCCAGCACTCAAGCCCACCCCCTGGAGAATCCTCTAGACTAAGCACCAAAGCAGTTCATTTCCCCACTTCTCACTTGAGAAGCCATAACCCAGAACCGCCCTGTTGGAGCACAGGTTGCTTCTGACCTGGAGATAAGTTAGGGGAAAATGGGAAATAAATTTACTGCATCTTGGTGTGATCAAGTTAAGGGCTGAGAAAGTCTAAGCAACTTGGATCTGGACTCTCCAGTCCTAAAGATGGCAGACTAGAAGGCCAACAATGACTTATATCCTTCTGGGCAGCAGGAAAATCACTAATTCCCACATTCAAACCCCCTTCCTTATCTGCCCTGGGGTTCTCCAGCTGCCTTTCCTTTAGCTGTCATGACTTCCTGGATGTCAAACTGGCTCCTCTGAAACTGAGTGCAATCAAGACAATGACAACCAGGTTTCCAAACTGCAAATTGCCCCAAGTTTTATTTGTAGTCCATACAAAAGGAAAAAAAAAATCAAGGTTTTCTAACACCACCTACTTGGGGAGATGGGGACGTGGGACTGTGCCACTCAGCATCAGCTAGAACATCGGGAGGACAGCAGGGATTTGGACATATACCAACCGACTGTCCCGACAGGAATTCAGTCTCAACACAGTCTATAGAGGGACAAAGTCAGGGCCCCCTGGACTGCTGGCACAGCTTGGCGCACAGGAAATGGTTAAGCTAACCCTTTCCTGGCCTCCCTCACATCTAAAAAGAAAAAGGCGCCGCCGACCTCAGCTGCAGGTTGCTTCCCCATCCAGACGACCTTAAATATCGCGCACAAAAATAAAAGGGAGCCAGGAAAAAATAAAAACATAAAAGAAATTCCCATCCTGGGAGATGGGAGGCAGGGGAGAGGGGAAACCGCAGATCTAGAGCCAGTAGCAAGATTTGCTGCTGAGGCGAAGGAACAAAGTAGGTTACTGACGAACACTCAAAAGGATCATCTCCTGGGGAAGGCCCACAGGGTAGAGGGGATGAAAAACCGCAAACGGGAGAGGTATGGGCCAGTGGTTACAACCTGGGTCTGCACCCTACCCCACCTTTCCTCTCCTTCCCTCCCTGTGGTGCCCCATCCCAGGATGGCCCTACATGCGGCGCTGGTAGCCAGAGTGCATCTGAGCTGCCCGCAGGTAATCATTATAGGAGCCCGAATAGCGTGCGTAATCGGAATGGGCATCGGGCAGGCGACGGTAATCCAGCGAGGACTTTGTCGGCGAGCGGCGGAACGAAAGCTGCGACTCTGATAAACGGCGGTAATCAGAGAGCTCGGCTAAACGCCGGTCGGAACCATACCTAGTCGAGAGAAGAAGACAGTTGGTGAATGAGACAATTGAGGGGAGGGCTCCAGGTGGGCATGGGGGAGATGCCAATGGGGATAGGGAGGGTGTGATCAGATTGGTCTCCAACAAACAAGATTTTGTCAGAAGGCTCATCACCCTATCCAGGGCAAGAAATCAAGCCTGGTTCAACTCAGTGGGAAACCAAGCCCACCACCGAAGCCCTCCCTTCTCAACTGGCCAAGGTGGATTTGGTCTACATTCCCAAACCACAAACGAACTATCCCCCCTGGGCCCTGCACAGAAAGACCTTGGTTGTTTATCAACAGAACGGCGGACGAAAGCAAGGTCCCCAACTTCCCAAAGAGTGGACGCACCTCATACACCTTGCCTTCAGCCAGTGAGTGCCAAAGGGACTACTCTTTCAAACCCACCCCACCAAAGCCAGGACAACCACGTAACAGGCTTAAGGATCCTTGAGACGGTGGGAAAGGCTATGGGCCACAATCCTGCAGGCAGTAGCTCCAATGGCACTTGGGCTAGCCTAGACAGGTGACACTTGTCCCAGCCTGACTAGCTGGTACCACCCCAGGCTGAGCACTAATGCTCCGCCTGAACCCTGGTGACCGGAAAAGTTCACAGACATCAACCCCCTCGGCCTTTGGACATCCCACGGGAGTAGAGGAGAGAAGACCAAGGGAGGGGCCAATGGCTCCAGTTTCCCTCCCATGCCAACCTCAGCCCCTTGCCCTAAGCCCCAGCTGGGGGCAGAGGCGGGGGGGCATACAGTACCTTTTCGACATGGCGACAGCCTTTTTGTAGGGATCGTCGTAGCTGGCCCGGGGTGGGGAGAGGCGGGTACGCTCATAGGGCGGCGGGGTGCTGTTGGCGTTGGCAACGGCCCCCTGGGACATGGACAGGTAGGCTGCAGACGGCTGACCTGCCCCATCGTAGGCATTGCCCGGCTGGCCACGGTAGGAGGCAGCAGCCTGGGGATGCTGCTGGGCAGCATAGGAAGCAGCCAATGAGGCTGACGACTGAGTGCGGTACGGAGCTGCCAGGGTGGCAGAAGGCTGGGCCCCATAGGCAGCTGCTGCACCATAGGAGCCAGTGGCCGCAGCAGCTGACTGAGCCCCATAAGAGCCTGACAGGCCCATTGATGCTTGAGCCCCGTAACTATTCAGCTGGGTCTGAACAACCGGCTGGGCCCCATAGGAGCCAGCCATTGGGGTAGTGGCTTGTGCAGCGTAGGCGGCTGGTTGGCTGGCATAGGCAGCAGCTGTAGCTGGCTGTGCCACATAGGCAGCCGGCTGGGAAGAGTAGGAAGCAGCCTGTTGTGCAGCATACGGGGCAGACTGGGCATTGTAAGAGGCCGAGGGCTGGGCATTGTAAGAAGCTGCCTGGGCCCCGTAAGCTAGTGAGGAGGCTGCAGACTGGGCCCCATAAGAGGCTGCCTGGGCCCCATAAGAGCCTAGGGAGGAAGCTGCTCCCTGGGTGTTGTAGGAGGAGGCAGCCGCACGAACCCCATAGGAAGAGGCAGCCTGCGCGCCGTAAGAGGATGGCTGGTTACCATAGGAGGCAAGGGAGGAACCCTGAGCCCCATAGGAGTTGAGCGAGGAAGCCGCAGCTGGCTGACCCCCATAGGAGGAGAGGGCCGAGGCCGAGGGCTGGGCTCCACCATATGGGCCAAGCGAGGAAGCTGCAGCAGACTGGGAGCTAGGGCTAGCCAGCTGGCCCCTGTACGGGGCCCCAAGGGAGACAGAGGGCTGAGCGCGGTAAGAGGCTGCCTGGGCTGTCATGGGCTGAGTCCGATAGCCGACACCCAAAGAGGCAGAAGGCTGGGCCCTGTAGGCAGCTCCCAGCGACACTGAGGGCTGGGCCCGGTAGGTGGCTGGCTGGGCCGTCAGAGGAGCCACATAGGAGGCTCGGGGAGGTGAACGGCGCAGGGGGCTGCGGTCGCGACCAAAGAAGGGTGGTGTGGGCTGACGGGCTTGCCCATCAAAGCCACCAGTGCTGTTGCCAAAAGCCTGCTGGTAGTCGAAGGTGGCAGAGAAGCCACCAGTTCCAGGGAATGCCGTATCCCCAGCCCCTGGTTTCTTGGTCTTGTCCCCAGACTGGATAGCCAGGCCGGGCCCCTTCTTCTGACCCTTGGTTGAGAGTTCCACGTTGATGCGCTTGCCCTTCACTTCTTTGCCGTTGAGCTGCGCGATGGCGGCTTTGGCATCTGCTTCCTTCTCCATGTGAACAAACGCGTAGTCTGATAAAGCAGCAGACAGAGGGTTAGCAATTAGGGGGGCAGGGCATGCTACCTGATGGGTCCCAAACTGGACACACAACAGCACCCAGCTGTTGCCAGCTACCTCCAGGCCTCCAAACCCTCCTCTCCAGGAGTATGTCATAAAACATGGCTCCCACATAACAAAGCTTCCGACTGTCCCAAGCAGTCACCTTTCCCTATAGCCTTCTCCCTATTCTCCCCTTTCCCCCTGCTACTTCACCCAACTTTCTGGCAAGAGAAGAAAGAGCAAAGATGAACTGTAACACCAGATAAAAATCTTTACAGCTCCTGTAAGTGTAAACCACCAGACAAAACACAGAAAGGGTTCCTGGATCACTCCATTATTTAGTGTTCTCTACCCCAAGGTCACCAAACACTACTGCTCACCTTTGAAGCTTAACTCTGAAACACTGGAAATGACAACTGTGTCTCAACATGACCCATGTCTCAGCCCAAGGTCCAGTTAAAGCGAGAGAACTAGATAACAATGCACACTTCATTAAATTCCTCCAATGTGATTTCCCTTTTTCTCAGAGTACTTCCATAAACAGGCCTTCATTTGGGCCTCACAACAATCCTGTGAGGCAGGCAGAGCAAAAGATCATTATCTTTACTTTACAGGTGGGCAAACATACTCAAGAGAATTTATATGGATTTCCCTAAATCAAAATTTATTAGAGCTGGGAACAGAAACCCAGTTTTTCCGTGCCCCTTCACTACTAGTCTATCCCTGAGAAGTCAATGTGTAAGACAGAACCGTGTAACATGGCTACAAATTTTAAACTTAGAACAGGAGAAGCTGGAACCCACATAGGCCAATGAGGTGTGGAAATGGAAATCAAGCTTCTTGGCTGAGTTCAGGCCCAAGCCCCCTCCCCTAGGCTACATTATATCCTCTACTTGTTCCTCTTCAAAGGACAGAAATACACCTTACCCCTTGGACTCCTGTTCACAGGAAAGATCTGGTTTCCTAGATTCAAGGTGAGAAGCTACAATTACTGCAGCTTGTAGACTCTGCTAAGCAAGTTACCCTTGAGGTCCTCATTCAGGATCTGAATGAGCCGTGGTGGGATACAGACTTAAGATATGACGCCGATCTCAAAATCCTACTCATCTACCACTGAAGGAGACAATTTTAGATTAGAAGGGGGAGGAGTGGGAAGAAATTCTTATTCAAGTCCAAACTCACAAACCACAATGGTGCAAGCAGAATATGAAAAACAATGACAAGATCATGCTCGTGGGAGATAAAGCCATGCACTTAAACCCATCTGAATCCGTGGCTACTTCAAGTACCTGGACGCCATCTCTCTCAAAATACTTTAGGAAATGAAAAACTACCTGGATGAAATCACTAAAATTCCACTCTTGAAGATAAGAATTTCTTTTAAATAGCCTTGAAATTAAGTGTCCTCTAATTTCTAGAAATTTTCATACTGGGATACCCTCTCTAGCTGCTCTGAGAGAGCAAGTCATTTTTCTCAGTGTGAGGCAATGTCACCAATCTGCATCTCTTACAAATGAAAATAAAAATATAATCAACAGGTACAAATCAGAGGTACAGTATAGCACAAGGAATCCTGGGTTAGGCACTTAAAAAAGTCTCAGTTACAGATATCAATGACTTGCCAAATCTGTCCTACCCACCTCAGAGTTAGGAGATTCAAATAATAAAAGTTCCTTGCAAAATATAAATACCTACAAAGATAAAAGAATTATGATGATTATTTAAGTCTAGGAATAACCACAGGCTTCTCTCCCTACAGAATACTTTCCTTCTTTTGTAATAATAAAAAAACAAGATCTACCATAACATTTGTATATGCAAACTTAGAACCTGTCAGAGATGATAAAAAACAAAACGAACCATCACAACTCTCAATCCTCACACCCTCATGATCAGAACCTGATTTCTTACCTACCAATTTAGGCAAAAGTGTTCCTTTTGGCTTAGCCACAGGGTACTAGAACTGTCCTATGGTCTCTCACCTCCACTTTGGGTAAAGGTAGCTAAAAATAGATACTAGTGGTCAGAGATCTCCATAAAAACAGAGGCTTGGCTGACCCTCCAGAGAATGCAACTGGCAAGCAGAAAATGGGAGCTTGTAGGCAGATTAAGGGAAATGAAAAAATCTCCAGGCATTATGAGAGAATATTAATGAATGGTATTATAGTCCTGGCTAACCCACCCACAGACTCCTGAGACTAGAACAAGCTAGGGAAAAACACCTAACAACAACAAAAACTTCAAACAGCTTACAATAGCGACAGGACATTCCACTGTCTACTCTCTATTTAGCTGAGTTTTGTTAAAAAACCGACCAAGTTGAAATCTGAAAACTGAGATTTCACTGTAGCATTCATGTAGAATTTCAATGTAGAATTCAACTAACCGCCCAGGTAAGTTATATCACTGATTTTTATCACTGGTTTTTAAAAAAGCCATCAGGTACACTTACAACCAATTTATACCAAAAAGTTCCTAAACTGGACGTTACAGAGAGATACAGAGAGATTGTATCTACAACCAAGATACAATTTGGTTGTACAGCTGATTCAATCATATCAGGGCTTATCCTATCACAGCCAGCAGCCAAACCAAGACCTAGCCCTATCAAAGATGTCCAGGACCCACTTAATCCTAGGACAATGTAGAACCAGAAATCTAGAGAACTCCAGAACCCACCTGCCTGAAGAGCTAGTTCAAGAAATAGTAATCCCTGAAAAAAATCCACTGCATTTAAAGGCACTAGCAAACAATGTTTTACACAGATCACCTAACGGTCTGGTGGCATCACAATTCCTCTAGCACCAAAGTTAAGAGAATCTAGAAAAATGAGTTTTCCTATCCTGAGAAGAGGAGTAGAAATCTCTTAACTTTAAACTACAGATTTGTGTACAGGAGGGTAAAATGGTCACCTACAAAACAAAAAACAACAACAGAGGAAACCAGTTTCCTCTTCTGCCTTTCAGACCTCCCCTGAAGCCTAAATGGTTCCTAAAGCTGTCAGCAACTCTCATATTTCATTTTTGAACACCCAATAGAATGCAACCCGGGGAAAGTAGTTACAATCCCTGTCGCTATGGAGATTTTTGCTCTGTAAATCAAATCATATCTAAGCTTCAGGGGTAACCAAGCAACTATGTTTTTCCTCTATGAAATAAAACAGAACTGGTTGTGCTGTGCAACCCCAAGCTTCTGTGCTTTTCAAAGACCCCACAGCCCAACACCAGAAGCCTTGATCATCAAATGCCCATTTCCAACCCAAGAAAGTAGTGTTTATAAAGCCAGAGCCAGTCTCTTCTGCTACATTCCCAACTTAAAAACCTTTCTTCCACCTCAGAGACAGAAAAGCACCAGTGGAGAATATGACAGTCAAATCTTTCCCAGAGTCTCTTACAAAGTGTATCAGGAGCTCTGGTACTTATCAGGGTAACTACAAATAACAGCTAACCACCACTGCTTGATGAAATTAACACATTTCTGATAACTGAATGTTTACAAAAGGATAAAATAGACAAAACTTTCTCTTTCTCAGAAGTCAGCCAGTTCTATAAACCACATGCCGTTACCCACTTCACCCTCCCCACCACTGTCACTTGGTCTCAGTCCAGAGCAAATCCAGGCAAATTTTTGGTTTCACTACCACCTGAAAGCAAGCTTCTTGACCAATGAGTTCCATGGAGACTGTCCCTTCCGATGCTAGTTTCTAGATTCCCAATCTAGCAGTCACCTTGCCTGAGAACCACAAAAGAAACTTGGTAGATCAATTAAACACAGAACTCTCAAAATGCGTCATGTACCCCCAATCCATTTCCCGGCCAGATGCCCAATCTGAAGTCCTTCCTACTCTTAACTCTAAACAAAAACAAAAATCAATGCACCACAGAGACTGCCTTAGAGCACCGACAGGAAAGCTTGATTCTGGGTACTTATAGACTTGCATAACCTGAGTTGAGGAAAATAGAATGTGATATTAATGCAAAACAAGGAATTGCTCCTAGCAGTGGAGACTACGACCCTTTACACTTTCCCAGTTACAAAAAAGACAAATGGCCCAAAAGAGACACCTTTCCAAGAGAGCAAATGAAGTGTCTTGGTGGAAATAAGCACCTGCACCCATTTATTTCCCAAATGGGTGCAAAACTTTTCACACAGGATAAGGGCAGGTATGAATCCAACACCAGGAGTAGGGCATCAGATGCTCCCCCAGGTCGCATCCTTGAAGATGGCAAAGTTAACTCTGATCTGTTCCCAAGAGGAACAGAAACCCGCCACATACACAAAGGCTATCCCATCAAATCTTGCCAACATAAAAAAAACAGAACTTACAGGACAGAAATCTAGACTACAAAAGTCAACTGGGTCCCAAAAAGGAAGTCAGGCCTAAATTACAGTGATACATTTTTCTCAAAGGCAAACTAGGAATCTACGCTAAGGATTAGACTACTCCAGCAAAGACGAATAGCAAGTACATCTGTTTTGCCAATGTTTAGCGAAGACCTCTCACACATCCCTCTCCATGTCCCCCTCAGCCACAGAGTATATGCCCCCTTGCAAAATCACCGACCTCATAAAAGAACACCACCCCGAAGGCATGGGCTGGCAAGTAAAGGTTAAGGAAAAGAGGCCTTCAAAAACAAGCCTCCTTCCACACTGGAAAGGTCCGGTCCGGGTTACCAGTTTATAGATGTAAAATCGAGCCCAAAGAATAAAACCCAAGTTTGAGGGACTTAGAAGACAGCGTTGCCACACCTAACCCACCTAACGATATAGAAAGGCCAAAGTGATTCGGAAGGGGCCCCTCCTGTACCCACGAGTGAGTAGACCCATGCCACACAAAGCTAAAAGATCCCAGCCCGAGAAACGTTCAAGGGCCCCGTTACCTTCCGCTCGGGAGCATTCATCGGGAGGGAACACGAGGGTGGCCTTGGGGCGTCAGCCCCCACCTTTTCCCTCTTCCCTTGCTCTCTGACCGACGTCTGGAGAGAAAGTGGGGAAGTGGCGAAATCTTCCCCGCTCCATGATCCGGCTTGTGCCCGTCACTTCCCAATTTCCGCTCGGTGCCAGGCCCAGGAGACCAGTGGAAGACGCGCCCCCGGTACACTCGCAAGTCTCTCAGGCGCGTCCCCGGCCCCGTAGCTCCGCTCACATTGGCCGCCGAACCCACCCAGAGCCGCTTCCTCCCATCTGGAGAATGGTGCTTGACCGCAGGGGAGGAGGGTGGCTCTACCCAACGCGCCCCCAACACCTCCGGTCTCGCTCCCGCGGACTTCCCCACCCTCCCCAACCTCGCGGTGACCGACCCCCGGGAAAGGGGCGTGGCTAACAAGCAGAGTGCCCAGAACGCGCCCGCGCCCGCGCCCCCGCCCCCGCGCGCCCCCGCGTTACCTTTCACCACGTCACACTCGATGACGCGTCCGCGGCGCTCGAAGAGGCTGCGCAATTCCTGGCTCGTGCACGCAGCCGACACATTACCCACGAAAATCTTCCAAGTGTTAAGAGGCCGTGGGCGCGACATCTCCACCACGAGCGCGCGCCCCGGCCGCAGCTCGTGGCCGTGCAGAGCCTCGATGGCGCGCAGCGCGCCTGCGTTCTCGCGCATGTGCACGAAGGCGAACTGTTTCATGACGGCGCAGCTCATGACCGTGCCGTAGGGCGCGAAGAGGGCAGCTAGCTCCTCTGGCGTTGTATCCGCCCCATCGACGTTTCCCACGAATATCTTCATTTTGCCGCCGCAGCCGCCTTCCCGGAGAGCCGGGACCTCTCCTCCAGCGACAGGCGAGACGTCCGACCGGCCGGCAGTCCTCCCCAGGAATGGCTGGCGACCGAGAACCCCGCCGCGCAGGCGCTCTGACCTAGCCAATCGGGGCCCACATCCCGCGCGTCTTGCATCCAATCAGAGAGGCTGAAAGAAGATGCACTCAGGCGCAGCCAATCCTAGAGGGTCTGGAGCCCGCTCGTTAGCGCAGGGGGCGGGAAAGGGACGGCGGCGCGCGACCAACCGCCACTGCCGGGGGGAGGGGGAAAAGAAGGGTTGGAGAAGAGAGAACGCGCGCGGGGAGCGTCGGCGGCGGAGAGGCCTAGTCGGTGAGACGGCCTCTGGCCGGGGTGGGGCCGGGATCGGCGGGCCCGAGGAAAAACTTTGTTCAGTCGGAAGTCAGAGCTCCTCCCATTTTGGCAACCTAGGCCAAACCTGGAGGCGGCAGCGAGCGTGTCCACGAGAGGGTCGGGCCTGGCAGAAGAAACCAGGACAGCCGCCTTCAGTCAGCAAACTGCCGCCTCCGGGGCTGTGCTGGGCCGTCTGAGGGGCCCGAGAGACATCTGCCCCAGAGAACCCTTGTGCTGTTAATTCATTCTTTGGAAACACGTTCCCTGATGTTGCTGAGGTCCTGGGAGAAGATGGAGACTGAAAAATCGGAGTTTCATCTCTGCCTTTATGAAATTTCCAAAAGAGGAATGATGAGATGTATCTTTCTTGTGTGCGTTTAAAATTTTTCCACAGTAAAAAGTTTAATGAAACAATATTAGATCAGAACAGTCCCTGAGGGAACAAAAGTTGAGCCTTAAAAAAAAAAATTGAAAACCAACAGATGTATGTAAATAAAAATATTTTGCATGGCAGAAGACATCAAAAACATAAATACATGCAACAAACTCAGGAAAATATTTACCTACATCTTCATTCTCCTAATTTTATTGAGCACCTACCAAATGGGCAGCACCAAGGATCTAGCTGTGAACAAAAAGTGATAAAAATCCTGACCTTGAAGTTGAGAGAAACAGATAATAAACAAGTAAAACATATAGACTGTTAGATGGTATTAGGGGCACCTGGGTGGCTCATTGGGTTGGGCGACCCACTCTTGATGGCAGCTCAGGTCTTGATCCCAGGTCTTGATCTCAGGAGTTCTAGCCCCAGGTTGAGCTCTGTGCTGGGTGTGGAGTCTGCTTAAAAAAAGTAGGAAGAAAAAAGGTGGTGCTAAAGATTTGAAATGACAGAGCAAGCCATTCTAAGGGGAATCATTCCAGCCAGAAAGTACAAGTCAAAAAGTCGTGGGGCAAGAGTATGCCTGCCTCTTGAGTATATCCAAGGAATGTCCAAGAGTATATCCAAGGAATAGCAATATGCCAGTATGGCTGGAGACTATAACGGAACAAATATAGAGCATGAGGTCGTAAGGGAAGATTGTAGCACCCTAATGGCCAATGAAATGACTGGTTTCACCTTTTTTTTTCTAAGTGTTTTTTTTATTCGACAAATCTATACCTCACCAGGTTCGCAGCACAGGTGCACTCCTCAATTCCCATCACCTATTTAACTAATCCCCCACCCACCTCCCCTCTGGCAACCACCAGTTTGTTCTCTATAGTTAAGAGTTTGTTTCTTGGGGGGCCTGAGTAGCTCAGTCAATTAAGCATCCAACTGGATTTCAGCTCAGGGCATGATTTCAGGGTTGTGAGGCGGAGCCCCACATCAGGCTCCACACTGGGCATGGAGCCTGCTTAAGATTCTGCCCCTTCCCACTCCCTCTCTCTTTCTCCTTAAAAAAAAAGAGAGAGAGAGAGAGTCTGTTTCTAGGTTTGTGTCTCTCTTCTTTCCCTTTGCTCCTTTATTTTGTTTCTAAAATTCAACACGTGAGTGAAATCATGCGGAATTTGTCTTCCTCTGACTGGCTTATTTTGCTTAGCATTATACTCTCTAGATCCACCTATGTTGTTGCAAATGGCAAGATTTTGTTCTCAATTTTATATATATATATATATGCCATTATATACGCTATAATAGCAAAGTGCCGGTAGATAGAGCTATATATCTCACAGCTTCTTTATCCTTCATCAATCGGTGGACACTTAGGCTGCTACCATATCTTGGCTATTGTAAATAATGCTGCTATAAATATAAGGATGCATGTAACCCTTTGAACTAGTGTTTTGTATTCCCTGGGTAAATACCCAGTAGTGCAATTGCTGGATCATAGGTTAGTTCTATTTTTAACTTTTTGAGGAAACTCCATACTGTTTTCCACAGTGGCTGCACCACTTTGCATTCCCACTAACAGTACAAGTGGGTTCCCATTTCTCCACACATTCTTGCCAACACCCATTGTTTCTTGTATTGTTGATTTTAGCCATTCTGACAGGTGTGAGGTGATATCTCATAGTGGTTTTGATTTGCATTTCCCTGATGATAAGTGATGATGAGTATCTTTTCATGTGTTTGTTGGCCATCTGTATGTCATCTTTGGAGAAATGTCTGTTCATGTCTCCTGCCCATTTTTAACTTAGGTGTTTTTTGGGTGTTGAGTTGTAGAAGTTCTCTATATATTTTGGATACTAACTCTTTATCAGATATATCATTTGCAAATATCTTCTCCATTCCATAGGTTGCCTTTTAGTTTTGTTGATTGTTCCCTTTGTGCAGAAGCTTTTTATTTTGATGTAGTCCTAACAGTTTATTTTTGCTTTTGTATCCCTTGGCTGAGGGGACTTATCTAATTAAAAGTTGCTCTGGCTGATGTCAGAGAAGTTACTGTCTGTGCTGTCTTCTAGGATTTTATGGCTTCAGGTCTTACATTGAGGTCTTTAATCCATTTTGAATTTATTTTTGTATATGGTATAAGAAAAGTGGTCCAGTTTTCTCAATACCATTTGTTGAAGAGGCTTTTCCCCATTGGGTATTCTTCCCTGCTTTGTCAAAGACTAGTTCACTATATATTTGTGGGTTTATTTCTGGATTTTCTATTGTTGGATTGCAAGAGTGGTCCACTATTCACAAATCAATGTGATACATCACATCAATAAGAGAAAAGATAAGAACCATATGATCATTTCAATGGACACAAAAAGTATTTGACAAAGTACAACATCCATTCATTATAAAAACAAAACAAAACAAACTTGGCTTTTACTATTAAGTGAGGCTGGAAGTCTGTGGAGGGCAGGGGGCAGAGGAGCTCTTCTGATACGGCTTATCTTTCATGGTTTTACAAATATCTTTTTTGGCTGCTATTGAAATGAGTGAAAACCAATGGAAAATAGTTTTTTGTTCAGAACACTATTGCTAGAATCCAGGAGAAAGATGACAGTGACATGGATCAGGGTGGCTCCAGTAGAATTCAGAAGAAGTGGTCAGATTTGGATGTACTTGGACAGTAGAGCTAACATAATATGCAAGTGGATGTGAGTTGTGAGAGAAAGAGGAGTCAAAGGTGACAGTGAGCAACTTGGAAGGATGGAATTGTCATTTACTGAGATGGGGAACGTTGTTTGAGAAACAGATTTTCTGTGAAAGACTAGAAACTGAGTTTGGGACATAATAAGTTTGAGATGCCTCTAAGTTACCCAAGTGGAGATGCAGTGGGCAATTAGATGTGTGCAGAGTTCAAGGCAGAGCTGAAGATATTAATTTGGGAGTCTAAAGGGTTAGTATCTGTACTGTACAAAGAACTCCTATAAGTTGCTAAGAAAAAAAAAAGGGAGATAAATGGGCCAAGGATACAAACTAGCCATGTTATAGGAAAGGAAGTGCAAATGGCTAATAAACAAGGAAATTCTTTGGTAGTCAAGAAAATGCAGTTTCCTAAGAAAATGAGAACATTTTTCACCCTTGAATTTGAAAAAAATTTAAAAAAAGATTTATATCTATTGCTGGTAAGGGTGTGAGAAAAGTACATGCATATTGCTGATGATAGTGTAAACTCTACATCCTTCTTGGGAACTATTCTGGCAATATCGAAACTTTCAATGTGGTGATTCTTTAATATTTTATTTATTTATTTATTAAAGAAAGAGTGAGAGTAAGAGAGATCACAGAGGGAGAGGGAGAAGCAGACTCACCACTAAGCAGGGTGCCCGGATGCAGGGCTCGATCCCAGAACCCCGGGATCATGACCTCAGCCGAAGGCAGACACTTAATGACTGAGCCTTCCAGGGGCCACAATGTGGTAATTCTTTAACATAGTAATCCAACTTTGGATATCTAGTCTACAAAATAACTCATCAATAAGAATATTGGTATGAATTTATTTATTGTTCCATTGTTTGTAGTAGCAAGCAATGAAAGCAACCTGAATGTCTGTAAATAAGGGAATAAGGTATTGCCTTAAGATAGAATATTACAGGGGCGCCTGGTGTCTCAGTCATTAAGCGTCTGCCTTTGCTCAGGTCATGATCCCAGGGTCCTGGGATCCAGCCCCGCATCGGGCTCCCTGCTCGTTGGGGAGTCTGCTTCTCCCTCTCCTGCTCCCTCTGCTTGTGTTCCCTCTCTCGCTGTGTCTCTCTCTGTCAAAATAAATAAAATCTTTAAAAAAAAATAAAAATAATAATAATAAAAAAAAGAGAATATTATGGGGCGCCTGGCTGGCTCAGTCAGTAGAGCATGCAACTCTTGATCTCAGGTTTGGCGGTTTGAGCTCCATGTTGGGTACAGAGATTACTTAAATATAAAATCTTTAAAAAAAATTATAAAAACAAAACCTTAAAAAAAAGATGGAATTTTTTTTTAAGATTTTATTTATTTATTTGACAGAGGAGAGAGATCACAAGTAGACAGAGAGGCAGGCGGGGGTGGGGAGGGAAGCAGGCTCCCCGCTGAGCAGAGAGCCAGACGCGGGTCTCAATCCCACGACCCTGAGATCATGACCCGAGCCGAAGGCAGAGGCTTTAACCCACTGAGCCACCCAGGCACCCCAAGATGGAATATTATGTTGCTACTAAAAGCAGTTCAGAATTTATTGATATGGAAGGATGACCGTAATTTAAGAGGCAAAAATACACTGTAATTGTATAATGTTACATCTTTCTAAACTACAGGGAGAAAAATCCTCCATGTAGGTGCATCTGTTTTTTCAGCAGAGAAATAATATTGGTTATGGATGAAATATATGGCTTTTTCTACACTTTTCCATATCATTAGACTTTTAACAGTGAGCACCTAATTCTTTTACAATTAAAAAAGTACCATTTTGATACCACTCTGGTATCTTTTCAAATCTAACTGCTGGCAGTATTCCCAGATTGGGAATCGGCAGGCCCCTGGCTACCCCAGCAAGCAAGCACAGCCATTTTAAGGGTATTGTGTAGCAATTCTATGTTTGTACCTCTAATGCTGGTAGGGTGTAGAGTCAGAACACTGTGAAACAGAAATATAATGTAAAACCCATCTGTGCTTTTAATTTTTTTGCTATCCACTTTCAAAAGAAAAATAAACAATTTTAACAATATTTTAACCTAATCTATCTAAAAAACTATCATCATGTAATCAATATTTAAAAATTATTAATATTTTACATTCTTTTCATCATACTAAATCTTTGAAATTCATTGCGTGTTGTACACTAAGGGCACTTACATCTCAGTTTGGATTAAATACATTTCAAGTATTGAGTAGCCACATGTGGCCAGTGGCTGCTGTATTAGCTACTGCAGGTTTAGCCTTCCTCCTGAAATGGGCTTCAGATTCTGAATAGACATCCTTTGGAAAAGCAGAACTTCAACGTTGGTGATGTATCTGATTTTTCAAAATAGCACACCATCAAGCTGGTGGTATAACTGAGGCTAATTTAATGTTCTTTCTATTATGCCAGGTCAGAGTTAGATCCTCATTCAAATCACAATTTGCCAGTTGTGAAAACTTGAGCAAGATTCTTCACATCTATGAGGATCATCTCCTTCACTTGCAAAATAACTGGCCTTCCTACAAAGATTTTTGGGTTTTGTTTTCTTTCTTTCGTTCGTTCGTTCATTTTTTCGTTCATTCATTCATTCATTCAATAAATAGGCTCCACACCCACTTGGAGTCCATCCTGGGGCTTGAACTCACTACCCTGAGATTAAGACCTGAACTGAGATCAAGCGATGCTTAACTGACTGAGCCAGTCAGGTGCCCCTTGTTTTCTCTTTAAACAAGTTGTGTGTGTGTGTGTGTGTGTGTGTGTGTGTGTGTGTGTGCAGTAAAAATGTACATGACATCAAACCTATTATAACTATTTTTTTTAAGATTTTATTTATTGAGAGAGACAGTGAGAGAAGGAACACAAGCATGGGGAGTGAGAGAGGGAGAACCAGGCATCCCACCGAGCAGGGAGCCCGATGCAGGGCTGGATCCCAGGACCCTGGGACCACAACCCCAGTTGAAGGCAGACACTTAACGACTGAGCCACCCAGGCATCCCATAACTAATTTTTAAAAGATTTTTTTTTTATTTATTTGACCAAGAGAGAGAGAGAGAAAACACAAGCAAGGGGAGCAGCAGAGGGAGAGGAAGAAGCAGATTCCCCACTGAGCAGGGAGCCTGATGCGGGACTTGATCCCAGGACCCCAGGGTCATGACCTGAGCTGAAGGCAGATGCTTAACCTACTGAGCCACCCAGGCACCCCCATTATAACTATTTTTTAAGGGCAGAGTTCTCTGGTATAAAGTACATTCATTCACATTGTTGTGCAACCACCACCACACTCTATCTCCAGAACCTTCTCATCTTTCCCAAGTGAAAATCTGTACCCATTAAACTAATTCCCCATTCCCTCCTCCCCTCAGCCCCCAGCAACCACCATTCTCCTGCCTGTATGAATGTAACTACCCTAAGTTACTCATATAAATGAAATCATACAAATATGTGTACTTTTATGACTGGGTTACTTCACTTAGCATAATGTCTTCAAGGTTCATCCATGCTATAGTGTGTGTCAGAACTACCTTTTTAGGGGCGCGTGGGTGGCTCAGTCATTAAGCGTCTGCCTTTGGCTCAGGTCATCCCTGGGTCCTGGGATCAAGCCTCGCGTTGGGTTCCTGAGTTCCCTGGTTGGTGGGAAGGCTGCTTCTCTCTCCCCCACTCCCCCTGCTTGTGTTCCCTCTCACGCAGTGTCTCTCTCAGTCAAATAAATAAATAAAATCTTAAAAAAAAAAAAACTCCCCCCCTTTTTTTTTAAAGATTTTATTTATTTGACAGAGAGGAGAGAGATCACAAGTAGACAGATAGGCAGGCAGAGAGAGAGGAGGAAGCAGGCTCCCTGCTGAGCAGAAAGCCCGATGCGGGGCTGGAGCCCAGAACCCTGAGATCATGACCTGAGCTAAAGGCAGAGGCTTTAACCCACTGAGCCACCCAGGCACCCCATGATCTCTCTTCTTTTGTGTTCTTTGAATCCTTTGAGTTCTGATAACCATATAGTCACAGAATCACCACCACAATTGAGATAAAGACAGGCCCATCACCCCAAAGTTTTCTTATGCTGTTTCTTTGCAGTCAACTTCCCCTCAAACCCCAGGCCCTGCGAAACAATGATGTTATCTTTCATTATAGTTTTGTCTTTTCTTTTTTAATATTTTATTTATTTATGTGATAGGGAGAGATCACAAGTAGACAGAGAGGCAGGGAGAGAGAGAGGAGGAGGCAGGCTTCCCGCCAAGCAGAGAGCCCAATGCAGGGCTCGATCCCAGGACCCTGAGATCATGACCTGAGCCGAAGGCAGAAGCTTAACCCACTGAGCCACCTAGGCACCCCTAGTTTTGTCTTTTCTAAAGTGTTATACAAATGGAGTCATAGAGTATATAGCTTTTGGAGTCCAGCTTCTTTCACTTAGCGTAATGCATCTGATATTCATCAATGTCCTTGCCTATATCAGTAGTTAGTTCCTTTTTATCAATGACCGGCATTGTCTGGATGTGCCAGTTTGTTTTTCCATTCTCAAGTTGAAGGACATCTGAATTGCTTCCAATTTTTAGAGATTATGACTCAAGCTGCCATACAGGTATTTGTGCAAACAAGTTTTAATTTCTCTTGGTAAATACCTATGAACCACAAGGTCATTCTGAGCATTAAATGAGGTACAATAAAGTGTTTGGCACCCTGTAAGGCACATAGTAAGCTCAATAAATGAAGCAGTTAGAAGAGTTTGCCACAGAATTCTATTATAAGTCAAACAAAAAGAACCTGTAGTATCCTGACTAGAATTTTATTAAGCACCTACCATTTGCCAGGTGTTCTTCTAGTCTCTGGAACAAAAATTCAGTCAGAATCATAAAGTCCTGTGTATTTAAAGACAAAAATAAAAATTTCCTCCCTCTATTTTCACCATACTTCAAGTCCACGATTAGATCTATTTCTCTGGTGACGAGGCTAGACTTGCCCTGATGCTTCACTTCTCCAACCATGTTGTAAGCCCAGTGACATACCTAGCCCATCACTGCTGTCCCAAGGGGCTTTAACTATAATGAAAAGGAGAGCTAAAAAGACATTTCTAGGGGCGCCTGCGTGGCTCAGATGGTTAGGTGTCTGCCTTTGGCTCAGGTCACGATCTCTAGGTCCTGGGATTGAGCCCCACATCAGGCTCCCCGGCTGACTCAGCGAGGAACCTGCTTCTCCCTCTCCCTCTGCATCTCTGCCTGCTTGTGTGCTCTCTCTCTCTCTCAAATGAATAAATAAAATCGCTTAAAAAATAAAAAGACATTTTTAGTAAAATAATACATATCATATAACAAAATATGTCTCCCGGTCAGCTACAAATGTAGACTGATACAGAGTCATGGCATTGCCAACTCAGATGGTACTAGTGCCACCACCACCGGCAATACCACTCTCCAAAATGGTGAACAACTCTTAGTAATATTCGAAACCAAAGAACAAGATAAATCAGTGTATATTAAAATGGCACCTATAATACCGTGTTTATAAATACAATAATACATTAAATAAATTGCGTTCTAATTATAAACATGTTTTTCACCTATAAGGATATCTGGTAGGACATTTGACAGTTGGGCAGGTTATGGGACCGTTGGTTCTTCACTGTGTCGGACTACCCTGCACACCCAGGTTGGCAAGGAACCCTAGCCTTCGCCCACTAAATGCCAGGAACACTCCCTCACATACGCACTCAGCATTGTCACAACCAGAAAAATCTCCCTCACAAACTCTCAAAAGTCTCAAAAGAGCTAAGTTTGGGTAAAAATTCATTTCTGTAATGAAGCAATCTGTTAGGAAAAGTCCTTATCTCTTTACACTGAATAGAAGGAAATGTTAGAAATTCTGTCCTCTAGTGGAGGGATGAGAGCCCAGATTTACTTATGACCTTTGCCTCAGTTAATTATACTAACAGCCCAAAAGTTCTCTGGTTTAATAGGTCATGGTAATAGGTCAAAGGTATCAGGTGCTAATCCCCGGCATCTGGAAATGTTACCTTATTTAGAAAAGGGGTCTTTGGGGCGCCTGGGTGGCTCACTGGGTTAGAGCCTCTGCCTTCAGCTCAGGTCATGATCCCAGGGTCCTGGGATCGAGCCCCACCTGGGGCTCTCTGCTCGGCAGGGAGCCTGCTTCCACCTCTCTCTCTGCCTGCCTATCTGCCTACTTGTGATCTCTCTCTCTCGCTCTGTCATATAAATAAATAATCTTTTTTTTTAAAAAAAAAGGGGGGGTCTTTGCAGGTGAAGTTAAGGATCTTGAGATGGGGGAATTATTCTGGGTTATTCGAGCAGGCCCTAAATACAAGTACAAGTATCCTTGTAAGAGGTAAGCAGAGGGAGAACTGCCACAGATAGAGGAGAAGGTGTTGAGAAGACAGAGCTGAGGGATGCCTGGGTGGCTCAGTTGGTTGAGCGGCTGCCTTTGGCTCAGGTCATGATCCCAGCGTCTTGGAATCGAGTCCCGCATCGGGCTCCTTGCTCCGTGGGGAGCCTGCTTCTCTCTCTGCCTCTGCCTGCCTCTCTGCCTGCTTGTGTTCTCTCTCTGTTAAATGAATAAATAAAATCTTTAAAAAAAAAAGAAGAAGAAGAAGACAGAGCTGAGAGAGATCTGAAGGTCTGGACCTTGAAAATTGGAGTGGTGTAGCCACAAACCAAGGAATGCCAGCCATCACCATAAATCAGAAGAGGTGGGTAATGCATATTTTCCTAGAGCCTCTAGAGAGCCTGTGGCCCAAGTGACACCCTGATTCAGCTCAGTGATAGTAATTTTGGACTTCTGACCTCGACAACTATGAGGATGAAGTTCTGTCGCCTTAAGCCACCCAATTTGTGGTAATTGGTTACAGTAGCCCCAGGAAGCTAATAGTCAAAAATTATATTTTCTTTTTTTTTTAAATTTTATTTATTTGACAGATCACAAGTTGGCAGAGAGGCAGTCAGAGAGAGAGGGGGAAGCAGGCTCCCTGCTGAGCAGAGAACCTGATGCGGGGCTCAATCCCAGGACCCTGAGATCATCACCTAAGCCAAAGGCAGAAGCTTTAACCCACTGGGCCACCCAGGTGCCCCCAAAATTATATTTTCTTAACAACATGGATGAAGGGATTTTCACAGCATGGACTTACACGATGTGCCATAGATGTTTCTCCCAATAAAGGGCAAAAGCTTTTCCCTTTTCACCTCCTTCCTTCCTGCTAATCACCTTGACCTTGCCATGTATTAGCATGTGAGGAAGGGAGGCTTGGCCACACAACCAAAGAGGAGAGGGGCACTAAGAGAAACCACAGTTCGGGGTGATGTAGTGTCCTGACACCATGAGCCACTGGACCCACTCTGAAACCTCTAGTCTGCTTATCTTATGAGATAATTAAAATGTTTTTATTGCTCTGGCCATTACTAGTCAGAACACTCATTACTTGAGGAGTTCATCCTAGTATAGAATTCAACAGACGATATCAAGATTGCAAATAAGAAATAACAGTATAGTCATGTTATCTAAAAATATGAAAGTATAAATAAATAGATAGATAAATAAAATAAATATGAAAGTAAATTCCAAGGATGCCTGGGTGGCTCAGTTGCTTAAGTCGCTGCTTTCAGCTCAGGTCATGGTCCCGGGGTCCTGGGATCAAGCCCCACATCAGGTTCCTTGCTCAGCAGGGAGCCTCCTTCTCTCTCTGCCTCTGCCTGCCACTCTTCCTGCTTGTGCTCTCTCTCTGACAAATAAGTAAATAAAATCTTAAAAAAAAAAAAAAAGTAAATCCCAGAAAAAATGGCCAAGGGCGCTAGTTGAATGTCTCTAGGAACTGGATTTCAGAAGAGATGAGACAAGGGGTGCTGTTTCATTATAAACCTAGTAGTACTATTTGACTTTTTATGTTGTATTCATATATTATTTAGAGAAAAATAAAACTAAAAGTTAGGGGTACCTGGACGGCTCAGTCAGTTAAATGTCTACTACCTTCAGCTCAGGTGGTGATCCCAGGGTCCTGGGATCGAGCCCCACATCAGCCCTGCTCAGCAGCAAGCCAGCTTCTCCCTCTCACTCTGATGCTCCCTCTTTTGTGTGCTCTCAATCTGTCAAATAAATAAAATCTGAAGGAAAAAAAAGACAACTAAAAGTTAGGGGTGCCTGGACGGCTCAGTCAGTTAAATGTCTACCTTCAGCTCAGGTGGTGATCCCAGGGTCCTGGGATCGAGCCCCACATCAGCCCTGCTCAGCAGCAAGCCAGCTTCTCCCTCTCACTCTGCTGCTCCCTCTCTTGTGTGCTCTCAATCTGTCAAATAAATAAAATCTGAAGAAAAAAAAAGACAACTAAAAGTTAGGGGTGCCTGGATGGCTCAGTTGGTTAAGCATCTGACTCCTGATTTCAGCTCAGGTCAGGTCATGATCTCAGGGTTGTGAGTTGAGGCCTGTGTTGGCTCTGCAGTGGGCATGGAGCCTGCTTAAGATTCTCTCTCTCTCTCTCTCTCTCCCTCTGCCTCTCCCCGCTTCCTCTCTCTCTATTAAAAAAATAATAAAATAAATAAAATTTAAAGTACCGTTAGTGAAGGGATGCCTGGGTGGCCCAGTCAGTTAAACATCTGACTTTGACTCAGGTCATGATCTCAGGGTCCTGGGATTGAGCCCTGCAACAGGCTCCCCTTCAGCAGGAAGTCTGCTTGTCCCTTTGCCCCTCCCCGCCAAACCACCCCCCAACTCGTGCTCACTCGCTCTCTCAAATAAATAAAATCTTAAAAAAAAAAAAAAAAGTACTTTTAGTGAAAATAAAAGAAAATCTACAGGACACAATGGGTATTTGAAAAAAAATTTTTTTGAGAGAGTGTGTGCGCACACACGCGTGCATGGGCAGTGGAGAGGAGAGGCAGAGGGAGAAGAGAATCTTGAGAAGTCTCCACACCCAGTGTGGAGACTTGACAGGGGTAGGGGTGTTCAATTTCACAACCCTGAGACCGTGACTTGAGCCAAAGTCAAGGGTCAGATGCTTAGCTGACTGAGGCACCCAGGTGCCTCAAATTTAATTTTTAAAGTACTAAGTTTGATGTCAGGTAATTTAAGATTGGACAACATGTACATTCTGCTAATGTAATAAGTACAAAAACAAAGTGATCGGAAAGGTCTTATTTCACATCACATTTATACAGATTCTACCTTCTCATGTAGCTAAGCAGCAGCAGAAGTCTTCCTGAGATGGTTGCAGGTTCTCCCTTAATTCCTTAATGAATGAATGAATGAACGAGTGAGTGAATAACAAAATAATAATAGTTAACACTGAACAGTTACTAAATTTGCCAGGTGCTGTTCTTTGCATGGGCAACCTTATTTGATTATCATAGCAGGCCCATGAGATTGGCCTATTGTAATCTCCATTTCATAGAGAAGACTGAGAGGCATTCCTCAAGGTCACATAGCTAGAAAACAGAGACCTGGGACCCAAAGCCCGACTCATCGCTATTACATTTCCCTGGGTATATGCATGAGTAAGAATGATTATTAACCAAGGCCATACATAGAACATAAATGCACTGTTGCTAACACTAGCAAGGAATTCACTCATTATGTAAAGATGCTTCTTTGTGGTAAATACATTTTCAGAGTCAGAAAAAGATCTGTCCTTAGAATGTCTTTAGGATTATGACAGAAGAAGAAGAGGAAGGACAAGGAGAAAGAGAAGGAGGAGGAGGAGGAAGGGAAGGAGGAGGAGGAGAAGGAGGTGGGGGGAGGGGAAGAAGAAAAGCCAACTTCTAAGATTATTTGGGTTTAATTTAATCAAAAAAAGAAAAACCTGAGTGTGGGGGATGTGGGGATGGGGGGGCAGTTTACACAATTTTTATTGCCTAAATCAGGTAATAAAATTAAGAGATTATGAAAACATACTTTACAGGCTTAATCTGAATTTAGGGACCGTGGTTTGTAAAGCCAATGCCATCCATAGGGTTTGGCGAGTTCCCTGTTACCACAGCAACAATTTAAAGAAGACCGAGCAGGTACACTTACTGCATAAGAACTGCCCTTTACAGGTGCGGCCCCAGAGGTGAGTAGCCCCTTTCCTAGGGACAGTACCCAACATCTTTTCAGCTGAAAGAGTGTCCCTTTAGTGGGTAATCTATCTGAATACTGGGGAGATGTAGTCTCAAAACCAAACGTACTGAAGTAAATGAAACACATACTGGTCATATTTTTAAGTTCACAAGTAGGTTTTTGTCATATTTGGGGGAACCTGAATATATTTGGCATTTAAAGTATGTGTAATGTTAAGGAAATGCTGACATATTAGAGAATCTGACGCATCAGTCTTGATTTTCTAATTTTTTTTTTAAGATTTTATTTATTTGACAGAGAGATTGAGAGAGAGAGCACAAGTAGGTAAAGCAACAGGCAGAGGGAAAGGGAGAAGCAGGCTCTCTGTTGAGCAGGGAGCCCAATGCGGGACTCGGTCCCAGGACCCTGGGATCATGACCTGAGCCAAAGGCAGCTGCTTAATCGACTGAGCCATTCAGGCGCCCTTGGTTTTCTAATTTAAAAGTACTCAAAAAACTGATTTTATGAGCCAATCACAAAAGAACAAATATTGTATGATTCCACTTATGTGAGGTCCCTAGAGTAGTCAAATTCATAGAGACAGACAGTTGAATGGTGCTTACCATTCTAAGAGAGAAGGGGAATGGAAAGTTGGTGTTTAACAGGGACAGAGTTTCAGATTAGGAAGATGAGCAAATTCTGGAGATGAATGATGCTGTTGGTCACACAATGTGAATGCAGGTAAGCCACAAAAATGTGCACTTAAATATGGTTAAAATAGGGGCACTTGGGAGGCTTAATTGGTAAAGTGTCCCACTCTTGATTTGGGCTCAGGTCTTGATCTCAGGGTTGTGAGATCAAGCCCTGCTGTGGGCTCCATGCTGGGCAGGGAAACTGCTTAAGATTCTTCTCTCTCTGGGACCCTTGGGTGGCTCAGCTAGTTAACCATTGGCCTTTGGCTCAGGTCATGATCCCAGCCTCCCGGGATGGAGTCCCGCATCAGGCTCCCTGCTCAGTGGGGAGCCTGCTTCTCCCTCTGCCTGCTGATCCCTCTGCTGGTGCTCTCTCTCTCAAATTAATTACTTAACTAATTTAAAAAAAGATTCTCCTCTCTCTCCCCCTTCCTCTCCCCCACCACCATTGCTTAGGGGCTCTCTCTCTCAAGGAAAGAAAAGATAGAGTGCCTTTAAAATCTTTAAAAAAAAAAAAAGGTTAAAATAGTCAATTTCATTATTTTTATTTTGCCAAAATAAAAAGATGATTTTTAAAAATTTTATTTTATTTTATTTTATTTTTTTTAAAGATTTTTATTTATTTATTAGAGAGCGAGAGACTGAGAATGAGAGGGGAGAAGGTCAGAGGGAGAAGCAGACTTCCCGCAGAGCCGGGAGTCCGATATGGGACTCGATCCCAGGACTCAGGGATCATGACCTGAGCCGAAGGCAGTTGCTTAACCAACTGAGCCACCCAGGCGCCCTAAAAATTTTATTTTTATTTACTTAACTTTTTATTTACTTTTTAACAAGATTTTTATTTTATTATTAGGTTTTATCTATTTGAGAGCGAGAGAGAGGAGGAGCATGCACAAGCAGGGGGCAGTGGCAGGCAGAGGGAGAAGCAGACTCCCCACTGAGCTGGGAGCCTGACGTGGGGCTTGATTCCAGGACACTGGGATCACAACCGGAGCCGAAGGCCGACCCTTAACTGACTGAGCCACCCAGGTGCCCTGGGATAATGTTCTTATTTTACCAGATTTGTAAATAGAAAAATAAGTTTTGTAATTCGAACTTAAAGGCTTAAGGAAAACGAAGTTTTACATGTGCTACCTTAATCAAACTGAATCATAACTGCACTGGCTTCTTGGTGGCTGTTGGAAGATGTCCCCAGTCTACAGGACTTAAAGCACCAATTCGTTCTCAGTTCTGGAGGCCCGGAGTTCCAAATTTGTAGTGGCAGACTGAAGTCACGTTGTCAGCAGGGCCTTGCTCTCCCTTGGGACTCGAGGGAGGACTCCATTCCCCGCCTCTCGCACTCAGCTTCCAGGAGCTGCTGGCGTTCCTGGGTCTGTGGCTGCAGCAGACCAAACTTCAAGGTCAGCATCACTGTTTGTCCCTCTGCTGCCCCCCATCACCTTCTCCGCGTCAAAACTCTGTCTCCTTCTTGTGAGGATGTGTGTGCTTGCATTCAGGGCCCATCCAGATAATCCAGGATAATTGCCTCAACCCCCAAATCTTTAACTTAATCACACCTGCAAAGACCCAGATAAGGTCACATTTATAGCCTCTAGGGATTAGGACCCGGTAACTTCAGTGGCCATTATCAGCTGAATCACAATTGTTTTTTTTTTTTTCCTCCAAATCATCTCTAATAGTCTTCAGTGCACCAGTACCACTAATCTGCATCATAAACACAGAGATGGCTCTTTGCTACTGAAACTGTTCATGGTATTAGCACCCAGGCCCGGGTGCGTTCCTCTTTGCTTTAAAGCTTCCTATTCTCTTATGGTTATTCCCTTGCTTTGGTTTTTAGATATAATCTCCTCTCTATCTCTGGCTAAGATACAGCAAGTCCTCCTTGGAAGTAGGTACCATATATGTATTTAAATTTGAAGAGAAGGGGCGCCTGGGTGGCTCAGTTGGTTAAGTGTCTGCCTTCAGCTCAGGTCATGGTCCCAGGGTCCTGGGATCAAGCCCCACATCGGGCTCCTTGCTCAGCAGGGAGCCTATTCTCCCTCTCCCTCTGCCGCTCCCCCTGCTTGTGCTCTCTCTCTCTCAAAAAAAATCTTAAAAAAATAAAATGAAATGAAAATAAATTTGAAGAGAAGTTTTTGGGGCCTGGAGGATGGTCCCGGACCGTGCTCCTACATGAAGATAGGGAACGGCAGGTAGACACGCAGCTCTGGGAGGGTACCAGGCCCTGAGCTAACCATTTTTTAAAAGATGAGACTAGTAGTTCTCAAACTTTAGTGTGCTTCAGAATCACCTAGAGGGCGTTTAAAACAGATTTCCAGGCTTCACCCACAGAGTTTCTGATTCAGTGAGTGTGGAGGGAAGCCCAGGAATTTGCCTTCAAACCATTCCAAGTGATACTCCTGATGCTGGTCCAAGGACAGGGGCCCCCCACCTGAGAGCCACGGGAGAAGGCAGAGGAACAATTCGGGAGCCAAAGTTGCAGCTGCCTTCGGAAACAGCCCCACCGCTCCCAAGGACCCCCACTGGCAGCCAGGAGTCCCCGAGAAGAGGCTCTAGCACTGCTCTGGAAAGAGGCTCCAGTCGGGCCCCTCTGCTAGGATCCAGCTGGGCCCCAGGTCTCCTACTTGGAAAAAGAGAAGTTTCCTTAAGTGTTCACAGCTCTACAGATGCAGCGTGGAATCCCAGGCAGCACGGAGAATGGAACGCCAGAAGGGGCAAACCCAGAGGGAAGAGGGAAGGGAGAGACAAGAGGTCCCTGAGACACTGATATGAGACCGGGGGCTGGGACCACTGGAAAAGCACCTCCAGCAGAGGAAAAATAATAAATGAGGGCGGAGAGAACCGGGGACAAAACAAAGTGTTTGGGCTCCCCAAAACGCAGTATAAAACCACTGGAGTTACATACAATTTTGGGGCAGATCATGGATGAACAATCTTTATTTTAATAGCCATGTATGTATGTTCTTTTTCTAGCAAATTTCTGTTTAAGACACATGAATCTTACTTTCCAAACCTTACAGTGAGAACCAATAGGGTGGTTAAGAGGATAGGTCTGGAGCCAGCCCACTTGGGTCTGACCCGAGACGCTGCCACGTTACTGGCTGTGTGACTTTGGGCAAGTTACATAACCACTCTGTGCTTCAGTTGGCTCATCTGTAACCCGGGATAACAACAGAAGCTACAGTGTAATATTCACCTTGAGGATGACATGAATTACTGCATGGAGTGTTTAGAAAAGAGCCCCGCACTTAATAATCACCATATAGGTATTAGCTAATCTGATTAAAATTTCATTTTTAATTAAGTTTGAAAGTGAATAAAAAATGTCTTAAGTATTTGGTAAATGGCAGTACACATGGGCTTGTAGACACGGCAGATATTGAGAGACAACACAAAAATGACTGAATTTGGCAAAGATTTTCAAACTATGCTCCCGAGAGCCCTAGGACTTTTGGGAACTTTAGCCAAAGTTCCACATTTGCTTCACAGTTGGACCTTTAAGATGTTTGAACCATGTTCTGTGGTTTGAAACCAAAGTTTCAAAACTACATGATTAGGGGCCCCTGGGTGGCTCAGTCAGTTAAGAGGCTGCCTTCGGCCAAGGTCATGATCCTGGGGTCGTGGGATCTAGTCCCGCATCAGGCTCCCCGCTCAGCAGGAGTCCGCTTCTCCCTCTGTCCCTCCCCCTGCTCATGCTCTCTCTCTCTCTCTCATAAATAAAAAAAAATAAAATCTTTAAAAAATAAAAAAATAAAAATAAAAATAAAAATAAAATAAATAATAAAAACTACACAGTTAAAGGGCACCTGGTTCAGTCAGTAGAGCATGTGACTCTTGATCTGGGGGTCGTAAATTCAAACACCACCTTGGGTGGAGAGATTACTTAAAAATAAAATCTTGGGGGGCACCTGGGTGGCTCAGTGGGTTAAAGCCTCTGCCTTCAGCTTGGGTCATGGTCTCAGGGTCCTGGGATCGAGTCCCACATCGGGCTCTCTGCTCAGCAGGGAACCTGCTTCCCCCTCTACCTCTGCCTGCCTCTCTGCCTACTTGTGATCTCTCTCTATCAAATAAATAAATAAAATCTGTTTTTAAATAAATAATAAAGTCTTGGGGCACCTAGGGGCTCAATTGGTTAAGCATCTGCCTTCGGCTCAGGTCATGATCCTGGGGTCCTGGGATCGAGCCCCGCATCCGGCTACTTGCTCAGTGGAGAGCCTGCTTCTCCTTTTCTCTCTACCCTTCCCCACCCACTGTGTGTGCTTGCTCTTTCTTTCTCAAATAAATAAATCTTAAAAATAAATAAAATAAAACCTTAAAAAAAAAAAGCTATGTGGTTAAGAGTTCAAAAGAGAGAAGCTACTGGGGATGCTGCTTCTTTGAGTGAAAACAGTGGTAGGGTTTGATAAGAGGTTTGGCCATAAGAGGGTTAAACTCAGCTGTCGTTCCACAACGAAGGTGAGAAGAGGTCAGGGGCCGGCTGTGGGCAGAGTCCACGAGGAGCTCCTGCAATGATCTGGGGCCAGGGAGGACAGCCTGGGTCCCATGCTTAAAAGGGGTTTGGTTCCCAGGAATCAGGGGAGTTGGAAAACAGCCAGCATAGCTTTGGCAAGAGAGCGAGCAGGGTCCAAGGGCTAGGGCTGGACGCAGAGCCCGCAGGCTTGATGGAGAAAGAGGAAAGGCCTAGGGAATGGGAGCAGAGCCAGGCAGACCTTAGCAAGGCCAGCCCTCTGGAAAATCACCTGCCTGGTTCCAAGCAGACACGGTAAGGGGCAAAGTTTGTACTTTGACAGCCCACTGTGTTATAAAAGCAGTTTTGTCACGGAGAAGCAAGCTTGACAAAGTCCAATGGGGGGTCAGGAGTGTGAGGCCATCACAGGGAGGGGTTAGGGGAGGGGGGCAAAACGTCAAGTGGAGAGGCCCAGAATCCCTGGCCCCACGCATTAGTCCGTGGATACTGGCCATGCCTGTGGGAGGGGAGCTTGGCTGGGGCAACCTCCAGGGGCCCTGTTTGGCCTCAGAAGCACAGCCACCATTCCCGTCACTTCCCGTGCGCCAGGTCCTGCGCCAAGCATGTTGCTTATTGGGTTAATTAAGTCTTTTACTTGTCAATTAAAAAAAATCAACTCAAGCCAAATTAATTTAAAAAGCAGGAGGAGGGGATGCCTGGGGAAAATCCAGGAGTGTCTCCTGGCCCCCAGCTGGCCTCAGGAAAGGCCCAGAGCGGGCGCTCGGGGGTGTCTGACATTATCCAACAGCTCGGAGGTCGTCCCTGTGCCTCTGCCTCCTCCCGCACCTCAGCAGACAGGCTTTTCCTGATACTCAGCTGACAGGGCAGGGAGAAGAGGGCCACCTGCAGCTCTCAAATTCCCACATAACACGTCTAAGCACAGCAAGAACCTAAAGCAGGGTATCTGACAGCGACCTGAGGGGTGTGGTCCCGCACTGTGGCCCCGAGGGGAATGCAGCCGTACGGTGTAGATTTGAATCCAGTTTTGTTTGGCTCCAGAGCCAAGAGGTAGTCCTCAAATGGAGGCCAGAGGCAGGAGGACTGTGCTCAGCACGCCCATAAAGGGATACCGGGACACGGACAAAATCCAGAGTTTATACGAAAATAAAACTTTAATTTGCCAAGGGAACATCAAAGCGACCCTTCACACCCTGTGTTCTCCTGGGACCGGGGAAGCAGGGCCGCCCTCCCCTCTCTCTGGAAGCGGACGGTGCTCAGTGGGGAGAGCAGTCCCAAACCCGGGGCTGAGGCCGTGCTCAGAGGTGGGCGGGGGCCTTGGCTGGCTCCTTTCGTCCCTCACCAGCAATAGGGCGGCCTCGCTCCTCCCAAATGGTGAGGCCATCACAGGAGCAGATCTGCTTGGGGTTCTGGAAGAGGCCAGCAGAGCGTGCAATGATGCCACAGGCCAACCTGAGGAAGAACGTGCGGTCAGGGGTGGGCCCTGGGCCCTGGGCTGGGCTCCTCTGGGCTTGACCACACACCACTGGCCATGCAGAGTCTCCTGCCGGGGGTGGCATCACTCACCTCTCTCCTGAGTTCCCTGTGACCTTGGATAAGGGATGGCCGCCCCGGCCCAGGTCGTCTTCTCCCTCGTCGATGACCAGGCTTCGGCCAATCACATCCCATACCTTTGAGGGGAGGTAACAGCCTCAGACAGGGGACCTGTTAGGAGAGGTCCCCACCTCCTTTTCCACCATACCTTCAGCTGCTCATCCTCTATCCTGAAGCTGGCTCGGCCGTCAGTATCAGCCTGGACGTTCCCCAGGTCTCCACGGTGCTGCAATGAGACCCAGGGGAGAGAAGAGGGGTGCGTAGGGCACGGCTGCTAGCTTCTAGCTTCCCAGGATCCGATGCCCCTTCCCCCAAAGTACCAATGTCCTCCTCTGGGTACAGTCAGGTGCAATAAAGGGATGGCCTAGGACTCCAGGAAGGCAACTGATGCTCCCTCCCGGGAACTGAAATGCTGGACAGCGACTCCCTTGCTAGAAGTCCTGCCCATGGTCTCCTGCAAGGCTGTCGCCCTCCCTGCATCACAGCCTCAGAAACTAGCCCTGCTGCTACTGCTTTGCAACCCCAGTTCTCCAGCCACTCATTGACTGTAAGCCCTTGGCAGTCTATTATTCCCCTGGGCTTAAGTTGAGGAAGCAGCCAGCATCGTTCTGACTCCCAGCCTCCAGGAACAGAGAAAAGAAACACAAGGAGCAGGGGGCCTGCCCCGCCCCCCAGAAGCTGGCTCTGCCGACCTTCTCCCTTTGAAGGTAACACAAAATGTCTTAATGCATCTACTGAGCACCCCCTACATCAGACCTACGCTGACCGGACCCTACTGGCAAGTCAGAGACCCACGTCCGTGCAAATAGTCTCCAACCAGACACTTTAGGCGAAGCAGGTGCCTTGCCAGTGTGGGCTGGTGCACATGGCCTTGCTGTGATGCACGGTCACAAAGCATGTCACTGCGTGGAGGGGCTGACAAGCAGCAAGGAGCGCCGCCTCTGCTTTATCCAGTTTTCCAGAGAGACATCTGCTGCTGACACCTGGCGCTCTGTGTTACCCTGCATGGGTAGCCTTTCTGCTAGAAAGATAAGGAAGGGGAGGGGATACCGAGCCTTGAGGAGCATCTTCAGGACTGGGCTGAAGGGGCGAGCAGCCTGGCAGCGCAGCTCAGATACATGGCCCGGGCCACAGAGCCCTGAATGTCACACCCAGCAGTGTGTGGCCTACAGAGCCCTCAGGCACCGGGGAGCCAAAAACGGCCGTGGACAGGGGCGTGCCATAGTTACGCTGTGCTTTGGAGCAATCCCTCTAGCCCAGTGCATGAAGATGAAGGACTGGGGGCAGGCGAGAGAAGAGAAGGCCCCTTGGAGATCAGTTAGGAGATGTGCAAAGGGACACAGGCTCTGGTGGAAATCCCCACACTGAATCACTTCCAGCTGGGCAAAGCAGATGCAGAAATTCCAAAGGGACTCATCAGGCCAGGGTGGCCTTGGCAGTCTAGATGTTACTCAAGTCTTCCACCACCTCTATCAAGGACTTGGGGATGGCAGGGCAGCTGGCTCCAGCCCCTCCTGATTCCCTGCCTGGAGAGGGGCCCGGCCCAAACAGGCCAACGCACAGGTGGCAAGGCACCTCCTGATCTCGACTTTGTAAGAGACACAGTGCTCCCAGTTCCCAGATGCCCCTTGCTGGTCCATGCCTCGGGGGCTCCACCTACGGTGTTTTCTCGGCTTTGCCTGACATTCACACTTTCTGTTCTTTACTGGCTTGATTTCTGTGCAGCACCTTTCAAGCTCGACGAAGACAACAGCCTCTACGATGCACCTTCCCTCGTACTTACATCCTTGTGTGCTCCTCCACTGAGTGCGGGCTGGACCTAGTGTCACTCGCTAGATTCGGTTACAAAAAGAGAACGGCTTCTTGGATGCCCTCTCTCACGTCCTTGCTCTCAGGGAAGCCCAGCTTCTGTGTTGTGAGCCGCCCTAAGAAAAGGCGCACGTGGCAAAGGACTCATGGCTCTGGCCATCAGCCACGGAGGACCTGAGGGCTGCCAGGAGCAACACAACCCTTCAGATGACGGCAGCCCCGGGCCAATGCCTTGATTACAGTCTCCCCAAGCCAGAGGCCCCCAGCTAAGCTGTACCCAGGTTCCTGCTCCAGAGAAACTGGGATGATGAACGCTTATTGTTTTAAACCCCTAAGTTTGGCATGATTTGATGCGTAGCAATGAATTTGTGCTACACTGAGCACAAACACAACGCCGCACACAGGGGACCCGACGAAAACCTGTCTGGCTTCCCCAACTTCCCAGGGCAGGAGGGGAAAGGAGTCAAGTTTCTGACCCTTCAAAATGCCACAGAACTGTCCAAAAAATCAGGTGCGTAAAGTAAGAAACATGCACCATGGGGGCACCTGGGTGCCTCAGTCATTAAGCGGCTGCCTTTGGCTCAGGTCATGATCCCAGGGACCTGGGATCGAGCCCCCTGTCAGGCTCCCTGCTCAGTGGGAAGCCTGCTTCTCCCTCTCCCGCTCCCGCTCCCCCTGCTTGTGTTCCCGCTCTCCCTGGGTCTGTCAAATAAATAAACAAAATCTTTAAAGAAAAAAAAAACAACAACACAAAACCGGTTTTCCCCGTCTCTCTGGCAATATCAAGTTTCTTGTTAAAAAACAAATCCAAAAAAAAAAAACAAAAAAAAACCAAACCAAAACACCAAGTCCACCTTAATTACAGGAAATGATGTCTTTGTTTGCTTCAAAATAATAGTGGACAAAGGCTGGAGGTGTAGACGAAACAAGACTGGCCAGGAGTTGGTCACTGTTGAGACTGGGTGACGGGGACACAGGAGCTTGGGCCAAGTTTCTGTACTTTGGAATGTGTGAAACATTCCATGCTGGATTAAAACATTAAAAATACCCAAGTTTACCTCAGGAAAAAATGGAGTTAACTTACAGCAAAATGCGACTAACTAACAGAACGAGCCATATGCAGATAAGCAAAAGTCAAGGCAGCCTGCCACCCGCTGCAGACGGGAGACTGTTCTCTGGTGAAAACTGAAAACTCCAGGCCGGGAGCCGTACCATCGGTAAGATCTTCACCTTCCACACCTTCAGTTTCTCCAGGAAGCTTTCCCCCACCGCCCATGTCCTCGGGCTCAGGCCGGATTGGTGCTTTTGCGTTGGCCTCCTGGGGCCTCCTACAGGCTCCCTCGAGGATCTCCTCACTGCCCTGCAACCACGGGGCCCTTGGGGGGTCTCCCTCACAGGACTGTGAGCTCCTGGGGGGCAGGCCTCAACCACAGAAAAGGTTGATGTTTCTCAATGAACAAAATGAAGCGAGGGGACCCCACCAAAAAGGAATCGCGTGCTAAGGCCCCAGGAGCGGCCTGCTTTGCCTGAGGCCTCAGGCGCTCTCGCAGCCTAAGCCTTACCCAGATGGACACTTACCCGGTCAGAGTCCTGAGGGCCCCCGTGAGATGCTCCATCGGGGTTAAAGTGGTCCCCGCAGCTAAGAAGAAAAGGGAGCAAGTGGGCAGCGAGACACTGGCTCCCAGGCCAGCTGATGCTCCCTCTCACTCTAACTGTGTTTATTTCACTCACTCACTCAACAGACTGACTCTGTGCCAGGCTTTGGGCTGAGGGCACTGAGAAGACTCCGATGCGGGTCCTGCCCTCAGTAAGCTTTCAGGGGAGACACAGATGAGTAGGTAACTAACTGCATCGCGGCCCAACAAACACCGTGACACGGGGACCTGCCCTTCTGTGTCCAGGAGTCGCTTCCACCGCAGACGCAAGACGGTGGCCACGAACAGGAGCACTAAGGTCAGATGGGGGTTCAAATCCCACCCCACCGCCCACGTGCCGCGGGGCCTTTGACAAGTCATCTCACGCTCGGCGCGTCCATCTCCCCATCCGCGGACTGGGCCTGGCGGGACAGGCCTCACGGTACTTGTGAGGACGGTGTGAAGGTGTGTGCGGGTGGCTGCGTACAGCCCCGGCACACCGTGGATGCACGAGTCGGGGGATCAAGATGTCACCGAGGAGGTCACAGATGACTGACCTGTCGCAGTTCCCCGTGAGGTCCCCAAACTGATGGACGTGGAGTCCATGCGGCCCAGGCTCCAGGCCATCGATGGTCCCCTCGATGAGGCAGCGTTCAGGGGTCAGCTGCAGGAAGCGCACCACGCCCTGCACAGGACCAGGGCCCTCCAGGATGGCAACTGCTGCCCCCAGATTCTCTGCAAGGTACCAGACACCCGGGCTGGCTCACCACCTCAACTAGCCCCACACAGCCCAGGAACGGCAGGGAGAGAGCTCTACATAACTTTCATGCCTTTCCCAAAGCTACTCGAAACCCATGCCCCCAAATCCTGTGGTTTGGGGATGTACTGGCGCCAGGCCAACTCCCTCCCAGAGAGGCCAAGGCCAGGGCCAGAGTGGCTACTCACGCAACAGGCCGCTGCCCATGCCCTTGAGCACCGCCTGCCGCCCCGTGCCTTCCAGAAGGGCCTGCACCTCTTGGCTGGGCAGGGTGGTCTGCACCAGGACCATCTGGTTCTCCAACTGCACGTCCACGCTCTGGACCCCTGGAAGGAGAGAGAGGGGAGAAGGTAGCAGAGAGTTGACACCTCTGAGCTGGGGGCAGGGAAGAGAGAAACCTCTTCCCTGAGAAACCTCCCCACCTCATCTTGGCCACCCTTTCCATGGCTGGAGGCGAGCTTGGAAGCTGCCTTCCGGCTGTGCAGGGCCCTCAACCTCTCTGAGTCTGTATCTTTAGAAATAAAGTGGGGATAAGGGCCCCTTGACCCCAGGAGTGTTGTTGGTCCTTAGCATTTGCCAGGCGTTGTTTATAACTTAAGAAACACAAATAATTCTTTTAAGATGTTTTTATAAAAGCGGGCCATCAATAAATAGGCCATGATTCGTGATAGCCAAAAGGTGAAAATAACCCAAATGCCCATCGACATATGAATGGATAAAGAAAATGTGTAGCCATTATTTCTCAGCCATAAAAAGATAAAAGGGAGTGATTTGCTAATGCTAGCACAGGGAAGGACCTTGAAAATACTATGTTAAGTGAGCACCAGCCACAAAAGCCCACATGGTAGGTGCCATTATGGACGAAATGTCCAAAACAGGGAAACTTCTAGAGAGATAGAGTAGATTAGGGGATCGGGGAATAGGAGGCCGATAGCTAAAGGGCACGATTCCTTCATGAGGGGCTGAAATGCCCAAGTGACAACGGTAATGGCTGCACAGCTCTGAACATATTAAAAGCCACTAAACTGTACAGTTAAAATGGGAATATTTTATGATATTTGAATTAGATGTCAATAAAGCCGTTACACGCATCAAGAAGGGGGGGTGAGCTATCACCATCATCACGAGAACTCACACCAGCCACACGTGCACTATGGGCTTTTTTGTACTTTCCCCATATTAGCTCATTAGACAGCCAAGTAACCCGGTGAGGTGGGTCCTATTATCCCTATATCACAGATGAGAATATGAAGGCACAGAAAGATCTGAGAACCTTGCTCAAAGGCACAGTGTAGTAAATTGTGGAAGTGGAATTCATCTCAGGCCGCCTAGCTCCGGAGCCTCCCCGGACAGTGTTCACCCTGAGAAACGGCCCCCACCCTCTAGGCTGGGTTAGGACCCCTCGCCCTGTCCTCCTGGAGCAGCTCCTTCCCCCGAGTAACTCAGCGCGGGAGCTCTGTGTGCTCCACAAGGGTCAGGTTCAACAGTTAGTGTGTCTCAATCGCCCACCAAATCCCCGACGTCGCCCTGCGTGCACAGAGACTGCGGGGTGATTCGGACACCTGCTCAGCTCTGGGGGGCCATCGAGCCAAGTCAGAGAAGGAAGAGAAGGGGCTTCTTTTTCATTCAGATATTCAGGGCTCCCAAGCCTTTTAAGAGAACTCTCCAACCCTTAGCCAGTGCACAGGGGATGGACTGGGACCGATAATGCTGCTCTCACCTCCTCTCCCTCTGATCTTAGCAAATGTGTTTGTTGCTCCACAGGGTAAAGCTCAGAGGAGTCAAGAAGACAAAGGTTAGGGACGCCTGGGCGGCTGCCTTCGGCTCAGGTCATGATCCCAGGATTCTGGGATCGAGTCCCACATCGGGCTCCCTGCTCAGCTAGGATCCTGCTTTTCCCCCTCCCTCTGCCTGCTGCTTCCCTTGCTTGTGTGTTCTCTCTCTGACAAATAAATACATACAATCTTTAAAAAAAAAATACACAAGAGACATGCAGATAGTGAAAGGAGTGATCAGTGAAACAGGTGTCAGGGAACAAATGGGGGGCAAGCCACTGAGCCTGCACAAGGACGGTCTCTCCTGAGCCTCTACGCAAAGGCCTGAATGTAGTCCAGTAAGGGCCTTCCAAGAGGGGGAACAACACGGGCAGGAACAACACTGACCTGTGTTCTAAGAAGAGAAGAAGGCCGGTGTGGCTAAAGCTGCGAGTAAAGAGAATAATAAGACAGGGAGCTGGAAGTGGAGACCAGTCAAGCAAGGCCCAACAGGAAAGAATCTGGATTTTAATTTTAATGCACTGGGAGGCGGTTGGGAGAAGCACAGCGTATAGCGGTTGACAGTGGACTCTGGAGTTGAAATCTTGAGTTTGCCACGTACTAGCTGTGTGGCCTTAGACCAGTTACGCAACCTTTCTGTTGAGTTTTCTGTTCAATTGCTTCATCTGCAAATGGAGATACTACTACTACCTAACTCAAGAGTGTTATTAAAGGCCTAAATGAACAGGGCAATGATATTATCTAAGGTGTAATTTTTTTTTTTTTTTGGACAGAGAGAGAGAGATCATAAGTAGGCAGAGAGGTAAGCCGAGAGAGAGAGAGGGGAGGCAGGCTCCCCGCCAAGCAGAGAGCCCAACGTGGGGCCCGATCCCAGGACCCTGAGATCATGACCTGAGCTGAAGGCAGAGGCTTTAACCCACTGAGCCACCCAGGCGCCCTTAAGGTGTAATTTTAAAAACCACTTGAGCTTCTGTATGGAAAAGCTATTGGAAGGGGTAACAGAGGCAACAGGAAGCCCAAAGATGAGGTTCTTGTATGGGTCAGGGAGGAGTAAGGTGGCTTGGATTCATGTGAAGGCCAAAGAATGGAAAAAGAGACGCTAAATTCTGAATATATTTTAGATACAGAGCAGACAAGACTTTCTGATGGACTGACTTCCACGCAGGTGGGTTCCTGTCCTGGATCTCCTAAGAGCTGACTCTCTGCTCCTCAAGTGGGAGGGCCCCAGTGGGCAGTTCCCTGTAGCAATGCACTTCCGGATCTCTTGAACCACACCTGAACCAAGAAGGCGGCTGGCTCCCCAGCTGAGCAAGATTCAGTGGGGCTGGTGCAGAGTGTGGCCAGGCCAGCCCTTGCTTAGCTCAAAGCCCAGTAAGAAAGAAAACATGAGGCCACAGGGAACTCTAGGGTGTGTGATAGGGGTTCAAGGAAGTGGGCCTTCGGCTGGGAGTTCCTCCCACTTACTCCTGTAGAAGCAAAACCCTCTTCTCCAAAGCTCCCAGTCCTCCTGGAAAGGGCAAATTTCTCTCTCTCTAGGGGCACCTGGGTGGCTCAGTCAGTTAAAGCAGCTGCCTTTGGTTCAGGTCATGATCTCAGGGTCCTAGAATCAAGTCCTGCATTGGGTTCCCTGCTCAGTGGGGAGCCTGATGCCCGCTTTCCCACTAACCCTGCATGTGCTCTCTCTCTCTCTCCCTGTCAAATAAATAAATAAAATCTTTTTTTTTTAAGATTTTATTTATTTTACAGAGAGAGATCCCAAGTAGGCAGAGAAGCAGGCAGAGAGAGAGCAGAGGAGCAGGCTCCCTGCAGAGCAGAGAGCCTGATGCGGGACTCGATCCCAGGACCCCAAGATCATGACCTGAGCCAAAGGCAGAGGCTTTAACCCACTGAGCCACCCAGGCGCCCCAATAAATAAAATCTTTAAAAAATAATTTCTCTCTCTCTCTCGCTTGCTCTGCTTCAATATCTGTCCTCAAATGCCTCTGCCCAGACTGTCACCTGTAAGCCCTTCCACTCATAATTTCTAAGATTTAGTGAGCTGTCACTACATGTCAGAGATTCTTCTAAAGTGCTTTACGGGGCACTTGAGTGGCTCAGTGGGTTAAGCCTCTGCCTTTGGCTCAGGTCATGACCTCAGGATCCTGGGATCGAGCCCCGCATTGGGCTCCCTGCTCAGCAGGGAGCCTGCTTCCCCCTTTCTTTCTTTTTTTTTTTTAAAGATTTTTTTATTTATTTATTAGAGACAGAGACTGAGAATGAGAGGGGAGAAGGTCAGAGGGAGAAGCAGACTTCCCGCAGAGCCGGGAGTCCGATATGGGACTCGATCCCGGGACTCCAGGATCATGACCGGAGCCAAAGGCAGTTGCTTAACCAACTGAGCCACCCAGGCGCCCTCCCCCTTTCTTTCTTTGTGCCTCTCTGCCTACTGGTGATCTCGCTCTCTGTCGAATAAATAAATAAAATCTTTTTAAAAATAAATAAATAAAGTGCTTTACAGGTACTAACTCACTTACTCTTCATGACGATCCTCCAGAGTAGCTTCCATTATCATGCCCATTTAAACGCTGAAGAAATGGGCAAAAATAGTAACATGCATGAAGTCTAAGTGCGGCTAAGTGGCAAAGAAGGGATCTGAATGCAAAAAAAAGGGGGATTTGAAGGCACATACCCTTATCCACTACTGCTGCCCTGTATCGGCCAAGTGCCACCACTGTCCCAGCCTAGAAGCCATCTCATCTCTTCCATGAACTGCTCTTCCGTGAGCAACGCTTGCATGCTCATCGTTACCCAAGGGCAGGGACTGTGTCTGAAACATTTGTCAACTCTTCTCCCTAAAAAGCCCCCAGGGTCTGGTCCGTACCTGCTGAATGACTAGACACACATTTAACAGTATCAAAGGCAAGCAGTTCCCAGTGCCGTGCTAGTGGCTCTGCCTTCTCAGATGTTTCTGATTGTGCAAGGTCACCTCCAGACTACTTAGCTGGCTCCTAAGAACCGGAAGCTGCCTTGAATGGAACGTGGCCAGGGCTGCTTGCTGTTGGCTTTGTCAAGATTATGCTGTTTCGCAAGCAAGAGCTGCTTGCTATCCAGGAAACTCCCTCTGTAGGACGGGTTCTCTATACTCAGCCTAGGTCCTCACTCCCTGGGCACCTGAGATGTAAGACGCATCAGAGCCTGTAGAGGGCTCTGGCCGGGCAGGCTTGAGATCTGTACTCCAGTCTCTCCCTCTGGGTCTCTATGTGACTCTGAGGACATTCCTTCCTATCTCTGGGTTTCAATTTCTACATGTAAATGGGAATAGTGTTGTTGGTCTAAGAGATTTGCCGGCTCCTTCTAGAGGTCTCCAGACTGTCCGCACAAGTTGTTCTGGCTCTTACCTGCCACCCCTTGCAGGGACGTGCGCACCGCGTCCACGCAGCTCTGACAGGTCATCTGCACTGTGAACTCCAACTGCAAGGGCGGCAGGGACGGGTTGATGAGAGTCGGGAACCCCTTTGCGTGACTCTATTTCACTATCTGCCTTACGACCACCCCAAAAGCCCTGGGGTAACGCCCTCACGTGACCCCTTCTCAACCGCCCTCATTATCAGGTGTGCTCGGTCTAAGACCAAACCCCCAACATTAATGCCAAGGGCCCTGCTAGTCTCGCACCCGTTTCCCACGGAGGCCCAAGGCCCAGCCCCAGGTGCCTACTTCTTCCCCTTTTCCTGCGTTAACAATCACTCCAGGGGCCGAGGCTCTCTGCCCAGAGAGGCTCCCACAAAAGGCCTCAACCCTCACCGTGCAGGAGGTCCCGCGGTCCCCGGAGTCCGAAGCCATCCCGCACCCAGACGCCGGCCGTAAGCCCTAAACTGCTTCGGCGCTCAGGTGCAAACTCTTAACTGCGGCGCGGGGAGGCGGAGCTTCGTCACACTTTGCCACGCCTCCTGGTGCGCGCGCACGTCAGGCCCTCCCCCTCACGTCACGCATTGGCAGGCACTGGCTGCGCAGGCGCACTCGGGCCCTTCAGCCCCCGGTTGCCTTAGTAACCTCCCGGCCTCTTCTGCCCAGACCTCCCGCCTTGCTGGAGCAAAGATGGAGCCCTATAAACCGGAGCCCGAGCTTCAGCGGTTTTACCACCGGTTGCTGGGCCCGCTGTCGCTCTTCTCCCACAAGGCGACACGCCCAGAATCTCAGAAGCGCCTCCCGCCGGAGGTCCCGATGCTGTTGCCCCTTCCGGTCTCCCGGCTGACGGTGGCGTCGCTGTGCCGCCAAGTGACCAACCGGCTGGCCAACAGTGGGCTGGCGGTGCGCGTTCCTGTTGAAAGCCGACTCCATTTCACTGAGGTCATCCTGGACGAGCTAAAGTGCAGCTGGCAGGAGCCTCCCACTGAACCTAGCCTGAGCCACTTGAACAACCAGAGACTGCGGAAGCGGCTCCAGGCGTACGTACTGATCAGCAGCGAGCAGCTATTCTTAAACTACCTGCACCTGCTGAAGACCCTGTCGACCCGCAGAGGCGTCTTCACTGAATCAGCCACACTCACCCGTTTGAGCGCCGGCCTCGCCAGGGACTGCACAATCTTTCTTACCAGCCCTGAGGTCTACCGTTGCCTGCTCGCCGACTTCCTCAACCTGCTGAAGGTCGAACAGGCCCACGGTGGCATGCATAAGCTGCGCCCGGTAGGCCCTACTGGGGCTTTCAAGATTTACTCTATCCCATGGCTTCACACCACCAGCCTCGCCCAAGTCCCAAGCTGCAACCTCAGTCTAAATTACCTCATCCAACTGAGCCGCCCACAAGAGTTTCTCAGTGAGCCTGAACCAGATCCAGTGAAGGAACTGAAGTCCATCCCCCAGCTGAAGAAGAAAAGGCCTCTCCAGTGGCTGTCCGTCATGCAGAAGAAGAGAGAGAGCAACTTCAGTTCCGCACAGATTGTGTCACTGCCCAAGTACTCTGCAACTGCCACCAGCAGGGTTCCCTCCACCTCTCCCCACCTGCCCCTCTACTCCCAGCTCCAGAGGGGCCAGTCCATGCCCTCTCTGCGGGAGGGCTGGAAGCTAGCAGATGAGCTGGGCCTTCCTCCACTCCCCTCTCGCCCCTTAACCCCGCTGGTCCTGGTTCCAGAAAGCAAAACAGAGCTGGCAGGAGACACGGTGGCTGAGGACCTGAAGCAGATGATAAAGAACATGAAATTGGAGAGGCCTCGCTACTCACCAGTGGACTCTGGCCTGCCCCCTCTCCTGGGAGCCCTGACCCACCGCCCAGCTGCCACACAACACATGCAGGAACTGCAGAATATGTTAAAGAGCCTCGAAGAGGAAGAAGCCACTGGGAAATGGGGCCTCCAGTGCCCTAGATCTTTTCCACTTCAACCACAGCCAGTGACTGTTACTTTGAAGCTAAAAAATCAAGCTGTGGTCCAGGCAGCTGCTGTGCAGATCTCTGAGAGGAACTTTCTGGACTCCTTCCATGTTGATGGGGCCGGAGTCCTATACAACCACCTGGCTGGTGAACTAGAACCCAAACTTATCGAGGAAATGGATATTGATTGTTTTGTTGGCAATAACATCAGGGAGGTCTATAAGGAGTTGATGAGCCGTGTCTCTCTTGACCACTTCTCTTTTGACCAGGGACCCCTGGTTGAGCCTGCAGCCAATAAAGACTGGTCAGCCTTCCTGTCCTCAGCCATTCTACGTCAAGAAAAGCAGTATCACATCATCAATCCCAAGTTGACTGGGCTTTATTCCCAGGGAGCAAACACTGTACAGTCCTTTAGTAAGGGAACCTCCCTCACATCACTCCAAGCAAGCAAAGCCTGGGAGAAGTGGTCAAACAAAGTCTCATGGATGAATTGGTGGAAAACCACCTTGTCTGTGGATGACTACTTCAAGTACCTCACCAACCAAGAGACCGATTTCCTCCATGTCATCTTCCAAATGTGTGAAGAGGAGGTTCCTGTGGAGACCGTAGCCCCTGTCAGAGAGTCTCCAAAGATTCAACACCCGCCTCCCTTGCTGGAAGATGAAGAGCCAGACTTTGTGCCAGGAGAGTGGGATTGGAACACAGTGCTAGGGCACAGGCTAGGAAATAAGAAGATTAGCCTCCTGGGAGACCCCTATAAAATCCTGAACCTACAGAAGCGTCTGGAGCGCCTGTGGTCCATGCTGGAGGTCCCCAACAAGGACCGGCTGGACATGGCCATCAAATACAGCTCCAATGCCCGTCTGAGGCAGCTGCCTTCATTGGTGAGTGCCTGGGAGCAAGCCCTGAAGCCCATTCAGCTGCGGGAGATGTTGCTGGGGAGACTAGAATGGTTTGAGCGACAAGCCTCTGACCCCAACCGCTTCTTCCAAAAGACTCCCACGGGCCTGAGTCGCTTCCTGGAGGAGAGTCAGTTCCGTAACCATCTACACAGGAAGATCAGTCTAGTGCAGGCTCCTTTGGCTTCCCTCCTGGAGGAGATTGAGTCAATCTTTGGGGAGCCAGTGACCTTCAAGGGGCGGCGATACCTGGACAAGATGAAGCATGACAAGGTGGAGATGCTCTACTGGCTACAGCAGCGGCAGCGGGTCCGCCACCTGACCCAGAGTCAGAAGGCCTCCCACCAGCCAGGGCTGTTCAAGAAGCTCAGCAGCCAGCCTTTAGTAACTCCTGGGAATACTCCCATTACTCTGTGACAAGGCCTCCCGCCCCTCCCTCACCTCAAACACCCGGCAGATCCTCCAGACCTCTTGACCGCTTCCGAAGACAAGTTACCTGGCAGTGCAGGATTCGGGAACATTGTGCTTCCAACTACCAAGGGACTGAGAGTAATACTTTATTTTGACTGTAAAGTGCTCATAAAAGACTCCCCAAACCCAGAAACCCAGTATTTCAATTTATTTCAAACCATGCACGCGGCGGCCAAAATCAGAAAACGGACCATCTGTTGGAGTTCATCGTAATGGGAGATGTCAGACAGAGGCAAACCTTCACCTTTGGAACACCTTAGCTTAGCGTTTATCACTCTACATTTAAATTGGCTGATTAGAGTCCCAAATCAAGAGGTTCTAGGATGTGATGGTTAAGAGCTCGGGTTCTGGAGTTAGGAGATAGGGATTTAAATCCTGGCTTTGTAACCTCAGGCAATTTCCCTAACTCTTCAGCCCCTGGACCATCAGAAGATGAAGGGGTTGGGTCCAGGTTCTCACTTCCACTTCTAGGATCTTGTTGGCAGAGCTAAAGATTTGTATTACATTTTTACCAGTTAACACAAGCACATGGTACAGAGAACACAAGGGTATATACTGAAAAGGAAGTCTCCTTCCCGTCTCAACCTCCCATACCTCACTCAGTTCCCCTCCCTGAGGAACTGAACATCTACATTACTTAGGAGAAACAGACCATAAGCCATAAACATAGTACCTAAGCTCACTGAATAATAGAATGCTAGAAGGTGGGCTCCTGGGTGGCTCAGTTGGTTAAGCAACTGCCTTTGGCTCAGGTCATGATCCCGGAGTCCAGAGATGGAGTCCCACATCGGGCTCCCAGCTCCATGGGGAGTCCGCTTCTCACTCTGACCTTCTCCCTTCTCATGCTCTCTCTCACTCACTCTCTTTCCTAATAAATAAATAAAATCTTTAAAAAAAAATGCTAGAAGGTGATAAATACTGCGGACTAAAGAAAGAGAAGAGTAAGGTAAGGAAACAAAGGCTCAGGAATGTTGTTTTAATTAGGGTAGTCAGTGCAGGCCTCACTGGGAAGGGAAAGTTTGAGCAAAGGCTTGAAGGAGGGGAGAAGTGAGCCCTGTGTGGACGTCGAATAACTTTCTTGACACCCACCACAAAGCCCTAATGCAGGCAAGTGCCTGGAGTGTTCCATTGGCCAGAGCTGATGGAGTGGAAGAAGGGGGAGAGGTGAGTCAGAGTGGTCATAACAAGATGCCAAGGGGCAGGTTAGATTATGTAAGGCCTCTCAGGCTATTGTATGAACTAGTTCAGAGAGAGCCTATGCATATATGAATATATATGAATATATTATATATATATATATATATATGACTACATCGGTAGTAACACACCATGTTGCTATTTTGCTCCTTTCTTATTTTACCTAACATGTCTTGAGTTCATTCCATATCAGTACACATAGAGCTGCCTTATACTCATGATAGCTATATAGTATTCCACTGTGTGTACTTTTATTTAGTCCCACATTAATGGACATTACAAACACAAAATGCTCTAGAAAACATCCTTGTTCGCAGCTATTTCTATAGTCTTAAGTTCCTGAAAGTGGAATTACGTATAAGCATTTACATAAAAGCATTTGTAATTTTGATAAGATAGTACTGATTGCCCTCCACAGAGGTGGTAACAATTTGCAGTATCATTCACATTGCATAAGTATATTTCCCCAGTCACTAATAGAATGTCATCAAATTTTTCAACCTTTACCATCTAGCAGGGGAAAATTCTATCTCATTTGAGTTGTGTTCTCATTTCTTTTATGAGTGAAGTTCCATCTTTTCTGTGTTTCAAAGCTGTTTGTATTTCCTTTTCCATAAAATGCCCATGTGCTTTGCCCACTTTTCAATTGGTTTTGACTTTTTCTTGGTTTTTCAGAGCTCTTTTTATATTGAGGAACTTCAGCTAACATGTTAGTGGTTAACACTTATTAAATTCTTACCTTGTGCAGAACACTTTCCCTACATGATTTCTCAGACTCCTTACAACTACCTTGTACATATTTTAATTGCCATTTCGTGCTGAAGAAATGAAGACTCAGATAGGTAAAGTAACTTACCCAGGGACATAAAGGTAGTAAATGGGAGAGCTAGGACCCAAGCTCAGGTCTGTCTGACCCCGAAGTCTGCAGGTGTCTTTTTGGTGTACTGATTCTGTGAGATACAGTAAAAGAGCTCTTAGACACAGCCTGCCTTCCCTGTCTGCATAGATATTGTGAACCCCTCTGATTTCCTTCACTCATCATTGGCTGACACATAAAATTCCACTTTGTTTTCCCAATAAAACAGCATTTCTCAAGCATTTCCACCCTGATTCCCCTTAGAATGGAGGAACACAATTAAGCATTTTGGTCAGGTATGAAGGATTGGAGTGGGGGTGGGGGGCGGAGGGAAGCAGTGCTCGCTAGCCTGAGTCCTAAGAAATTTCTTTATAAAGTCTTTTATTTTTGAATTTTTATTTATGTAAAATTTGCATTCTACTCCATAGTATGTCCATTTTTTAGATAAAAGAATGATGCTTGAAATTATTTATCTTTGAATTAAACTGGCCCTCTAGATAGCTATGCTATATTTAGTATTTATATTGTGGCTTCACATCTCTCCTGGCATAATGCAGCATTCTGCAGAAGTTACACATAATCCAGGTGAGAAACACTACAGCAGGGTCAGCAAACTTTGTCTGTTCAGGGCCAGATAGGAAATATTTTAGGCTTTGTGAGTGATATGTTCTCTCTCACGAGGCTCAACTTTGCTTTTGTTGTGTGAAAGTATTATAGACAATACATTAAGTAAATGGGGCAGGCTGTGTTCCAATAAAATTGTATTTGCAAAAACAGGGCCGCATTTGGCCCCCAAGCTGTAGTTTGCTAACCAACACCAGCACACGAGCCCCTTTAAAAAGCAGAGACACTCAGGAGGAGCGAGATAGGAAGCTTAGCCCAGCCATTTCCCAAAGTGTGTTGCATAGTAAACTAATTCTGGGTCACTGTCCTTGAATGAGGGTTCCATGGCCAAATAATTTGGGGGAACACTGCATATGCATTTCTGCACTCCCTCAGAGATTGACAATACATATTAGCATATTGAAAGCTCTGATAAGTCTTGCAAAAAGTACAGTTGTTTGGCTTTGACGAAAGAACTCTTTTCTTCCTTGATAGACATTATGACTACTGGGAAATAAGTTTTGGGAAATAGTATCTCACTGTGAATTAGTCCTTTGGAATTCTCATTGACAGTTCTAGATAGGGCCAGTGCCCAGAGATAGGACAGGGAGGGTAGATTCTTAGACACGGGCCTAGTTGGGATATCTGGGTCTCAAGTGGCATAAAAAGGTGTCTTAAAAGCCAAGACAGGCTTGAGATGAGAAGCTACAGGAGACGGAGACCCTTAGGCCTGCTTCAGAACACTCTGTCAGAAGATTCTGCCCTCCTACTGTGCGTTCGGATGTGGAAATATATAGACCTAGGACCACCTTTCCCAAAGTTCCAGATCTAAGCCCATGGCTGTGTGACCTCCCACTCCTAATCGTTTTTTTTTTTTTTTTTTTTTAATTTTATTTATTTATTTGACAGAGATCACAAGTAGGCAGAGGGGCAGGCAGAGAGAGAGAGGGGGAAAGAGGCTCCCTGCTGAGCAGAGAGCCGGATGCGGGGCTTGATCCCAGGACCCTGGGATCATGACCTGAGCCAAAGGCAGAGGCTTAACCCACTGAGCCACCCAGGAGGCCTGTTTATGGTTTATAAAGTGCTTTTCACGTTCATTCGGGTGAGAATCAGTTGACTATAACTTGCCCCTGAAGTGGTGGAGTCTCGACTTAAACCCAGGTCTGGGGACTTCAAACCCTTGGCCCCAGCTGGCTGCCCTGGGGGCGGTGGGAGGGGGGGGGTTCAGTCCTTGCTCCTCTCCTAGCCTCCCTGCAGCCAGAGACCCCTGATCCCATCCTATTATGGCAAACTCTGCAGTTTGCCCAGAGTATCACGCTCAGGTGCTTTAAGGATATTATTTCTTTCCTTTTTTTTTTTTTTAAGATTTTATTTATTTATTTTGAGAGAGAGAGCACGAGTGGAGGCAAAGGCAGAGGGAGAGAGAGTATCTCAGGCAGTCTCCTCGCTCAGTACAGAGCCAGACATGGGGCTCAATCCCAGGAACCCGAGGTCAGGACCTGAGCCCAAATCAAGAGTCGGGCGCTTAACTGACTGAGGGGGGGGGGGGGGGGGGGGGGGGGGGGGGGGGGGGGGGGGGGGGG
>CM052815.1:4631453-4647121 GCA_028533885.1 Nasua narica
AATCCGGCTGGGATGATTTGCTGCAGCCCTTTTGCTGCCTGGCCAGGGGCAGGGACCAAGCCTGTAAAAGCCCAATATCTTCTCTATTAAAAGGATGGCTCTTTCATTTGCATATTTAAATATATATTTATTAGTTAGCTAAATTAACATGAATCTCATTATATATATATATGTATTTTTAAAGATTTTATTTAGAGAGAGCGATCACAAGCAGGCAGAGAGGCAGGCAGAGAGAGAGGGGGAAGCAGGCTCCCCACTGAGCAAAGAGCCCGATGCAGGGCTCAATCCTAGGACCCTGAGATCATGACCTGAGCTGAAGGCAGAGGCTTTAACCCACTGGGCCATCCAGACGCCCCAAATCTCATTATATATTAACATAACATATTTGTATAAAATATAACTTCTCCCAAACAAAAAGTGTAGTAAAGCAGTTTTACTTTTTTGCAAACTTTTTAATGTCTAGCTTACTGGGAGATAGCTGGATTCTCCTACCTATTTCTGCATGAATCTGTTGCAATATCCAGAAGTCATCCAGCCTCTAGAAAACTCTACTCAGGAGAGAGTGAGGGTAGGAAAGGCAAAGAATGTCTTTTTTTTTTTTTTTAAAGATTTCATCCATTTATTTGACAGAGGGAGATAATAAGTAGGCAGAGAGGCAGGCAGAGAGAGAGAGGGGGAAGCAGGCTCCCCGCTGAGCAGAGAGCCCAATGCAGGGCTCGATCCCAGGACCCTGAGATCATGACCAGAGCCGAAGGCAGAGGCTTTAATCCACTGAGCCACCCAGGTGCCCCAAGGCAAAGAATGTCTTAGCAATATTGTGAAAATAGTTCTGATACCATGAAACCCCAGGAAGGATCTGGGAGCCCTATTTGTACTTTTTGTTTCTTTGTTTTAAGTAGAAGGGGCAGACATGGGGACAAAGGCAGTCATGAGGGTGGTGGTAGGGCCAATGGGTCATGTTGGATCAAGGGACTGGGAAGTTGCTGGGGCAAGCGCAGTAGATGTGGGGGAAGGGTTGGTTTGACAAGGAATGTCTGTTTATAAAATGTCAAGGGCAAGGCCGAGGTATAACTACAACTTAAAAGAAGAGGGGCTCCTGGGTGGCTCAGCGGATTAAGCCTCTGCCTTCAGCTCAGATCACAGTCTCAGGGTCCTGGGATCTTAGGGTCCTGGGATCGAGCCCCGCTACGGGCTCCCTGCTCAGTGAGAAGCCTACTTCTCCCTCTCCCACTCCCCCTGCCTGTGTTCCCTCTCAAGCGTCTCTCTCTGTGTGGAATAAATAAATAAAATCTTTAAAGAAAAAAAAAAAAAGAAAAGAGGGGTGCCTGGGTGGCTCAGTGGGTTAAGCGTCCAACTCAATCTTGGCTTGAGTTATGATCTCAGGGTGGAAGGGTAGCGGGATCAAGTCCTGCGTGCGCTCTGAGCTCAGTGGAGAGTCTGTTTGGGATTCTCTCCCTCTCCCTCTGACCCTCCCCACTGTGCTCTCTCTCTCTCTCTCTCTCTCTCCAAAATGGATAAGTAAATTTTTTTCAAAAAGAAAAGAGGGCAGGGGCGCCTGGGTAGCTCAGTGGGTTAAGGCCTCTGCCTTTGGCTCGGGTCATGGTCTCAGGGTCCTGGGATCGAGCCCCGCGTTGGGCTCTCTGCTCAGCAGAGAGCCTGCTTCCCTCTCTCTGTCTGCCTCTCTGCCACACTTGTGATCTCTCTCTCTGTCAAATAAATAAATAAAAATCTTTGAAAAAAAAAAGAGGGCAATTTAAATCATATTAGCTAATACCTATACAGTGATTATTAAACACCAGACTCAGTTCCAAATGTTGTACACACAGTAACTCACTTAGTCCTCATGGCAATGCAATGAGGTAGGTACTACAATTATTTCAAGGTCCAGATGAGGAAACTGAGGGGCAGAGTGGTTTTAAGACTTGCCCAAGGTCACGCACCTAGGAACACAGCAGTCTGAATTCAGACCCAGGGGTCTGACTCCCAAATACACGTTCTTAACCACTATACTGTTTCTTATCATAAAATCTAGGAAAGCAGACTGCCCAGTTGGAGCCCATAGGATGATTCTGTATACGATGAAATTTCTGACTTTCATTATTGCCTATGCCCTGAGGAAATCAGGCTCTCAGCCAAACTAATTCTCAGAAATGACTGAGGCTCTGGACATGATTCTTTCAGGTCTAGAACCCTATGCCTGAATCTCTCCGGAGGGCCAGATGCTCTGCCCCGGGGAGGGAAGGAGGAAACCGGAGGAAACCAGACAGACCCAGTCACCATTGCTGAGGAGTTTAAAGTTTAGTGGGGAAGATAATTTCAGCAATGTAGCAAGTAAAGGGCCCAGTGGGACCCCAGGAAGAAGGCATTCAACAGAGCTGGGGGTGGAGGAACAGTGCTGAGCGGGAGCCTCCCAGACGAGGCTGCCCCCACACGGGATCTAGATTCTAGAAGGTTGAGCAGAAGTTATTGGGCACGTGGTGGCAGAGGAGAGGAGAGCTTTCTAAGTCTGGAATGAGCAAAAGTATGGACCTTGAGCATTCTGTAAGCGAATGAAGTACAAGAACATTGGCATTAACAGCCTTTAAAGTTCCTGGGAGGGAGTGAGCTGGAGGGGGAGGTGGGACCAGGTGGAGTCTGGGCTTTGTTGTGTGGGTGGCCTGAAGCCATGCATTCCTCAGCAAATGCCTACTGACCTTGAAAACAATACAGACAGGTGGGGCACCTGGGTGGCTCCTCCTTTAAGCTGCTGCTTTTGCCTTGGGTCATGATCTCAGAGTCCCTGGGCTCCCACCCCAGCAAGGAGTTGGCTTATCCCTCTGTCTATCCCCCACCCCCCCACTCGTGCTCTCTCTCAAATAATTTTTTTTAAAGATTTTATTTATTTATTTGACATAGAGAGATAACAAGTAGGCAGAGAGGCAGGCAGAGGGAGGGGGAAGCAGGCTCCCCGCTGAGCAGAAAGCCCAATGTGGGGCTCGATCCCGGAACCCCAAGATCATGACCTGAGCCGAAGATAGAGGCTTTAACCCACTGAGCCACCCAGGCGCCCCTCAAATAAATGAATTTTTAAAGATTTTGTTCCTTTACTTGACAGAGAGAAAGAGCCAGAGAGCACAAAAGGGGGGGAATGGCAGAGGGAGAAGGATCTGTCTGGCTTGGGCGCCTGGTGGAGCCCTTCTTGAGATGGAGAGAAGCGGGGTTCGGTGGGAGTGAGGTGGGACGGGGTAAGAGGAGTTGATGAGTTCAGCCCTGAAAAGGTGAAGTTTGGGAGTGCCTGCAGGGCATCCAAGTGGAGCTCCAGGGTTGCGTGTTTTTTTTTTTCATAGACTCAGACAGAACAGCATGCTTATCCACATGTCTTGTGTAGCTCCTCTCATATCTCAAATCTGTAATTTTCCAGGCTATTTTTAGAATGAAAGTATCAATCTGGGACCCAAAATAGATAGAGAAACGATTGGTTTAAAATTTTACCGAGGCTACGCTTTTTAAAAAAGCTATTAATTTCTAAATACGAAGTTCACCTAATACCTAGTACCACTGAGTTAGGCGTTGCTGTGGACTAAATGTTTGGGTCCCCCACAAACTATATATTGAAGCTCTACCCCCCCCATGTGCTGGTATTTGGAAGTGAGGCCTTTGGGAGGTAATTAGGGTTAGATGGGGTGAGGAGTGAAAGACAACTCACAGAATAGGAGCAGAAATTTGCATATTACATACGTGCTAAGGGATTGTGTCTGGAATATGTTAAAAGAAAAAATCTTACGACGCGATAATAAAAAGACAACGCAATTTTTATTTTTTAAAAAGATTTTATTTATGTCTTTGAGACAAGGAGAGAGAGGGTACAAGCAAGGGGAGTGGCAGAGGGAGAGGGACAGGCAGGCTCCCCGCTGAACAGGGAACCCAATGCAGGACTCGATCCCAGGACCCTGGGACTGTGACCTGAGCCAAAGGCAGACACTTAACTGACTGAGCCACCCAGTCGCCCAACAACCCAATTTTTAAATAGGCAAAGCATTTAAGAAACATTTCTCCAAAGAAAAGCTATAAGTGCCCAATAAACACATAAAACGATGCTCGATATCATTATTCATTTGAGAAATGCAAATCAAAATTACAGTGAGAGACCATTTCACAAACACGAGAACGGCTACAATAATAAAGGGACAACAACAAGTGTTGACAGAGATGTGGAGACACTGGAAGCCGTGTACCCCGCGGGTGGGAAGGCAAAGCAGGACAGCCGCCGTGGAAAACAGTCTGGCAGTTCCGCGAAGTGTTAAACACGGACTTTACCGTGTGACCGGGCAGTTCCAACTTGTAGGGATGCACCCGAGAGAAATAAAACATGTGCCCACACAGAACTTTGCACATGAATGTTTGTGGCAGCATTATCGATAATGGGGCATCTCAATGTGGTGATCCGAAGGGGCACCTGCACCCCAGTGTTTTTAGCAGCAATGTCCACAAGGGCCAAACCGTGGAAAGAGCCCAGATGTCCATCGACAGATGAATGGATAAAGAAAACGTGGTGGATATATACAATGGAATATTACATCAGAAAAATTGATACCACTTACATTGATGTGGATGGAACTAGAGGGTATTATGTTAAGCAAAATAAATCCATCAGAGAACGGAAAGAGGAAAAAAATAAAACAAGGCGAAATCAGAGAGGGAGAAACATAAGAAACTCTTAATTGTAGGAATCAAACTGAGGGTTGCTGGAGGCGAGGGGGGTGAGGGGATGGGGTGACGGTGTGATGGACATTAAGGAGGGAACGTGATGTAATGAGCACTGGGTATCATATAAGACTGGTGAATCACTTACCTCTACCTCTGAAACTAACAATATATTATATGTTAATTAATTGAATGTGAATAAAAATATATATTATAATAGTGTGTCTACTTACAATGGAATGCTATTCAGCAATAAAAAGTCATGACACACTGACACTATTTCATGGGTGAACCTTGAAGACATGATGTTCAGTGAAAAGAGCAGGCATGGGATGCTTGGGTGGCTCAATCGGTTAAGTGCCTCCAGCTCAGGTCATGATCCGAGGGTCTTGGGATTGAGTCCCTCATGGGGCTCCTTGCTCAGTGGGGAACCTGCTTCTCCCTCTGCCTGCTGTTCCCCCTCCTTGTGCATTCTATCTCTCTCAGATAAAAAGAACACATCTTGTATAATTCCATTTATATGAAATATCCAGAATCAGCAAATTCATAGGGGGAGGGGAAAGGTAGATTAGTAGTTGCCAACAGCTGGGGAAATATGGGGGAAGTAGAGAATGACTGCTAATGGGTACGGGGCTATTTCTGGAATGAAGGAAATATTCTAAAATTATTGTGGTGATGGTGGCACAAACTCTGAGAATATACTAAAAACCATTGAATTATATACTTTAAACGGGTGACTCATATAGCATGTGAATTACATCTCAAGAAAGCTGTCACATAAAAAAAATAAAGTGGTAGAGATCAGGCAACTCCAGAGCCTGTGTCCCTCTGTCACTACACGGGGAGGGGAGAACGAGACACTAGAAGGTCCTTTTGGACATTGGTGGTGCCCCCTTCCCTCTGCCAAGGACTGGTACTCTTTGGCTGTCTAGAGGTCCCCATTACCCATTGCGCCACCCCTCCCCCAAGACTGTCCTCCAGTCTCCTAATTTGTGTAGCTCTTACCTCTGAACTCAGAGAAGAGACTAGAGCACTGATGTGCTAGGGAAGAAGGAAAACCAACCTTACCGAGCATCAGCTAGGTGCTGGACAAGCCACTGTGCCAGAGAGTTTCCCACAATCCTCTCACATGATGCTCACCTGGATCCCCTAAATCTCAGGGCTCATGTTCTTTTCGCAGAGCCAAGCTGCCTTGAAGGCAGTGCCCTGAACCTTATTTCTAGGTCTGCCATTTAGGAACTTGGGCAGATCCCTTCTCTTGGTTTACGCCTGTCAACTGGAAGGGTGGTATGGACCGTCTCCAACGTCCGCTCCAGCTCTGACGGGCTCAGTCTCTATAAACAAGTCAATGAAAAGCCAGTCACCAGGGCGCCTGGGTGGCTCAGTGGGTTAATGCCTCTGCCTTTGGCTCAGGTCATGATCTCAGGGTCCTGGGATCAAGCCCTGCATCAGGCTCTCTGCTCGGCAGGGAGCCTGCTTCCCCCTCTCTCTCTGCCTGCCTCTCTGCCTCCTGAAAAAAGAAAAGCCAGGTCACCAAAGTGTGAAGGATTGATAAAACAACACCGAAGGTTTTGAAGGATTTACTACATGCCAGGCCCCATTCAGACGGTGTTTCGGGCGTGAACTCTTTCTAACCTGCGTCTCACCAGCATCAGCCCCTGTTTGAGAGACGAGGAGGAGAGGTACCTAGAGTTGGGTTCCCGTGTGCATGGCATGATTCGGGGGGAAAACACAGGGTCTAGGGGAGCTCTGCTATGGACCCGAGCCAACTCAACCTCTGAGTCTCATAGGATGTGAGCTCAGAGGAGCGAGGCTCCGGTGACAGAGGCGCTCTCCCGGACGCCCAGAACTGGCTCAGGTGTTATTTGGAAATCTGTTTATAGAAAGATACCCGCTGAGGACCAGGATTTGGCCCCGGGGGAAGGAGAAGGCTACCTGCGGGAGTTTGGAGCCAGCCTGAGGACAGGGCAGGGAGGAGCATGGCCGGAGGGCTTCCCAGGAAGGGGGGAGGAGGCTGGCACTGAGGTCCCCTGTGGGCATGCACACAGCCTCTGCGGCAGCCAACGGCTTACCACCGGTGGCCGACAGCCAGTCCCACCACACCGTCAGACGCTGGCTTCCTGCCGCCCTTGCACAGATTCCCATACTTGCTCCCTCCACCCCCACCCCACAAACCGTGGTACTGGCCTAGACTTGGGTCTGGTTGCAGATTTTATTGTTTTCAACTCTTTTTTTTTTTTTTTAAGATTTTATTTAATTATTTGAGAGAAAAAGAGAGCACGAGCTGGGATGGGGGTGGGGAGAGGGAACAGCAGACTCCCCACTGAGCAGGGAGCCATCCCGAGACCCCAGGGGCATGACCTCAGCCAAAGGCAGCCGCTAAACCGACTGAGCCAGTCGGTTGCCCTAGTTTCAGGTTTTAAATTGCTATACTTCATGTGACCAAATCCTCCAAAATAACAACTTGCTTAAAGCAGAGATTTAAGTGGTTTCCGTTGAGGAAGTCCTTAAGATGTCAGCTTCTCCTTTTAGGCCTGAAGGCCTCAGATCACCTGGAGACGACCTCTTTAAATTAAAAGATAATTCCTGCGAAGGTGTTGCACACGGCACCGTGAGCAAGTAAGCCCGAGCTACGGTGTTATTATCCCTGGGATTGGATGACTCTTCTTAGTTATACAACAGTCAGTCGAGGTCATTCGGGGGTTGGGGTGCAGCAGGAATCTTTTGAGGCTCTCCAAAGCTGCTGTAGCCTGAGGTTTTGGCCACAAAGCAGGGAGGCTATGAATCTATTTATGCAGAAAGATCTGGAGCACTTGGGGGTAGAGGCTTGGCAGGTCGGTACCCTGACCCTTAGCCTGATGATTCAGCCAAGGAGACCCGGAAGTGGACCATCGCTGCTCACTCAAGGCTGAGAGATGGCCCCTGAGATGAATTGGCCTCCAGGAAAAGAGCTGCAGCTCAAGACCTGGGGCCCAGAATCTCCAGCCAGCTAGCCAGCCGGTCATTCAACAAATACTAGAGCAAACCCACGTAGGGTCAAGGCAGCATCATTTTTTGACCCTTGTTGGTCTTAAGTTCCTCACCTCATATCTTGTCACAGCTGAGCAAATGTACCCAGGTCCCATATTAAATAATATTTTGCTGCAAAAATTTTTTTAAATTCTTTTTTTTTAAGATTTTATTTATTTATTTGACAGAAAGAAAGATCACGAGTAGGCAGAGAGGCAGCAGAGAGAGAGGGGGAAGCAGGGTCCCCGCTAAGCAGAGAGCCCGATGCGGGGCTCGATCCCAGGACCCCAAGATCATGACCTGAGCCCAAGGCAGAGGCTTTAACCCACTGAGCCACCCAGGTGCCCCAGCAAATTTTACTTTTTAAAAAACTTCGGATTCAGTACAAGTTTCCGAGAGGGTGTGAGGGGGGTTCCTTTAGATATGGTGGTCCTACTCTGAAGAAATAGCGTTTAGGCAGAGCCTGGACAGTTGGGAATAAATGTGACGTCTACAGAGCAGAAGTTTCTCCAGGCAGAGGGAATAGACAACGCACCGGCCCTGAAGCAGGGAAGCACTTAGCTTGTGGACATGGAAGGGGTGACGGTGGCAGGGGCATAGCAAAGGGTGTCCAGAGAGGCATGAGATGAATTCAGACAGGAGGGAGGGACCAGATTGTGCCCAGCCTACCAGCTCATGGGATGGAGCTTAGATTTCATTCTAAGGGCAGGATGTCACTTAGGCTGGGCTCCCAAGGGAGCAGATTCTGAGAAGGATATTGGCAGGCAGGATGTGTGTTAGCGGTGCTCTCAAGATCAACGCCAAGGAAGGAGAGGGAAAAGAGGCAAGACTGGACAGAGAGAGAGAGAGAGAGAGAGAGAGGATGAGCCGCTATGGTCTCAGTGGATACTGTTCCTGACCCTGCAGGGGGTTCTGATGCTAGGGTGACCCTTCGGATTTGTCAGTAGGGGGCAGCTACTGGGGAGAGGGGAGCATGACAATCCCCAGGGAGCTGACAGGTGAGGGCAGCACTGCCAGGAGCTGGACACCAAGTTCATTCACAAAGGGGGATCTGGTCTACACATCGAAGCCCACACCTGGTCCCATGTATGTTTAAGGAGGTCCCTCTGGCTGCTGCATGGAGAGTAAATTACTGGAGGCAGGAGTGGATCCAGTCGGTCAAGCAATGATGGTGATTTGGTCATGAGCAGCCGCCATGGGAATGGAGATAAGTGGATGAATTGGGAGATATTGGGAGGTGAATCCAGAGCACTTGAAAATGGGTTAGATGTGGGACCTGAAGGAAAGGGAAGAATCAGGGACGCTCCCCATCTGTGGACTGAACCACTGGGGGAATAGTGATGTGCTAGGCTAAGATGGAGGATTCCGGAAGGGTGGTGGGGATTAAAATAACACTGCTTTAATTTTTAGATGCCTGTAGAGGATGTGAATTCGGGAGAGAGAGAAGGAAGCAGACTCCCTGCTGAGCAGGGAACCCAACTGGGGCTCCATCCCAGGACCTGGAGATCATGACCTGAGCTGAAGGCGGACGCTTTAACTGAGCCACCCAGGCGCCCCGAGGGCTAATTTTTCATCCAGTGATGCCAGACTCTTCTCTGGCCCCGCCTCCCTGGCTCCGGGATTGTGCTTTGGAAGACAGTGGCTGCGTAGGAGGTGAGCGGACACGGGGATAGTGTCCCCAAACTTCTTCTAAGGATCTCGACACTCACCTTGTCCAGGACCACGCCTCAACGGCGCCACCGTGTGACGGTGATGAGTCAGAACAGCAGCCCGCGACTCCAGGCCCCTGAGTGGTGCGGGAAGAGGTCTGCCCACAGTTGGGGCCTCACAGACCAGGCCCCGCCACTCGCTCCTTGGGACTGAATAAACCAGTGAGGATTCTGGACAACCTAGAGCTGGGAGGGAGAGGAGGAGCCTCAAAATACAGCCATAGCTAGGCAATGGAGTTTGAGCAATTATTTAAGAAAGATACAAGGGTTTCATACCTGTCCCATTGAGAAATACAGTAAATGAATTTGACAGCTGCCATTCAAGAAGCACCTATGAGAGGCTGTGTGATCTCATTCCATCTACAAGGACGCTGAGGCTCAGGTGCAAAGATGTGTCTCACGTCACATAGTTGTCAGCTTAGCCTACTGGTGGATCTCAACTGTGTCAGATCCAACATGACATTTAATAACATATTTTGCAAGGTCCTACTCCCCCCAGCATCTAGATAGTGTCTCATGCATAACATGCACTTGGCCTATGTTTACTAAATGAACAAAATGAAATTTATAGATAATATCCTGTCTACCTACATAATCTTAAAAATCAAGGGAAAGTAAAATGGAAGTAATTTGTGCTATAGAAATCTGCATTTCCACATGTACATGCCTAGCCAGGATCACATGAGAAGATTTATATAACTGAAGCGATCGTTGTGAACTGATCAGCTCCAAAGATACAATCTCCTGATTGCAAGGTGTTGGTTTGTGCTTGCTTCATGCTCAGCTTGTCTTGTGTTGTCTCATCGTCAAGGAGGTACATTTCTAACTTGCGATTTCTACGAAAAAAGACTCAGGGGTGAAGTAACTTCCTCATAGTCACAGAGCCAATCTGAAGAAGCAGAATCAGAATTAGAACCCTGACTATAAAGCCTGGGATTTTGCCGTCTTTTCTAATGCCTCCTCACTGTCTTCCATCTCCCAGTCCCAGATTTCTGTTATCGTGGGGAGCCGAGGCTCAAAAAACTCAAAGTGTCTGGGACACCTGGGTGGCTCAGTCAGTTCATCATCTGCCTTCGGCTCAGGTCAGGATCCCAGGATCCTGCTCAGCAGGGAGCCTGCTTCTCCCTCTCCCTCTGCCCCTCTCCCCTGCTTGTGCACTATCTCTCTCTGAAATGAATAAACAAAATCTTAAAAGTAAATAAATAAAAATAAAATGAAAAAAAAAAAAAAAGATGAACTTCATCCCAATGTAGAAAGTGATGAATGAAGGCGTCCTTTTTTCAAACACGAGTGCTCCTAAAATTCACCACCTAGTCTAGATTTCCTTACCTAGACCTCCAGAAGCCGAACCTGGGATCTTGTCTGCTTAACTCCTCTCCCACCCTTCCTCCACCCCCTTGGCCCCCGCCCTCATTTAGCTGCTTGAAGAAACAATGCTCCCTTTATGCTCAGGCTTTCAATAGCCCTGGGGGTCTGCAAAGGCCGGTCTGAGAAGCAAAATCTTTATTGGTATTAGAATTGGAGTCAAACCCTGCTTCCCTTATTTACCATTTCTGCAACTTGGGGAAGTTCCTGATTCTCTTGTTGCCCCAGTTTCCTGTCTGAAGGGGCCGATTGTGGGGGTTACATGGGCTAATGTGCGAACACGGTGACGACACCGAGGGCCCAGCATGTACTTAGTGCTCGTAAAATGTTAGCCATTGTTTTTACTGTTGTTCATATTTTGGTGTGCCAGGCACTCTTCTGGGGAATGCCTGTGGCGGGCAGATGCACCCAGGTGACCCCCATAATCCCAGCCTCCTGAGATTCACATTTTTGTGTGATTTTCCCTGTAGAGGCCACTTTTAGGCAACAGGCTTGAGCAGAGGAATATAGAAAAGGCCCGCAGCGACCACCACTGACCTCTGAGCCGAACACACCAACCTTAAAACATCCACCGGCCCTAAATGACCGACGGGCTACTTACAGCCAGGCACGGTTACCAAAAAAGACAGAAGTCCCCATAAGCCCTCACCTTCCCCCTTTAAATACCTCCCCACCCACTGCTTCGCTGTCCTGTCCGGTCTTCCACCGGCATTTGGGGGCCCCTATCAGATAGGGAAAGACACCACGTTCCTCCCCCTCCCCTTGGGTGTGAGAGGGATCTGTGGTTGGCTTCTAAAAGCAGTAGTACACCAGAGCAGGGCACAGGTGAAAGATACATGATAATGTGTAAGTGATTATTTCAGACAAGGTTGTAACATCCTCACTTCCCCTTACTGGCATTGATGAGGGAGCAGAAGGCTGGCTGCAGACAAAGGGCAAGCTGACACCCTGTAACTTTCCCTCCCCCGCCCTCACTCCCGGGTGGGACACATGTGACATTCTTCCAGGAATCTCCCAACTCTCTTACTGTTAATACCTTGCTAGAGGGGAAAACAACCTTAATTTTTTTTTTTTAAGATTTTATTTATTTGACAAAGGGAGAGAGATCACAAGTAGGCCGAGAGGCAGGCAGAGAGAGAGGGGGAAGCAGGCTCCCCGCTGAGCAGAGAGCCTGATGCAGGGCCTGATCCCAGGACCCTGAGATCATGACCTGAGCCTGAGCCGAAGGCAGAGGCTTTAACCCACTGAACCACTCAGGCACCCCAAAACAACCTTAATTTGACAATGGCAAGGCCTCTGGTATCTTGTAGTTATCCTGAAAGTTCTTTTGAAATCTTCCTTTTGGGGCGCCTGGGTGGCTCAGTGGGTTAAACTTCTGCCTTTGGCTCAGGTCATAATCTCAGGGTCCTGGGATCCAGCCACGCATTGGGCTTTCTGCTCAGCAGGGAGCCTGCTTCCCCCTCTCTCTCTGTCTGCCTCTCTGCCTACTTGTGATCTCTCTGTCAAATAAATAAATAAAATATTTTTTAAAAATCTAAGGAGTGACTGGATGGGGTCATAAACTTCTCCAAGACCCCTGATTGCAAACACCTTGACTGCTCTCTCTCTCAAAAAAATAAATAAAATCTTAAAAAAAAAGAAAAAAGAAATCACTGACTTCTGACTCTCATCCAGAGGACACACATTAAGGCCTGTGTAAAACAGGGGTGCACAAATAGGAGCAGGAAAAGGAACAAAGAAAAAAGCCCCAGCTTTTTCTCGCATGGGGTCCCCTCAGTTTCCCCGTCTCGGTTTCAGTTTCCTCACATAGAATATTTCTCTTCCAGGTTGTTGTGAGAATTGCCCAAGGTAACATATGGGCACCTTAAAAAATACCGTCCCTCCCCCATCGCTCCATTAATTATCATCATGCTCTCTTGCCTCACTCTGGCGAGAAGACGAGCCACTCTCTTCCCCAGACATTTTGCAGGTGGTTCCAGCATTCAGGGAACAAACTCTGAGAAAGATGACTGTTTCCCACAAAGGCCGACGTGGATCTCCAGAAACCTGGATATAAGAAAAGTCCACTGCCTCCGCTGGGGACTTAGCGATCCTTATTTTTAATTCTTTCAGCTTCGGACCTGTCAGGAGATGAAGAGTGTGTGTGTGAGCGCAGGTGTGGGACCTGCCATAGACGCAGCCAGGCATTTCCAAGATTCCTCACACTATTTATCCTTCTAGAAAAGGAAGCTGTGCATTAAATAACAGTTGGGCGACATCACGCCCACTCCAGGGCACGCCAAAGGAGTCATGAATTCATTCAACAAACATCTATTAAGCAGGTGTTAACTGTGTTGGGTACCATGCTAGGTGCCGACGCAGTGGCAGCCAGCAGGACAAGGTCCCTGCCCTGACCCGCTCCTGGCTTACTGGAGGACAGCCACAAGTGACACGGAAATTGCAGCCCAGCGTGAGAGGAAGTGCAGGGCTAGGCATCTAGGAGTACAGCGGCTGTGGCAGCTGGCCCAGCCAGGGGCAGCGGGGGTGGGTCGGGGATGGCTTCCTGGGGAAGTGTCCTCTACATTGCAAAATGAAAGGTGTCTGGGTATCGGGCGGCAGGAAGAGCAGTGTGAAGTTTCCGAGGTGTGCAAGGGCTTGAACATCTGAGATGCAGAGGGAGGCTGATGTTTCAAGCGCACAGAATAGGGTGAGGACCGACTGACTGGTCGGCACCCGAGGAGGGGCTCGAGACATCGCATTAAGGACCTGGGATTGTCTCCTGTAAGAGAGACAGAGGGCACCCTAAAGAGCTTAAACTGCAAAGCAGGGAGAGATAAGCACCCGTTGGAATCCTTCAGGCCATCCCGTCTCAGAGCTCAGCCAGGACGAGCTCGCAGCCAGCTCTGGTCTGGCTCCAGCACTTGTTTCTGAGTATCTGGAAAGTCACTTCACCTTTTTAGACCTCTGCTGCTGTAACAAGTCAGGTTTGGACCTAGTGACATTTAGCATGAGTCCTCCGCACTCTCTAACCCCAAACTACCTCTCCATCCCCTTCTGGGATTTCCTCAGTTCCCTTAAACTGTCTCTTCCCTGCTTCTCTCCCCAGCTGGGAACACCCTGCAGGACAATCTCTGTCTCATCTGTCTCTCCACTAGAGCTCCAAGCAGGCAGCACTATGCCTAATACATCTATTCATGCATCTTCTTGCCAGAAGGGCCTGGAACACAGCTGGGAAAGCTTGAATGAACCACAGAACAGTCCTCCACCCGACACCTCGCTTTAGTGGTTACTGAATGCTTGCGTGTTTGTGTTAGATCCCCGCGACAGCGGTAGGCACTGCCAGTCCAGGGGATATTACCTGCCACCTTGCTGATGAGCGGAGGAGCCTCAAAGGGTCAATTGAGCTGTGAACTGAGGCTCTAAAACCAACTGTTACTATTGTCATTTGCAGGCCAGCATCCCTTCCCCTCCCTAAACGTGTCCAAGACCTAAGAGGATTATTTCAAGACTGCAGCTGGGCCCGCGTGTTCACAGACTGACGGACCTACAGCGAGGCCGCAGGGTAGCACCCCTGCTCTCCTCCCTCTCCTCCTCCCCTCTCCTCCTCCCCTCTCCCTCTCTCCCTCCGCCTCCCGCTTTGGCCACGACTCGCCTGCACCGCCAGCGCGCCCCACGTGCCTCGCGTAAATAAGCGAGTGCGCAGGCGCACCAGGCCCGCGTCCATTGGTCGGCGCCCCGCCGCCCCGGGAGCAGGGGGAGGGACATCGGCCCCTCTGGCCGCGGGCTGCTCCGCCCCGTCAGTTGGTCCGCGCGTCCGTCGGTCGGTGCGTCCCGGCAATCCGGCTTCGCCCTCGCCATGGCACCCTGGCTGCCGCTGCTGTCGCTGCTGGGGCTGCTCCTGGGCGTCGCTCCCGCCCCGCCCCGCCGAGCAGCCGACGCTCAGGCCCGGGAGGCGGCGTACCCGGAGCTGCTGGGGCCCGCCCGCTTCGCGCTGGACATGTACAACCGCGGCCGGGCAGCCGGGACGCGGGCGACGCTGGGGGCCGTGCGCGGTCGCGTCCGCCGGGTGAGGACGCGCCTGGGGTGCGGGTTTGCCGGTGCGGGTGCGCGGGGGGCCGTGGTCGGAGGATTGGGAACTTTGGTCTGGTCCCGGGGTGGAGGGCGCTGGACGCCGGAGGGACGTACTTCTCGTGATCGGGAGAGGGAAGGGGTTAGGGCGGGGCTGTGGGAAGGACTGGCTGAGGAGGGAGGGGCTGTGCCTGTCTCATCCGCCCCTCCATCCAGGAGGGCCAGGGATCGCTGTACTCCTTGAAGGCGACCCTAGAGGAGCCTCCCTGCAACGACCCCACGGTGTGCCAGCTCCCTGTGTCCAAGAAAACCCTGGTGAGTGAGAGCGCTCCTGTGATTCCCCAGCCCCCATGATGAGTTTGGGTCAAGTGATGAAGAGGCAGCAGCTATCGTACCCCGAGTCATTTCCCAAGGCTCTGCGGGCCAGAGACCAAAATGCTCTGAGTCGGCATGGCAGGGTGCTGACTTTGCCTCACTGTCCGCTGTGGGGGTGACGGCCTTGGAAGTGGTCTTCACATGAGGCCCTTCCAGCTCCATCTTGCCAAGGCCTTGCTCCCATTCCAGCCCCCAGACTGGCTTCCTCCTCTCTCTTCAGCTCTGCAGCTTCGAAGTCTTGGATGAGCTAGGAAAGCACATGCTGCTGAGACGGGACTGTGGCCCAGTGGATACCAAGGTTACAGGTGCTGGGATAGCCCAAGGATGCCAGCATAGTTCAGACCAGACTTCACTCAGGGTTCAGCCTTGATTTCTTCTCTGTTCCAACCCTATCCAGATGACAAAAATGAGACTTTCAGTTCAGTCCTTCCACTGTTGAACAAGGACCCCCTGCCCCAGGTGAGGAGCTCAGCTCCACCC
>CM052815.1:4647221-4687034 GCA_028533885.1 Nasua narica
ACTTGGTTCCTTGGTGTGAGGGAGAGGAAGAACGCAAGAGGCAGTGCATCCATTCAGGGACCCCTTAATCCCCAAGTTCTTGCCTAGCCTCACAGGACTGGACAGCTACTTCACGTACCTGGCCCCTTCTCGCATCTGTTTTTCTTGGTCAGAAAGCATGGTCTTCATCATTCTGGGTAGAATGGGAAGGGGCAAAGGCGAGATTTTCTCTGCTGGTACCCCTATCTCCCCAGTATGGTAGTCTTTTTCCCATGACCCCCTGTCTGAGGATGCCCTTTGGAGCCCATTTTGCTTCTGCCTTCACTCCTGGGATACCATCAATTCAGTGTGATCCAAAAAATTGTTCCCACCTCCTTCTCATCACTTGCAGGTCCAGACCTTACCTCACCTCTAGCCCTCCCCAGAGTTCTGTTCTTGAAAAGAGTTTGCGGCCTGATCCAGAGCCCATCTACTCCCCAGGGAAACCTGTACTTCTTAGTCCCAAATGCCTTTCCTTTTATCATCTGCCTGGGGTCCAAGCCTTTCCTCTCCTGCTCCTTGGTTCTCAGAAACCCAGTGGCGCATGTCTGTCTTTTCCAACAACATGATGCGAGCGCAGAAGATCCAGGCCCTGGACCGTGGCACAGCTCAGTATGGGATCACCAAGTTCAGTGACCTTACAGGTAGAAGTGGTGGCCAGAGCCCTCATGGAGCCTGGAAGAGTCAAGGTCTGCTCCCAAGGCCCCCGATCAGGGCCACCTTATACTCTTCCCCACCCCACCCCATCCCCTGCCCCCCTTTGCCCACAGAGGAAGAGTTCCGTACCATCTACTTGAATCCCCTCCTAAGAGAGAACCACAGCAAGAGGATGCGCCCAGACAAGTTCACTGGCGACTCTGCCCCACCTGAGTGGGACTGGAGGAGAAAGGGGGCTGTCACCAAAGTCAAGAACCAGGTTGGACCTCTAAGAGGCAATGGCAGGACACGAGGACTGCACTGGGGTGGGGAGGGGGGCCAGCCCTGACTCTGCCCCCCTCTCTTGCAGGGCATGTGTGGCTCCTGCTGGGCTTTCTCAGTCACCGGCAATGTGGAGGGCCAGTGGTTCCTGAAACAGGGGGCCCTGCTGTCCCTCTCTGAGCAGGGTGAGCATCCCACTCTACGCCTCTGCCCCCCGCCCAGCCCCTCCAGAGGGCTCCTCAGGACCGGGCTTCTGTCTCCTAGAGCTCTTGGACTGTGACAAAGTGGACAAGGCCTGCCTGGGCGGCTTGCCCTCCAACGCCTACTCAGCCATAAAGACCCTGGGTATGCAGTCATGGGGCCGGGAGGGGCAGTGGGAGTCAGCGCAAACTGGGTTCGGGTGTTGATGCTGACCCTTCATGAAGACCTTGAGCACGTCAGCTCTTTGACTTCGTTTGTGAAATGGGGCTCATCTCGCCCACTTCACATAATTGCCCTGAGAATCAAGTGAGGAGATCGTGCGTCAGGTCCTTGGTGCACAACAGGGGTCTTGGTGTTTTTGCTGCTTGGAGGTCTGTATTTGTGTAACCTCAGCCTCGAGAGGAGGTATTGACTTAAACTGGCCATTCAGTTCCGTGGTGGCCTTCGGCGGCCCAGGGATGAAAGGCTGAGGGACTGGGGAGGCTGCGCCGAGACTGGGAGCCTGGCAGGGGTCTGGGCCACACTGGGAGCAGACTGTCCGAGCAGGGCAAGCAAGCCAAGGTTAGGAGCTCCAGGAGTGTTGGGATGAGTAAGGATCAGAAGTTGGGCATCGGGTTAGGGAGCTGGTTCTCCCTAAGCACCCTTAGTCTCTGTTTTGTCGTCTCTAGAGGGAGGCTGTTGTTCAGAGGCCAGGACCTTGGTCTGGGGTGGGTGAGGACCCTGAGACCTTGCAGAAGGGGCCCGGAGAAGACGAGTGTGCGGCACACAGGGGTTCCTGTTTTCTCTCCTGGCCCCATCCGACCCCCGCCACTCCCCAGGGGGGCTGGAGACCGAGGACGACTACAGTTACCGCGGCCACATGCAGACCTGCAGTTTCTCCGCAAAGAAGGCCAGGGTCTACATCAACGACTCGGTGGAGCTGAGCCAGAATGAGGACAGTGAGTACAGGCCAGGGCGAGGGTGGGGACAGGCCGGCTGGGGCCTGGCTGGCCCTGACACAGTCTTTTTCAGAGCTGGCGGCCTGGCTGGCCGAGAAGGGCCCCGTCTCTGTCGCCATCAACGCCTTTGGCATGCAGGTGAGGCCCCGGCTCTGCTGCCCCTGTCCGCCCCTTGCCGGCTCCCTTCCCGCCTCTCCTTGGAGGTGCCCCCCTACTCTTTATTCTCCCGACCCCCAGTTCTACCGCCGCGGGATCTCCCACCCACTGCGGCCTCTCTGCAGCCCCTGGCTCATCGACCACGCTGTGCTGCTCGTGGGCTACGGCAACCGTGAGTCCCACTGACCCCCCCTCCCCTGCTCAGCCACCTCGGGCCACAGCCTCTCAGGGCCTCCGCAGGGGGAAAGGGAGGGAATGCCTGGGAACCCTGTCTTTACCCCTACTGCGGGCCTTGGGGGGCCAGGCGGGAGTCACCTGTCCCCTCTCTGGATGGGAACGCTGAGGCAGTGGGAGGTTGAACTAGTGCAGATGAGTAACCTGCTGGAGGCGGGGTCGGGGGGGTGGTAGGTGGGCCTCTCTGGCTTTCTGCTCTTTTCCCAGTACCTGTCCCGGTAGGCCACAGCAGATCCCGGGAGCATGCAAAGGGCTGGGGGCCCTGACCCCCTGCACCCCACACTGTTCCCCAGGCTCTGGCATTCCCTTCTGGGCCATCAAGAACAGCTGGGGCACTGACTGGGGCGAGGAGGTGAGTCTCTTCTCTTTGGCCCCGGCCCGCCCACCCCGGTCCTGCCTGAGCGCCCTCAGCAGCCCACCTGCCTCCCCGCCAGGGCTACTACTACTTGTATCGTGGGTCCGGGGCCTGTGGTGTGAACACCATGGCCAGCTCGGCAGTGGTGAACTGAGGAGCCCCAGCGCGGGACCTGGTGCTGACCAGAGCAGCCCCTTCCTCGGCCTGGCCTGCGTGTCCAGGCCCCTTCCCAGGAGGCACGGCTGGCTGAGGGACAGGCACCGGGTACCTCAGGGTGAGCAAAAGGCACTGGGCTAGGGCAGCACCCCTACCCCTCTCCACCCCACCCCTACCCTGAAGTTCCCCAACGGCACCTTTGTAGACTTGGCGGTAGCTAGGAGGCCCTTGGGATGAAAGATGATGTCCTGGCAGCTGAAGCCGGGGCAAGAACCTTGGGCTTGGGTAAGGAGCAGGTGGGAAGAAGATATTCTGGTTTTAAACCCAGCTTTGTCCTCAGCAGGCTCTGGCTTCCTGCCCTGCCTTTCCTCTGTCTGATGCTGTACATTTTCTGGTTCTCCCTGGACTGGGGGACATTGTTTCCTTCCACATCTAGAGAAACTATCGTAACTTCCTTTTTCTAACAGCAATAAAGAGGTGTCCTAGGCCCCAGTGTGGTGTGAGTGCTTGGTACCTAAGGGCAAAGAGGGGTGGTAGGGACTCCTAGAGGGTCGAGGTCAGGCAGCTGGTCCTGCTCAGGAGCCTAAGGGCCCAGCTTCTGCTTCAGGAACCGAAAGAAGATGGAGAGAGGCTCATGGATGGGTCTTTATTCAGAAGGACATGGCTGGCCGTTCTCTGAGGCCTTGCTCCGAGAGGTGGATGGGATTAGCCAGAGGGAGCTCCCTCTCTCCGACTCATGTAGAGAACGTTAGGGGTTGTGGTCAGAGGTCACTCTCCCCGTAGAGGGCACTGGAGAAGGCCACGTAGTCCAGGGCTCCAGCTGGAGCCCCGGAGCCCTTGTAGGGTGCCATTCGACGGATGCAGTACTCGGCCTGCTCAGCGGGGAGCTCCCGCCGCAGCTCTTCGGGAGTGATGTAGTTCTGGGGGAGCAGAGGTCGTTGAGGACCCACAGATCTTGTTCCCTGTCCCAGCCCCCCCGGCCCCCTCCACCAGCTGGGACTCACCTTATCTCCTGCCAGGATCTTGAAGGAGGCCACAACTTGTTCAGCTGTGTCGGTCTCCGCTGTCTCTCGGGTCATGAAGTCGATGAAGGCCTGGAAGGTCACGACGCCGGCTGCGTTGGGGTCCACCATGGTCATAATGCGAGCAAACTCTACCTCTCCCTGCAGGGATAGAGGCCAGGCACCGTGCCCATCGTGGGTGCTAAAGCCAGAGAAGGCTTGTCATGTCCCCTCCTGGGGACTGTCTAGCTTTGGCTTGACAACCTGGGTTCCAAAGTGCGCTCTTCCCTCCATGGCCTGTGCCACAGCCTTGGCTCTGGGTTTATGGAGAATTCTCTCCCCGGCTGAAACCTGCCTCCTGCCCCTGCCAGTGCCCCCTATTGCCCTTGGATCCTGATCTCTTTTCTGGAGCTCTCTGTAGTACTCTGTCTCTGGGTAAAAATGGTGTAAGTTTGGGCTTTGGAGTCACATACAACCAAGTCCAAATCCTAGCTGTGTCCTTGAGCAAGTTACGGTACCTAATGAGAGATGGGGTCACTCTGCCCAGCCCCAGCGGGCATGCTGGGAATGAAATGCATGTCAAGGTGGGAGGGATACAGTAGGTGATCGCCGTGTGGAAGAGAGGCACTGACGGGACCGGCGACGCAGGGTGGGGACACTCACCAGGTCGTAGCCCATGGAGATGAGGCAGGCCCGGAAGTCATCAGGCTCCATCATCCCGTTGCGCTTCTGTGGCACGTGAGCGGTTGTCAGACTTGGTCGTCCAGCCCCACCAGCGCCCAAGGCCACCACCCCACAGAGCTGGGCCCCTGCTGACCCGGTCAAAGTGGTTGAAGGATGCCCGGAACTCGTTGAGCTGCTCCTGGCTCAGGCCCTTGGCATCTCGGGTCAATACCTGGTTCTCGACCTCGTTGATGGTGCGGGCAATGGAGGTGAGCAGCTGCTCCCAGCCGACGCGGATGTGCTGGGGAACAGGCGACGAGCCAAGTCAGTAGGCGGCCGGGGCCCGGCCACTGGTTCGAGCTTCGCTCCCAGTCCGCTGTGTGACCCTGGGCAAGTCTTCCTCCCTGCTGGGCTTTTGTCCCTGTCTGGAAGTTCCACTGAGTGACCGCCAGCAGCCCTTCCTGCCTTGAAGTTTGAGGACTTACTACGTACTAAGTGTTGATCACGCAGTCCTGGCCAATCCCGGCTTGGCTTCAGATGGCTACGTGACTCTGGACGGGTCAGTTTCCCTCCCTAGATCCCAGTATCCCCGCAGGTGCCCTGGGGGACCCGGCCAAGCTGAACCCGGGCCCCTCCTGGGGCAGACGTGCCGGGCCCAGCCATGGCTGCCCCAGCCAGCGCCGCCTCCCCGCCCCTTCCAAGCAGGTGCCTCTCACCTCCATGCTGTAGACCGTGTGCTTGTTGTCAAACACCAGGCTCTCCTGCAGCAGCTGGTGGTCCCCCTCCAGCCGGTCAATGTTGCTCTTGTAGTTGATGATGTTCTGCTCCTGTTGCCGCAGCCCAGCCATCTGCTCCTCCAGAGAGCCGATCATCCCTGTGGCTAGGCGCCCCACCTCCTGTCGGGGGACCCAGGCAGGATGAGCGCTCTCAGCTCCCTGTGGCCCCGGCCCTGGCCTCACTCCCCCAGACAGGCCCCCCACTCCGAGCCTTACCTCCACCTTCCCCTGGATCCAGGGCCCAATGGCATTGGCTTGAGCCGCAAACTGTCGCCGGAGCCTCTCGTTCAGCTGCTGCCGGGCGAGCTCTTCCTGCAGCGTCTGGTCCCGGCTAGGCACCAGCTTTCGGACCTAGAAACAAGGGTGCTTGTGCCTGGGGCAGCTCCGGGACCCAGAAGATGGCTGTGAGGGGAGATGGGCTCCAACCCCTAAATGAGCCCCTGCTACTCTGAGCCAGGATGTCTGGGCTCACAGGGACAAGCTCTTGGGCAAACCACACGATGTCTAGGCTTGTTTCCTCATCTGTAAAACGGGGCCGATGATACAACTGGCAACTAACTGCAGTGATTTTGTAAAGATGTCCACATCCCGGGCTTAATTCTACTTCACATCAGGCCCAACAGGAAAATGCTGCCGTTAGGGCCACTTTGCAGAGGAGGCCGTGAGAGGCAGGATGACATATCCAATGGCCCCACGGAGGCTGTGACCCCAGATCCGAAGGTGGCCTGGACTCTCCATAGCTCGGGCCGCCTGAGGTTCTGAGGTGGTTAGAACGCACAGGGCTGGGTGGGAGGCAGGGAGCGGGCACGGGCAGCACTGACCATGTCCCACTTGGTGTTGATGTCCTGCGGTGTGAGGCTGATGTAGGGGTTGGTGGAGCTGGGCCGCAGTCCGTACGTTTGGCAGATCTTCTGGATCTCCCCCTGGATCCCCAGGATGGCTCCTCGCTCTCGGTCAGCCTCCGGCAATGTAGCTTTGAATTGCTCGTGTGCAGTCAGCAGGCTCTGGGAGCGGCCGGCGGGAAGCGTGAGCCAGCGCCCTCTACTTCCCGCAGGTAACGTGCTGCAGGCCCCCCGGGGGGTCCGCAGCGGGCCTCCCGTCTCCCAGCCTAGCATCTGGGGACGGGGGCTTCCCTCCCATCTCCATTCCCCAGGAACCCAAAGAAAGGGCTGATGGGAGTCGAGGCCCGCTTCCCGGTCACCCCATCCAGCACCCCCCCACCCGGACGCCCCGCATCCACCTGGGTCTCCTCCACAGAGTGCACCAGCCACACGTCCTGCAGGTCCTCCACCGCCCCGTCCAGCCAGTTGTTGAAGGGCGCCGCCCGCCGGGCGAACTCCAGCTGCAGCTGGTCGATGGTCTCCAGGAGCTTCTCCATCCGCTAGGGGCCGCGGGGATGGCGAGTCAGCAGCCATCGGCACCCAACGGGCCCGGCACCAGCCCCCAGTCTCCAGCCCCAGTTCCCTGGCCCCCAAACCCACCTCCAGCGCGTCCCTCCTCTTCTGGGTCAGCGTGCCCAAGTTGTCCCACTGGTCACAGATGGCCTGGCAGCGGCTATTCACCGAGGCCGCCTCATGGTAGTCCAGCTCACTGGGGGCCGGAAAGGGATGAGGAGGGGGTCAGACCACAGCCTGGATTCCCCCCACCCCATTCTCCTGGGACTGGAACCTGTGCCCCATATGGTGAAGGCGCAAGGGAGCCAGGCCGGTGTGGGTGAAGCAGGGCATTCATTTCTAGGGGGTGGAGGTGGGGCTTCCAGTGCCTTCCTTGGGTAGGGGGCGCCTGCGGTCCCGAGCTCCAGTCCCCTGGGGAGCTTCAGTGGGGGCGGGGGTGGGGTGAGATGGTGCCAGAAGGGGCGGGTTTACAGGAAATGGTGAGGAAGCCCGGGCTGATGGGGAGATTTTGAGCTGGCAGGCCAGGGCCCGGAGCTGAAGGGGGCCTCCTGGTTAGCGGTAGGCCACGGGGGTGGGGCAGGAGGAACACGGGTAGGGAAGAGTGTGGGTGCCACGAAGTGGCAGGGTTATGGGAGGAGGGGCAGAGCAAGTGGTGATGGGGAAAGACGTGGCACCAAGGCGGGGTTCCTGAACTTGGTGGGGAGAATGAAGTCTTGCGGAGGGCAGTGGGGAGCAGCGCGGACGAGCGGCAAAGCCAGGTAAGGTAGTTGTGCCCGGGGGGCGGGGCCAGCAGCAGGCCACGCCTACTTGAGCTCCTGGGCCAGCGCGGCGATGTGCTCCACACGGTCCTGGTGCGCTGCCAGGTCACTCTCAAAGGCCTCGTGGCGCCGCAGCAATGCCCGCACCTCCTGCAGGGAGGCCGACTCGTAGTCCCGCTGGCTCAGCATATCCTCCTTCCCTACTCGGAGAGAGGCCCGGCTCGGTCACCCAGCGGCGGCCACGCCTGAGCTGGGGGTTCCAGCTGGGCTGGGTGACCCTGCAGAGTCCTCCCTCATTGGTGACATGCAGGTGATTATACCTGCCCAGCCTATCCTCCGGGTCTGTTCTGCGACGCCAGAGTGATAAAGTTAAGTGAAACTCCTGTTCCTGTTCCTCGCCAGCCTCCCTGATCTTACACATCTCAGGGTGGCCCTTGGTATAGTTTGGGTCTTCCAGGATCAGGAACTGCCTCCCAACGACTCTGAGCTCAGTGAGCCCCTGACCTGGTTTCCTTTGCTCACCAGTTACCCCAGAGCCTGGAACAGTGCCTGGCACTTGGTAGACCTTCTAGGATATTTGTTGGACGAATGTAAAAGTGCTTTTTTTTTTTTTTTTTTTGGTCAGAGAGAGCGAGCGTAAGCAGGCAGAGTGGCAGGTAGAGGCAGAGGGAGAAGCAGGTTCCCTGCCGAGCAAGGAGTCGGATGTAGGACTCAATTCCAGGACCCTTGGATCATGACCTGAGCCGAAGGCAGCCGGTTAACCAACTGAGCCACCCAAGCATCCCTGTAAAAGTGCTTTGAGAATAAATTACATTGCACAAATAAAACGATAGTAATAATCGCAGCCCCTACTATTTATTGAATGTTTCTGCATTTTGCAGAGACCCTACCAGGCTTAAAGATTCAGAAACCTCCGCAGAGTCCCATAAATTGGTGTATATTTAAAGAATTCTTGTTATATCAAACCATTGTTATCCTTCATGCCTATAATCCTTTACTAACGTTTGTTATTTTTAGGCATTCTATCATTCTGGGAGAATACAGAATGAACGCTTTCATACGGAGTGATGTATTTGACCCACGCAGTATTCTACCATCGATATATTCTGAGTCCAACATGAGTGCTGTGAGGGTTGGGGACTCACCTGCCACAGGTCCGAATAAAATGCTATACAACCAATGAATCAGAGCAGACCTACAGAAGGCCAGAGCCAGGAGACAGGGACCCAAGTTTACCGATGAAGAAACGGGCGCAAAAAGGAGCCGTGTCTTGGCTGCACAGCAAGCCAGGATGGTTCTAGAAAACAGGTCCCCACCTTCCTGGGAGAACACCTGCTCCTGACCTGTGCATTTTGCCAGGCCCTCCTCCTCCCAGACCAGTCTCCCCCCTGGGACAGACTCAAGCCCCAGGAGGTGTACCTACCCCGGGTCCAGGCTTCGTGCAAGGAGGCCTTCTGTTGGAATTTCTCCGCCAGGTGCTGGAGCCGCTGCAGGCGTCGGATCTCTGAGAGCAGCCAGTCCTCGTAGCCCTTCTCGGCTTGCTCCAGCCCGCGCCATGCGTTGGCGATGTCCTGTGGGGCAGGCAGAGGCGCCTTCCAGCATGGTTTGCCCATTGTACAGATGGGGACACGGAGCCCCATGTCACCCGGAGGGTGCGCGCAGAGCGGGGGTGGCTCACCGAGACCAGTTTGCCCTCGGAGGGCATGAAGGCAGGCCGGTGGCTCAGCCGCAGCTTGGTCTGCAGCGTGTTGAAGTTGATCTCCAGCTGGCACTTCTCCTGCACCCGGGGCGGCTTGTGCAGGCGCCGGTAGTCCCGGAAGTCCTCCAGCTTGCGCTGCATGGCGCTCATGCTGGGCTCGCCCACACGGTTCTCCAGCCACGGTATGGTGCGGCGGATCCATTCCAGCAGCTGCCGAGGTCAGGCGGGCGCAGTGCATGGAGATCAGAGCTGGCCTGCTCATCCCGCCCACCGCTCGCCACCCACACCCCGGCTGTGGCTGGAAGGCCGGGCCTCAAGCAGAACGGGGATCCCCACTAATCAGGGAGGGAGTCGGATGGTCAACATCTGAGCCTGGTCAGGGACCAATATAGGCTGGCACTGAGCACAGGGCCATGAGGTTGCCTAAATATGGGTGAACGGATGAAGGAAGGAGGGAACGAATGAATGATGAGTGAATCCGTAAATCCGTGAGTGACCAGGAGCTTGGACGGGCAGAAGCAGGGGCAGGAGATGAGAGACGAGGGGAGGGGGAGGCAGGAGGAGGCCAAGGCCACTCAGAGGTGAGGGAGGCTCTGCAGGCCCAGGCCTGGGCTGGCCGGGGTTGGGAGACCACCGGAGCGGGAAGGGGAAGGGCCCTCTCTGGCCTCATCTCACCTCGCTGGCAAGCTTCTCGTACTCCTCCATCAGCTTCTCATTCTCCTGGTTCACGGCCAGCACCTTGCAGATCCTGTTGGCAGCCGTCTCTGCCTGTCGTGGGAGTCGGAAAAGGTGGGCCCTAGACCAAGCTGCTGCAGGCACCCCGACCCAGCCTTCCCCTGTAAAGCCCTTAAAACTTGGGTCCGTGCAAATAGGGCAGCACATCTTTTTAGATGAGGAGGGAGCTTCCAGGCTAGATGCCTCTGCTCCTGAGTTCCCCGGAGACTGAGACAGTGGGACAGTGTCACTCCCACCCACGTGGGGCCCAGCACCTCCAAATGTTGGGATGCCGCCACATGCCCAGCCCAGGCAGCAGCAGTGGGGGCCCCCTTACCTGCTCAGCTCCAGCGAAGGCATGGTAGAAGCAGGAAACGTAGGTCATGATGGCCTTTTCATCAGGCTTTGGGGTGTTCACGATGTCTAGGGGACAGAGGTGGGGTATTTATTGGCCAAAGCCAGGCTTGGGGAATGGGCTCACACCCCTAACCGGGCAGAGCGCTCCCTGGAGACAGGAGGGTGGACACATCTAGTCACAGACACCAGCTCCCAGCTACCCCAAACTGAGTCCGCCTCCTCCCCGAAGCCCTCTCTGATCGCCCCAGGGCCCAGGAATCTGTCCTCTATGGGGTGAGTGAGCAGATGCTGCAGCCCTCGAGAAGCAGCAGCCCACGCTGCCTGGTGTCTCCAACCATCCCATCGGTCTGTGGGTCCATCTGTCTGTCTTTTCTCCAAGTTCTCAGCCATCGGTGCCCACACATCTAGGGCACTAGACACAGTCGGCGCTCAGAAAATGTTTGCTGCTTTAGTTGACTAGAGCCTTGCTTGGGCAGAAGGACAAGAGGCAGGGCCTGCCCCTAAGGAGCTCCCATGCTCCCGGGTGACCCAAGTGACCGAGATATGAGGCAGAGGGTGACACCCCAGGGAAGAGGCAGGAGACGCTGCTTCCACTGGCTGGAGAGGGGCAGGGGAGCGGGACAGAGGGCTCCTGGGGCGGGGGGCCTGGGCCAGGAAGGATTCTTACTAGAGGGCGGACTGAGGAGGGAGGGGCAGGGGCAGAGGGGTGGAGGTTGGACCGTGCCTCTGGGGGTAAGGGGAGTCCTCGCCTGGGCGGGGCTTCCTCTCACCTTCCGCATCCAGCATCCTGGGGATGTCTAAGTATTTCTCGGCTACCTCGAAGGCGGTGTTAAGGTTGCCAACGGGGTCATCCTAGGTGGGTGGGAGCAGGGAGAGGTGAAATGTCAGCTGAGGGCAGAGGCTGGGGAGTCGGGGCTGGGGGTGGCAGAGGCCCACCTTGCGCAGTTTGGCGTAGTCGATGAGGTCAGGGCGGTGTCGGTGGATGAGAGCACAGAGGGCCAGGCCATCCTTCCAGCTGGATGGAGAGAAGGGGGATCAGGCCCGGATTCAAGCTGATGCCTTGTCCTCCCCTCACTCCAGGAGCGTCCCCATCAGGACACCCTCATCAGTGAGATGGAACAGAGTCTAAACTCCTCAGCTTGGCATCGGAGGCCCTTCGCTGCCAGACTTGGACCATCTCCTCCAAGCTCATCATGATTCCTCCCCATACCCTGTGCTCGGGCCACACCACTATCTGGATGTTTGGGGCCTCCAGGTTTTTGCTCACAAGGTTCCTTGTGAATGGAATGCCCTTCTAGGGATGTCTCCAATGCACTCTCCCCCAGGGATCCTCCCTCCCTCTCCTGGATCCAACTGGACATCAACTGAGTCCTCCTGCTCTCAGACACTGGTCCAGGACCTTGGCCGTGAGGGCCCCTCCCCTGGGGCGCGTGGCCCCAAGAGCCCGGCAGAGGCCCGTGTGCACGCGCCGGCTGCAGCCAGACCTGGTGTGGAAGTTCTGCACGTTGACATTGCGGTAGGGCGCCGTCTTCCGCTGGCACCACAGGAGCAGGCCTTCCTTGGCGGAGGTTTCTGGGCAGGGACGGGGACAATTGTCAGCTGGGGAGGGGTCTGGGCCACCCTCTCACCCTCCCGGCTTCCCCGCCACTCACCCTCCACAGAGATGTCCTGGATGGCGAAGCGAAGGATGATGGTCCAGATCATCCCCAGGGTCATCTTCAGGTTCCCGTCAACAATCTCTGCAGGGCGGGGAATGGGGACGGGTTCCGTCTGGCATTCAAGGCCCATACTGCCCCAGCTGCCTCCCTCCCCTGCTCCATTCCTTGGCCCTCGGCCCCCAGGCCAGAGCTGGTACCTAGTCAGTGTTCAATCACGGAACACCTGCTAGTCCCATGTCCTTTGTCAGCACTTGGGACACATTTGCCCCTTAACAATCCCTCCTAGGAGGCACGGACGGTTAACCCCAGAGTTGAGAAGGCAGCCTCCCAGAAGTGACACGCTGACATCAGGACGGCCCTCTGCTCCCCTCCCTGGCCTCCTCCTGCCCCCTCCGCACCTTCAGCGCCGATGGACACCAGCTTAACCCCCTTGCTGGCAATGAAGTCCAGGGCCTTGTTGACATTGGCGATTTTATGAAAGCGCATCTTGCCTTTGTCTGGCCTGGGCAGCCTCTCTCCTGAGTGTCAAGGGGAGAGGTCAGGGGTCAAAAATCACAAGAAGAAGCTGAAGACACTGTCCTCAAACTTTCCCCTCCCCCACCACCTCCCCTCATGCAGGGATCTGTCGCCTTTCCCCTCCCCCCGCCCTGCTCCCTGGATTCCCCTAGGACAGGACCCCAGATCCTGGGGTCCCTGTGCCTTGATTTGCACTCCTCACCTGAAATGACCTCCAAGAGCAGCATGAGTTTGAGGCCATTGCGGAAATCCTCCTCGATGTTTTCGATCTGGGTGCCGGCCTTGCGCAAGTGTGAATTGCACCAGGCAGTGAAGGTCTGGGGGCAGAGGGCAGCACTCAGACCCAACCCTGGGTCTGGGGGACATCGGGGTCGAGCTCAGAGCCCTGCCCCCAGAGTCAAGTCCTGGCTCAGCCACCAACGTGCTGTGCATCTAGGACTAGTCCCCTTTTCTCTCTGAGCTTTCGTTCTCCTGGAAAAGGAGAAACGGGCTCGAGGCCCTGCACAGGTCCCAGTCTGGACTTGGGGCACGCCAGCTGTGGCCAGTCTCAAGCACTGGAGGGGGTTTTAGAAAACTGTAAAGCATGTGCACCAAAGTGTGGGACCCTCTGACACACAAGGGTCAAGGCGGGGTGACACGGCCCTTCTAACGCCTGAAAAATCCTGGACTGAAGCACACCCAAGTTCTGAGGATTTTGCCTGAGGGATCGTGCACCTGTATGATTGTCCTTTCAGCCCCACTGACCTCCCAGGGCTGTTGTGAATGGGCGTCCAGGTAGAACGTGAGGGTACAAGGGTTTTGCAAGTCATGGAGGACCAGCCGGGCACAAGGACCAGCCTGACCCAGTTTCCGGAGGTGACTGCCTTTCCCCTCTCCCTGCAGTCAGCCCCAGCCTCCATCTGGGACGGGAGGGCTGCTGTGCAGCTCTGTGTATATTGGGGATGGGGGTGGCCTGCAGCCCTGATACACAAGTTCCACCAACCTACCAAGCCCTCAAGCCCTGCCTTCTACCATCAGCTGTAAGGTCCTTGGTGGAGTCTCTCCTTGGGCTCCGAGCCCAGCTGAGATGCTCTCCCACTGTGAGCTAGTGTATACACTTTGCCCTTTCTCGGGCTCATTTGTACAATTAACTGGCCAGACTTCATGATGTCCCAAGGTCCTTCTTCCTCCAATCTGGTAGGATTCTAGAATTCAGAGCATTCCCCCACCACAAAGCAATTAATCCTGGGAGATGGCCCTGGAAGTCATTTGGGATTATTTCCCTCAGCCAGCTCCCCTCCCTGAGACCATCTTTTCAGGTGCCCTAGAAGCTGGACATGAAAGATGATGCTTTAAATATTTGAGGGACTGTTGTTGCTAAGGAAAGGGAGTGAGCTTCCTGTCACTGGGGGTGTACAAGCAAGTGCTGAGCACTACTTGATGGGGCCCCAAGCACAGGAGAAGGCAGCTGGAGTCTCTGTAGTTCCCTCCAACCCTGGAGTCTGAGATGCTCTGGGTCTAGATAAAGCAGGTGGAAAGGCGGGACTGGGCGGGGGTTCCATGATGGAGGAAAGGGCATTCTTTCTTGTGACAAACATGACCTAATGAGATGGGGTCTCTGCCCTAAAGGAGCTCACAGTCAATCAAAGGGTCATGTTGGTCTGAGAAATGCTGGCACAGACCAGTGTCAGGGAGAAGAGGAAAGGAGTTCTTTAAACGGGCGGCAGACTTCTTGGGGAAGGCTAATATTTGATCCGAGCTGCAGTGGAAGATCAGGAATTATTCAGACAGAGAAGGGCAGGCAAGGGCATTTCAGGCAGGGGCAGCCACACAGGCAAGTGCTCAGCGGTGAGAAACAGTTGCTAGGTTTGCGGGGTTACAGCTATGTGGGTGCCGCTGGAATGAAGCTGGGGGTGCTGGGGTATAAGAGGCAAGAGGCAGGCCGGAGGGGCGGCAGAGGCCAGGTCATGCACAGTCTTGGGTGCTAAGCCAGGGAGTCTCAACTTGATCTGAGGGCAGCAGGGCAGCTTTCGGGCAGAGGGAGGTGGGCAGAACCATGTTTTAGAAAGCTCTTTCTGGTGGCAGAGTGGAGGCAAATGGCTTGGCAGAGCAGGAGGGAGACGTGACTAGGGGGTGACTAGGATGGGGGGATGGGGCGGCGGGGGTGGCAGCGGAGGGGTGAGGAAGGGCTTCAGGGAGGGGACTGGGGCAGGGTCAGAAGGATGGGATAGAAACACTCTTCCTTGCTGAAGTATAAGCTTCCTGAGGCAGAGGCTTTATTTTGTTTCCTCCTGAAGTCCTGACACCTGACACAGCACCCGGCCCAGAGGAGCTCCCTAAGAAATCTTGAAGGAATGTTTTGGAATGAGGTTGAACCAAGAGGACTCCAGCATCAGGCAGGAGCGGGAGGGAGTGCTCCGAGACCTCTGGGGGAAGGGCAGGGGTGGAGCGGGCTAAGCTGAGTACAGAGATACTCAAGCTGGAGGAGAAAGAAACTCCGGAATGGCCAACTTCCAGGACGGGGACGAATTTACAGAACATCTAGGTTGTGCCGCCGCTGAATGAATGGACGAAGTGGGTGGCTGTAGGGTGCGTTGGAAGGGTATTCCTGATATTTTGTTAAACGATGCAGGCAAGTTACAGACTAGCGTGTGTCTCAAGAAGGGCATTGCAGAACGGGATCTGAGGGAAACCTGGTGGGTGGGGTGCGGGTAGGAGCTGTCGCAGAGCAGATGGCAGCAGGAGCCAGGGCAGGGATGACATCATCGGGAGACCGCCTGGCCCAAGGACCGCAGCCCTGCTTGGAGACAGGTGCAGGAGGAGCTAGAGAGGAAGCCTGTCACCCAGGGTACCCCAACCTAGTCAGCTGAGCCTCTGGGACTCTGGGGTCACCTCCTGTCATCCAACCCAGCAGAGGTGCTCTGATTCTAAATCCTAGGCTTCTCAGATCCTGCAAATTCCTCTGAGCGCTCCTGTTCCCTGCCCTTTCCTGGAGTCACACACTGTTGGCAAAGGCTCAGCAGGGTCCAATGACTTCACGGAGTTCTCCCTCCCCCTGGCCTGCCACTCCCCAAAGTCTCCTCACTCCAGCCCGGATCATTTTCTCTTTTGGGAACCCAGGTGTCCTGCCCCCTCCACTTGGGAAAGTCTGGGAGTGAAAATAGATCAGGGAGGGGGGCCCGAGTGCCCTACAAGGCTGGGCCTGGGCAGCAGCTGCCCATGTGCCCCACTCCAGCTCCCCCAAGCCGCTGCCTCAGCACAAAGAGTCCATCTGGCCTGAGAGTCAGGTTACTGTGTAAGGGAACCCGGGCTCCCCTCTTCCTTGACCTTGTGGCCTTTTCAGCAGACTTAGGGCCCCTAGGGTGGGGAGGGGTATCTTGGGAAGGAGTGGGGGTGGGGCAAGCAAGGGGCAAAGACCCTCAGGTTGGGGGGGGTTCCTGTTTTCTGACAGTATATGATTTGGGTTCTATCTCTGCCCCTTTCTGGGCCTCGGTTTCCTCATTTGACAATTGGGATGGGTGGCAGTGAACCCCAAGGTGGAGAGAATAGAGATGAGAGAGTGGAAAGGGTTCTGGGATGGTTCTCTCCTCCCCTCCACTCCAGGTCCACTAGTTGCCAGCTGTAAGTCCTCAGGGTGGGGTCTAAGCTATTCAGCTAGAGAGTTGGGGTCGGGGGAGAAAGATTATTTTCCCACTTCCCAAACTTGGATCTCCTGGGCTTCACCCAACCCCTTTTCACCAGCAGAAGTGGGACAGTGGACCCAGGGTGATGAACTCCTGGGGGGGTGGGGAACTGAGAAACTCTCCTTGTTATTCTAACCCCCTCCTGAGGGCTCCCAGTCCTCTCTTCCAGCTCTGGAAGGCAGCCGAGGACTGATGGGCAGAGCCCGGGCTAGGGATTGGCACTCTGGGGCTAGAGGGGCTCTGCCCCCAACTTGCTGAGATGCCAAGGACAAATCGCCCGGCTTCTCAGGCCTCAGTTTTGCCATCTGAAAATGGGTGAGCACTTACTTTCCGCTGCTGCTTCTCCCAGGCCGGGTCGAGCAGTAGGTCGCGGTCCCAGTCCTCCTCCTGTTCCATGTACTCGCCGCCCCGGCTGCCGCCCACGAAGGGCCCCTCCCCGACCCCCAGACCCTCGGGCTGCATAACCATCATCATCTTGCTAGGGCTCCTGGCTCCGCTCCGCTCGGCGCTCTCCAGAACACCGGGGCAGCGTTAAGTAGCACCCAGCCCAGCCCCGGATCGGATTCGCGCTAAATATGGGGGAGGAGGGTGGGGCCGGATGGGGGCGAGGGCGCTCGGGTTGGGACCAGGCAAGAAGTTGCCCTGAGACCAGGGGATTGCAGGATTTGGGGGAGCTGGGGTGGATCCCATGGCGGAGATTCGGGGTTCCCGTTCCGGCCCCGCCTCTTGGGCGCTGTGTGACCGTGAGAAAGCCACGTTCCTGTTTCCTCACATGTACAACGGAGATAACGATAATAGTAGTGATTGTAGGCTGCTCTAGAAGCTGCGCCTTAGGCCTCCTCCTGACCCTCTCCCTGCGCCGCGCAGGTGGGAAACAGAGAACCCTATCCCCATTTCACAGTCAGAAACACCGAGGCGCCGACCTGTTTGAATGTTTTCTGGGGTGATGGAGACACTCGAGCATGGGGAGGGGTTCCAGGCCAGCTGGATGAGCCGGTGCAAGGCTATTAATATCGGGGCGGCTGGGGGCTGAGGGGGAATGTGCTGAGCCGGGAAACCCCGACGCCACCGAGACTGCAACTCAATCCTCCAAACCAGCCAGCAAGGCCAGAAGGCGGGGCTTCTGCGGGAGGGGAGGGGCTCCGTTGGTGGGCGTGGCTAAACCGTGCACCCACCCGGCTCTAGCGCCAACGGGATTACAAGTTTCTCCGAGGCTCATGCGGCCGTCCAATCACATATCTGCATCTGCCGGCTGCTCCCTGTGACTCCCAACTCCCTTCGGAGCTTCTATTGGTGGTAGCAGACATCCGTCTGCCACTATCCCCGCCCCAATGCGGAAGCAGCAGGGTACTCGGGATACGACTGCGGGTGGGTCCAAGCCATGGGGCAGCCCTGGGCGGTGGGGACCGCGGAGGGAGCGCCCGCGCGGTTGCCTCTCGTGCTCACCGCGCTGTGGGCCGCGGCTGTGGGCCTGGAGCTGGCTTATGTACTGATTCTGGGTCCCGGGCCGCCCCCGCTGGGACCCCTGGCTCGGGCCTTGCAGCTAGTGCTGGCCGCCTTCCAGCTGCTCAACCTGCTGGGCAACGTGGGGCTGTTCCTGCGCTCGGACCCCAGCATCCGGGGCGTGATGCTGGCCGGCCGCGGTCTGGGCCAGGGCTGGGCGTGAGTGGGGCGCGGGAGCTGGGGGTTGGGGTGGAGGAAGCAGGAGCCTTGGACAGGGGGAGGTGCCCTAGGACCAGAAGGTGTTAGAACCAGATTACAATAGGATCCGCTTGTTAGAGCCAGAACACTCTTTTACAGCCTGGGATGGTAGAGCCAGAAGAAATATCATTCATTCACTTACAAGTATTTAATGAGCACCTACTATGTGCAAGGTACTGTTCCGGCCACTGGGGGTCCAATAAAATAGATTCCTGACCTCCTGGAGCTGATTTCAGTGGGGAAAGGAGGCAGGTGATAAGCTATAGGTATATAAATAAGGAAATTATATAGAATATTAGAAGGTGGTATGGAAACAAAAAGTAGGGCAGGGTAAAGGGTGTGCAGGTTGCAGTTTTAAATAAGTCATTTGAAAGTAGGCATCAAAGTAGGCGTTTGAACAAAGACTTTAAGGATGTGGGGGGAGTTAGCTATGTGGAATCTGGGGGAGAGCCTTCCAGGTAGAGGGAACAGACAGTACAAAGAGTGAAGCAGTTACATGCCTTGCATGTTCCAAGCACAGCAAGAAGGCCAGTGTGGCTGGTGTGGAGTGAAAGGGAGGGCGGGGGTAGAGATAGAAAGACGCTGTAGGACACTGAAGGCTTTGCTTTTCACTGGCAGTGAGATGGACAGCGATTGTAGGGTTTTGAGTAGAGGAGGAGGGCGCGACGGATTTTAAGGATCAGTCTGGCTGCTGGGGTGAGATGATACCAGGAGGAACCAGAGCTGGAATCAGTCAGGGAGAGTAGTTAAGAGTGATGCGATAATCCAGGGAGAGTTCCTGGTGACTCAGACCAATGTAGTGACCACAGAGGAAGGGAGAAGTTGGCTCCTGGATGTTGGAGGCCAGAGAAAGGCCTTGGGAGTGGGCTGTCTGAGCTGCAAGAGCCCTCGGACCCACAGTGCTCGAACTGGAAGGGCCCAGGGAGGGATGTTCGGCTGCATTTATGTAGGATGGAGTCGAGGCCAACTGAGGACAGTGGCTATGCCTGCTTCCCCAGGATGGGCTCCGAGCCCCACCGGGCGTGATGGGGGGCACTCAGAGCTGCTGGCGGAACTGACGCTGTGGTTCCTTCCCTGCAGTTACTGCTACCAGTGCCAGAGCCAGGTGCCGCCACGCAGTGGGCACTGCTCCGCCTGCCGCGTCTGCGTCCTTCGCAGGGATCACCACTGCCGCCTGCTGGGCCGCTGTGTGGGATTCCGCAACTACCGGCCCTTCCTGTGCCTGCTGCTTCATGCCGCGGGCGTCCTGCTCCACGTCTCTGTGCTGCTGGGCCCGGCCCTGTCCGCCCTCCTGCGAGCCCACGCGCCCCTCCACACTGCCGCCCTCCTCCTGCTGCCCTGGCTCATGCTGCTCACAGGTGGGGAGCTTGGGAGGCGCCCACAGAGGCAGAGGCCCTTGCAGCGAGCGGGCCGTGCTGGTGGGGGAGGGGATTTCCAGCTGGTTCTCCTGGTGACGTCCTGGGGATCCAGTTCCAGTGTCATTTATGGGGGGGTGAGGGCAGTCTTGGGATTCGACTGGGTGTGCAGTACCGTAAAATACAGGGCCTTGACAGGTACAGGTACGGAGTTCTGGCTAGGAGAATCAGGCAAGGATTCTAGGTGTTGGCAGAGAAGGAGGGACTGGTGGGAGTGGTGGGGGGGCGGGGTTGGGATGGGGAGTGAGGGAGCATTCTAAGTGAGGGGGGAGCAGCCTGAACAAAGGCATTGAGGTCGGGCAGGGAGTAGGTTCAGACTGGATGGTGGAGACCATCCCTGAGTGCTGGTATGAGGAGAGAGAGCCCTGACTTGACTGGACAGTGGGGAGCCAATGAAAGTTATAGGCAGAGGGAAGCTCCAGTCTTTGGAAGTTGGGAGGCGAAGACATGGATCAGGAGGCTAACTGAGAGGTCATGTTCTGGATAACGCATTTATTCCTCTTCTGACACCCTCCACTCCCCGAGATAAAAGCCCCACTTTTTTTTTTTTTTAATACTCTTTGTTGTCTCCCCCTGCAATGCCTTCTCTCCCCTGACTCCTTCCTCCTGACCCCTCCATGGTCCCCTCTGGAACCTTGTCCCACAGTCACTAAACTCCCTGACCACTCTGAGTAGTTGCTGTGTCTCCTATCCGAGCCCAGCTCTGTCCCCAGGGCCCCTCTCTGCAGCCCGCAGGGGTGAGGGGAAGGTCTTGGGAGGCCCAGTGGGGTTGTCAGCGTCTGCTCTGACCACACTTCCTCCTGAGCAGCCCTCCTCTGCCTCCTTGATGACCCCCTGCTTCTGCAGAGACGCAGGCCCTCCAGCTGTACCCCCTGCACCCCTCCCCTCTGTAGCCATTGCCTTCTCAAGCTTTGGGCCCTGTCGAAATCGTGGGCGCCTAGAAGTCTGGGTGAATGGCCCACTCAGTGCCCCAGTCGTTCAGCTTCTTGACCTTCTCTCCATTTGACTTCCTTCACCTACTCCCGCATTCACCCTACACCTTCTCAGAGGCCAAAGGGTGTCACCTCCCAAGTCACGCCATGAGCCAGTCACCCTCTGTCTCTGCTCCCCACCTCCTCTCCTTCTAGCCAGCTCTTAGGACACCTGCTCTGTGAGCTCCTGGCCCTCACCTTTCTGTCCGTCAACACCTTCCCTCTTCACTGGCCCACATCCAGCTCAGAACCCTCATTTCCACCATTCTCCTGCCAACATCTCAACCCTCTTGGCTCTGTCTTCCACGGTGCCTTCCTGTCTCCTCCGTGTCTGCCACTGGCTGCTGAGAGCTGGTGCTTGGTGGCCGTTGGTCCCATGTCACATTCATGGCTGCTGACCCCCACCGGCCCTCATTCGTGCGTGGCCATCCTGGTTTCTCATAAGCTTGCTCCCCCAATGACTGCGGCTCCAACCTTCCCACTTTCCTGGTCTCCAAGGCCCCACCTCTCTTGAAATCCATCACAGAGAAAATGTCAGTTGGTACGTCTGGAATTGTCCCATCCTCCGATCCGAAGCCAGGCTGACTGCCCCCAGCTTCTCCTGGTGTCTGGCCCCTTGTCGCTGCCTGGAAGCCTCACTGTGGCCAGCTTCTCCTCCTGCCGACCCGGTGCCCCTGCACTGGCTTTCTCCGGCTTTTCCCACCTGTACCAACCCTCTCTTCGCCCCACATCCTCCCCCTCCCTAGCTTTTGCCTCCTCACTCTTCTCTTAGCAGCCACACTTCCTGAAGGACTTACCTGGGCGCATAGGCTGCTTTTCCTCGCCTCCCACTGACTCCTGTACCTGCTCCAAACTGGCTTCTGCCTTCCTCCCCCTCCTGAGAATGCCTCGGTCCCCACAAAGCCCAGAGGACCCCTTGGAGTTCTCTTTGCTTCACAAGACCTTTCTGTCTCATAAAACTGCTGGCCTCCCACCTCCTGGAAAGGCTGTACCCTGGGCATCTCCAGCAGCTCGTACTGCAGGGTTTCCTCCTAAATTTTTGGTTTCCCTCTCTTTTCTTGATCGGGTCCCAAAGGACCCGGTCTCCTGATGCTGAGGTTGTGGCGCTGCTCCCATCCCACTCTACACTCTGGCGGGTCTTGGAACTGCCTGTGCCAACCACCTGTAGGTCTGCACGTTGGGCCTGGGCTTCTCTCCTGAGCTTCCAGAACCATCCACATACTCGTCTCACAGGCACCTCTCCATCCTGCCTTAGGACCTTCAGACAGAATGTTTTTTCCCCTCTTCACCTAGCAAATACAGCCTTCAGACACCACCCAAGATATCACTTAATTAAAACAGATGAAATCCACTTCCTTTAGCCTCCTAAGTCCGCTTGGCATTTCCCCACATAGCCTCTCTTTTTTAATGAAGTGGAATTCATATAACACGAAATTCATCATTTAACCATTTCACCCCAGAAAGAAACCCTATTAAACCCATTGAGCAGTCACTCCCCACTCCCCCTGAGTCCCCCCAGCCCCCGTCTGTCTCTGTGGATTTGCCCGTTTGGGACATTTCACAGACATGACATCATGTATGTGCCCTTCGTGCCTGGCTTCTTTCACTGAGCAGAATGTCCCATGGCATCCTGTAGGTCATTGGTTCGGCAGACACTCAGTACCTGCTGTGGGCCAGAAGGTGCTGGACTTTCCCACTGTAACACACTCACATCTGTAACTAAGTCACTGAGAAGTGGTGTCTTACCTGCCGTGAGCTCCCCAGGGCCAGAGCGGCGTCCACCGTTCCTCCTGGCGCCTGCCACCACGTCTAGCCTGCGGGGGGGGTGCCCACACATTTGTGATGAATGCAAGCTGGGTGTTGGGCAGGGGCTGCGTCTGCCCGGGTGACGGGCGTGGGCCGGCCAGGGAGCAGCCGCTCGGTGTTTGGCTGTTGGGCGTTGGCTGAGCGGAGGAATGAGCCCTGCTTCGTGGCGGAGGGGAGGGGACGAAGGGCAGGAGCTGGGCTTTAGGAGGGCTGGGCCCGCAGCCGCCGCCTGACCCTCTTGCTTTCTCCTTGCAGGCAGAGTGTCTCTGGCGCAATTTGCCCTGGCCTTTGTGACCGACACGTGTGTGGCAGGTGCACTGTTGTGCGGGGCTGGGCTGCTCTTCCATGGGATGCTGCTGCTGCGGGGCCAGACCACGTGGGAGTGGGCTCGGGGCCAGCACTCTTATGACCTGGGGCCTTGCCACAACTTGCAGGCAGCCCTGGGCCCCCGCTGGGTCCTTGTCTGGCTCTGGCCCTTCCTGGCCTCCCCGCTGCCTGGGGATGGGATCACCTTCCAGACCGCAGCGGATGTGGGCCTCGTGGCTTCCTGACTCCAGGAAGAGCCAGAGCTGTTCAGGGAGAGGGTCGCAGGAGAGGGGAGCTCCTAGCTCTTTTTGGGCCCAACTCCGGCCTCCAGTCCCATCCTTGGCCGTGCCCCTGCCCAGCTTGGACTCCGGTGTCCAGGGCTTGGGTCCTGCAGTTCTGCCTCTATTGGCCCCTTGAGTAGGTGGACAGTTTGGTAAGGGGTTGCTTGGCCAGCCTAATCACCCCTCTGCCGGGTTAATAAAGTGCCCACTTGGTTCTTGGACTCCCTCCATCTTTCTGGGTTTCTGGTCCCTCGCTGTTGCCCGGGCTGTTTCTGGTTTCCCCTGATTGTCACACATGGGAACTACAGAGTGCCTGAGGGCTTAAGGGGCTGGGGCTCCATGTCCTGTGGCTTTGGTGGGCGGCGTGCTCGGCCACCAGCAGACCAAGGCAGCGTGCGGTGACCAGGGAACGAGAATCCAACATCCTCATGTTCAGGGCTTTACTGTTAGAAGCATCTCCACAACATCGCTGTGCCTCTCTCTGGCTAAACTGGCTCCAGGGGCAGCAGTTATGAGAGTTGACGTGATAAGGTCATGGGGCAGTGGAGGAGTCAGGATTTGAACCCAGATCTTTGTGCTTTCTCCTTCACCCTTGCACAGCTGAGGAAAGGGAGTAGCAAAATCGAGGCAGAGAAATCAGATGGGATGTTCAAGCATCTGCAGGATAGTGCTCAGAAGGTTAAGCTCTTCCTCTCTGGGCTCCTCGGGAGCTACCTGTTAAATGTTTTTATTTAAATATAGTAAATAGACTTCCAGTTAAATATGGTAGGTTTAAAACACAGGAAAGACATAAAACAGATATAAATTTACAAGGATAAAGAAACTAGGAGACAGGAGTAGACCAAAGAGCCTGAAGATATTCTGAAAGATGGGAAGTGGATGGAGGCTCATTTCCTCTCCTAGTAGAGAATTAGAAGTTAATTCCCAGAGGGAGGGGCCAAGAGGCAGCCAACCCGTCCCAGAGCCCTGGAGAGGCTCAGAAACTCCTGGCACCGTGGAAGGCAGGGTTTGGGACTGACAGTAGGGACTAACCTGAAGTCTGTATGAGGAGCAGGTACGTTGCCTTCCTGGCCAGGCCCCCTTGCAGCCAAGATCAATTACGCCTCTGAGGTACAGGTGGGGACTATTTGGAGAAGCCTGGGGTCTCATGGGAGGGTGGGGGGTGAGGGGCTGGACCCAAAATGGGGTTAAGGGAAAAAGTCTGCAGGTGCTGCCTCGGGTGGGGGAGATGTCATCCAGTGACACGGCAGGCTTGCCGCCCAAGAACCCTCAGAGAAGCCCAACCTCCCACGGGCCCTGTCCATACAGAGCTTTGAGCCGCTAGTACTTCTGGGTTTCCCCAAATGGCATGTTCAATTGCTAGTTCTTAATGGTTGGGAGTGTGGCGTGCCCGGCGCTTGGTGCTGCACGGAAGCACTGGCAGACTTCTTGTTTCCTCCTCTGCTTTCTGTTGTTTTTATTAAGTAGTAAGGAGATGCAAGAAAACATTCATCAAATAAACTCCCTCCCTCCCCCCACTGAAGAAACGGAGACCACTTCCTTTGAAGCCCCTGCTGTGCCCCTCCCCCGTGGAGAAAACACTGTGCTGTCCGAGTCATTCCCTTGCTTTGGCTTGTAATTGTATTACTTAGGTTTGTACTGGTTTTGCATGTTTTTGAATTTTATGTAAATGGAATCATACCGTGTTTATTCTTCTGTGACTTGCCTTTTCACTCAATATTACCTTTCCGAGATTTATCCAGATGAACGTGTAGAGCTGTAGGGCATTGCTTCTCCTTGCTGGGTAGGGAGCCACTGACTATACCACAATTAAATTTTCCATTTTGTCCACCCCTATTGTATGACTCCCTAAGTCTTGGTCCTTGCTCTTCCATATAAATTTTGGGATGCACTTGTCAAGTTCCACCAATAAAAAAAAAATCCCTTTGAGATTGTGAATGAAACCCAACTGAATCTATAGATCAGTCTGGGAAAGATCAACATCCATATGAAATTGAAATTGCATTTTTCAGTTCCTGAGCATGGTATGTCCATTAAAAGTTTTCAATAAAGTTTTCAAAAAGTCATATACTTTTTCTCATAAAGATCATGCCTTTTTTGGGTTAGATCTATTGTTATTATTTTTAGAGAGTGTGAGTGTGGGGAGGGAGGGGCAGAGGGAGAGGGAGAAGCAGGCTCCCGGCTGAGCAGGGAGCCCGATGTGGGGCTCAATCCCAGGACCCTGAAATCATAACCTGAGGTGAAGGCAGATGCTTAACTGACTGAACCACCCAGGCACCCCATAGACGGACTTTTTAAAGATTTTATTTATTTATTTATTAGGAAAGAGAGAGAGTGAGAGAGAGAAGGTCAGAGTGAGAAGCGGACTCCCCATGGAGCTGGGAGCCCGATGCGGGACTCGATCCCGGGACTCCGGGATCATGACCTGAGCCGAAGGCAGTCGCCCAACCAACTGCGCCACCCAGGGGCCCCTAGATGGACTTTTTAAAATCTAGACAAGACTGTCTTCCAGTTGAAACATTTGGTCATTTATATTCATTGCAATTAATGTACTTGGGTATATTTCTACCATTTTAGTTTTTGCTATTTGTCTCACCTTTTGTAGTTCTTAGTTTTTTACCCTTTTTATTTAAAGTTCCAGGGCGCCTGGGTGGCTCAGTTGGTTAACCCACTGCCTTTGGCTAAGGTCATGATCCCAGAGTCCCAGGATCAAGTCCCACATCAGGCTCCCTGCTCAGCAGGGAGTCTGCTTCTCGCTCGGACCCTACCCCACTCTTGTGCTTCCTCACTCTCTCTCAAATAAAATCTTAAAAAAAAGCTCCATGGGATCAAGTCCTGCAAGGGGCTCTTTGCTCAGCCGGGGGCCTGCTTCTCCCTCTACCTGCCGCTCCCCTGCTGTGCTGACAAAATCTTAAAAATAAATAAATAAATAAAGTTCCCTTTTGCTGGGTGCAGAATCCTAGGTTAATAGTTATTTCCTCTCAATATGTTAAAAATATTATTCTGTATTTTGGTTTCCATTGTTGCTGTTAAGTCCACTGTCATCTATTGTTTTTCCTGTGAAGATACTTTTGTCTCCAATGCTTTTAGGATTTTTTTGTCTTCAGTATTTTGCAGTTTACTGTGATGTGCGCAAGTGTGGTTTTTCTCTGTATTTACCCTCATGAAATTCCTTGGGTTTCCTAATACTACGAATTGATGTCTTTCATCAGTTCTAGAAGATTCTTAGTCACACCTTCACATATTTTCTGTCCCTACTGAAGCTCTGGTGACACCTTTCTACTCCATCCTCATATTTTCTATGTTTGGCATTCTGGATAATTTCTATGGACCTTCCATTTAGGTCTTTCTTCAGTTGCGAAACCAATCTATTGAGTTTTTTTCTTCTTTTAGTGGTTGTGCCCATTCCTCAATGAGTTTTACACATCAAATATTTTATTCTCATTTTTAGTTTTGTTTGCTTCTTTTTCAGATTTCCTTGGTTATTTTATATCTTCTCTTGCTCTTTACTTATATTTTAGGTTTTTTTTTTTTTCTCTTTAAATGTATTGAAGACACACATCTTACATTGCTTGGTAATTCCAATATTTTAAGTCTCTGAGGCCTGAGTACATGGGTTACTCTTTACGGCGGCTCCTTTTTACAATGTCTTATTTTCTTGCAATTTGTGGGTTTTGATTGTGAGTTCATATTTCTTCGCATTTTATCAAGGGGGATTGTTTTTGCGATTGGATCAATAAGTAAATTCCTTCAGGGAGGAGATGTGTTTCTCAGTCACCTGATGACAAACAAATCCTGCACCACTTTATCTTTTTAAAGATTTTATTTATTTATTTGACAGAGAGAGACAGCAAGAGAGGGAACACAAGCAGGGGGGAGTGGGAGAGGGAGAAGCAGGCTTCCCGCTGAGCAGGGAGCCCGATGCGGGGCTCGATCCCAGGACCTCAGGATCACTTAATGCTTAACTGAGCCACCCCAGGCGCCCCTTGCACCACTTTATACTAACTTTTCAGCTGTGGGTCTTTCAGACCATCCAAGTATTGTCAGTTTAGGTTGTAAACCTAGTCAAGCTGGCGTATGAGCAAAAATTCTCAGGAGAGGTTTTTCTTCCGTTTCTACCTCGCACTAGACTTGGAGATAGGCAATTGCCCTGCTGGTTCTGATGAGATTTCCAGGAACCAGCTTTTGGTTTTGTTGATTTTCTCTACTAATTTCCTGTTTTCAATTTTATTCATTTATGCTCTTTTTTTTTTCCTTGCCTACTTTGGACTTATTTTGCTCTTTTCTTATTTCCTAAGGTGGAAACTTATTGATTTTAGATCTTTCTTCTTTCTTAAAACATGCATTCAGTGCTGTACATTTCCCTTTAAGAACTGCTTTTGCTGCATCCCCCAAATTTGGTAAGTTGTGTTTTCATTTTCATTCAGTTCAAAAGATTTTTTAAAATTTTTCTTGAGGGACGCCTGGGTGGCTCGGTTGGTTGAGCAGCTGCCTTTGGCTCAGGTCATGATCCCGGCGTCCTGGGATCGAGTACTGCATTGGGCTCCTTGCTCCGCAGGGAGCCTGCTCCTCTCTCTGCCTCTGCCTGCCTCTCTGCCTGCTTGTGTTCTCTCTCTGTTAAATAAATAAATAAAATCTTTAAAAAAATTTTTTTTTCTTGAGATTTCTTCTTTGACCCATGTGTTATTTAGAAATGTGTTGTTTCATTTCCAAGTATTTGGGGATTTTCCAGCTATCCTTCTGTTAGTGATTTCTAGCTTAATTCCATCTTGACCTGAGAGCAATGTATTAGTTTATTTTAAAAATTGGTTAAGGCATATTTTATGGACCAGAATGTGGTCTGTTTTGGTGATTGTTCCATGTGAGCTTGAGAAAAAATGTGTATTCGGTCGTTGAAGTATCTCTATAGAAGTCAGTTGTTGACTGATGGTTTGCTGGCTCAACTATGTCTTTGAAGGGAGGGATACTATAGTTAAAGATTGAACAGAGAATAGGAAGAGTTGGGAATTAAAATAATGGCATTTTTTTTAAAGATTTATTTTATTTGAGACAGAGAGAGAGAGAGAGGGAGAGAGAGAGAGAGAGAATGAGAGGGGAGAGGTCAGAGGGAGAAGCAGGTTCCCCTCAGAGCAGGGAACCCAACGTGGGACTTGATCCCGGGATTCCAGGATCATGACCTGAGCAGTCGCCCAACCAACTGAGCCACCCAGGCACCCAAAATAATGAAATTTTAAAAACAAGTCCAGGGGCGCCTGGGTGGCTCAGTGGGTTAAAGCCTCTGCCTTTGGCTCAGGTCATGATCTCAGGGTCCTGGGATCGAGCCCCGCATCGGGCTCTCTGCTCGGCAGGGAGCCTGCTTCCCGCTCCCCCCTCTGCCTGCCTCTCTGCCTACCTGTGATCTCTCTCTCTTTGTCAAATAAATAAATAAAATCTTAAAAAAAAAAAAATTCCAGAGAAGAGCAGAAAGGTAAAAATCCCTCAGACAGAAAGACAATGTGAGAAAAGAGAGAATTAAAACAGATGATCAATCCTGTTCTCTCTGGAATTAACCATTTATCAAGTGCTGGGTTTAATGAGAATTCCAGAGAGAAGAGAGAAAATGGGAAGAAGTCACTCACAACAAAATTTTGTGGAAGTGAAGGATATCCATCTCCAACCCATGGCACAACACATAATGACACACAGTAAGGCACATCCTGACATTTCAGAACCTCAGAGAAAAAGAATGTCGGGAACAAAAATAGAATGGAACTTCTCAACAGTGTTACCAAAAATCCGAACACAAGGGAATACTACCTTAAAAATGATTTGCTTACGTGAAAATTATTTTCAAATTCAAATTTCATGACCTGCTATCATACATGGATGGATGGAATAAAGATTTTTTTTAGACGATGTTTTAAAAATTTTAAGTCTAGTGACTTTTTAGAGAAGGCACTTGTGGATATGCTTCACCAAACGAGCGGTAAAAGAACTCTGGAAGATGAGGACATGGGTACCAGGAATCAGAGGATCTAGTCAGGAGAAATGCTCTGCGGCAGTTTTAGGGAGCAAACAGTCCCCACTGAGGCAGGGGATGAAGGAAAGTGTCCAGAAAAAAAAAAAAAAAGAACTATTAGACCGGATGGGGGAAGAATTAACAATCGGTATATACGGAAAACTACGCAAATGAAAAAAAAGGCAATTTTAACTCCACGAAAAATTTAAAAGTAATTTAATTATATCCCAATTTTTGACTCTGCAGTGAATAACTTTCACATAGTAATATAAATAGCAATTGAAACAGTATTGATTTACCTAAAAATTGGAGGGAGAAGGGAGCAAGGTACGGTCACGAGGGAGCTAAAGCCTCATCTGTTAGAACAGGGAGCCAACAGGTAGTGTCTAGAATAAATCAAACTAGAGTAGTGTAAGCAAAAAAAAAATTTTTATATATATATATATTTTTTTTTCTTAGAGCACGAGCAGAGGGCAGAGTAGGAATAGAGGGAGAGAGAATCTTTTTTTTTTTTTTAATGATTTTGAGAGAGAGTGGGCGAAAGAGAGCACAAGCAGGGGGAGGAGCAGAGGGAGAGGGAGAAGCAGACTCCCTGCTGAGCAAGGAGTCCGATGTGGGGCTCAATCCCAGGATCCTGGAATCATGACCCAAGCTGAAGGTTAAACTGATGCTTAATCAACTGAGCCACCCAAGGCGCCTGGGAGAGAAAGAATCCTAAGCAGACTCCTTGCTCAGTGTGGAGCCTGACACAGGGCTCAATCTCCTGACCCTGAGATCATGGCCTGAGTCAAAATCAAGAGCTGGATGCTTAACTGACTGCGCCACCCAGGCGCCCTGAAGCATATTTTTAAAATAAATAGCTAATGGGGCGCCTGGCTGGCTCAGGCAGTGCAGCATATGACTCTTGATCTTGGGGTCGTGAATTCAAGCCTCACGCTGAACTCAGAGAAATTACTGAAAAAAAAAAATAGCTAAGAGAACTACAAATGAATTTAGCAAGGGAGCAGTAGTGAGGAATGGGGAGAGGCTATTTTCTTGTTATAAACTAACTCTGTAGTTCTAAGTAGGTACATGTTTTTAGAAAAATTTGAAAAGATACCAACCCCCCTCAGCCCTAATGTCGACAACCTCTTGAAGCTCTAACTCGTGCGGGCATGGGGTACCACACACTGCCCCCGGTTTCCTATCGCTTTATGTCCACTGGTCCACGTCGACGCAGTTCACATCGGTATGTAGTGTTACATCATACAGACTCTCATGAGGCGCTGCGCTTTGGAAGTTTCTCCACTTTCCTCATCATGAATAGCTACCAACAGAATCCAGATCAGACTTTTTGTTCAAGTTCATATAGTCATCCCTCGATTGGGGTAGAAGAAGTTCTGTAGTCACGTGGCCCAGCACACAAACCGTGCGGACAGCCCTGTCCCAGGGACTAGGGGCTTACTACCTTCTAGGGCAGGCCTTTCCATCTCTGATACGCTTTCTCAGGAAGTTCTTCGGGTTAAGTTGAAATCTCTCCGACTGACAGTGACACTCCCTATATTTATCTTTCCATTTCCGGGTTAAACCTCCTGCTTATTCCAACTGTGCCTCACTTGGCTTGATCTAGAGACCCTTCACCTTCTGATCCAATTGATGAATGTCTGCGAGTGGCCAGACTGTGCACAGAGGAGGGGGATGGGCTCTCTCTTTGGTCTAGACCCCATGCTTGCTTTTTTTAAGTGGGTTCCACGCCCAGTGTGGATCCCAACGCGGGGCTTGAACTCACCACCCCGAGATCAAGACCTGAGCTGAGATCAAGAGTAAGATGCTCAACCACCCACGGCTCATGTGGGTGGTGAGCCACCCACGCACCACCTCCCATGCTTCTCTCTCTCTTTTTTAAAGATTTTATTTATTTATTTGAGAGAGAGTGAGTGAGAAAGAGCATGAGAGGAGGGGAGAAGGTCAGAGGGAGAAGCAGACTCCCCGTGGAGCTGGGAGCCCGATGCGGGACTCGATCCCGGGACTCCGGAATCATGACCTGAGCCGAAGGCAGTCGCCCAACCAACTGAGCCACCCAGGTGCCCCTCCCATGCTTCTCTTAACTGGCCCCAGAATGCATTCCTTGGAAGGGTTAGGGGGCGGGCTGTGGGCTGTGTCACCCCAATCCCTCACTGGTGTCCTGGTCACAGAGGCCACTGCCTGGCCACAGTAGTTAGGGTGGGGCCCTTGGTATCACGGGCCAAAGCTCCACAGTTAACTCCTGTCAAATATCTCCTTTCTGGGAGGGGCTGCCCAGCTCCCAGGATGCTAGAGCTGAATCTGCTCAATCCGCCTCCTTTTACCCATGGGGAAAGTAGCCCAGAAGGGTTTGGTTACTTCCCACAAGCCTGACATACCTACCACATGCTAGGCGGCTCCTGGTCAGAGGAAGATCCAGGTCCTCAAGGAGCATGGTCCCGGCTCACAAGTGGCTTGGGTGGCCCTGGTACCAGCCTAGCAGAGGGCTGAGAGGTGGGCCGGGCAGACCGGCCAGGGCTCCAGGAGGCTCTGAGGGCCAGGACTGTGGGTCTCTGGTCCTTGTGGTCTAAACATGTGCCTTCCCTCAAGGTTAAGCCTCACTCAACGCCTGTGGCCCATGCCTTTCCAGCTCATTCTCTCACATGACGGCACTGCCCAGTGAACTTCCCACTTACGTGACTGATCTGGGCTCCAGGGCATAGAAGAGCCATTCTGGACTTCTGCCTCCTGTGCCACCTCCCCCGGACCCCAGGAACACCTCTCCTGTGCACCCCAGCCCCACCTCCGCTCTGAGCCTCCTTCTCCTGGGATGCCCTTTTTGGGTACGAACATCCAAATCAGGACAGTAGCTGTGTGGGCTCCAGAAGCCTGGTGGGGGTGGGGGTCGCTAGCTCCCTGCACGGGCCCTCTGTGCCCTCCTGCACCAGTTGGCCTGGCCGTCTTCATGGAGCATCACAGGCCTGAGACCTTGGTTGAACTCACATTTCAGGAAAACCCCTGTGGGGAGGCAGCCACTCCCTGGGCCCCCTGAATAGAAAGAGGGGGTCCCTCGTTTAGCTCACAAGGAGAGATCGGAGCATGTGTCCGGTCTGTAAGCTGAGCCAGCATCAGCCGAGCCTCTGGAACCCCAGGCAGCAACGGGGCCTCCGTCTTGCCCCAGAAAAAGCCTCCCATTATCCCAGTCTGGCCGTAGCCAATTCTGGCCGGCCTGCTGCCACCCGGGAGCAAATGCGCCTAAGGAAAGCAGCAAAGGAGAAGGCTGGGCCTACGCCTCTCCTCTCGCCTTAACCGCTTCAGAGATCTTCCTTCAGACCTGGGTGTGGTTTCCGGAGAAAAGTGGGGAGGATGGAGAAGCAGCAGGAGTCCAGGGGGCGAATGCCCGGGAATTCCTGAGGGGAAGGAGCTGAGCCTCCTGGGACTCACCGACCTGCTTCTGCGGGTCAGCCGGCAGGCAGGGTGGGGAGAAGGAGACACACAGGAGAAGGAAAGTGTAGCCCCAACACACGGCTGCTCGGGGAATGCTTGCCCCGCTCGGTGCAAGGGTTGGGATCTTCCTGGTCCTGACTCCGCAGGGCCTTCAACACCAGTCCAGGGCTCAGGCGGCTGCCAGCCCCTCGCTCACGGGCATGTTGATGTGGGCACTCAGCAGGGGTGCGCTCTGGCCTTCACGGAGCACCAACACCTACAGAGCAAGTGCCCATGGCAGCAGGGGCAGGCCCCTTGTCGTCCCTGCTCCCTGAAACCCAAGCCTGGCCGGGTCCGCACCGGCCCCCGTCGCAGGCGACCGCGGCTCTGTCAAGGGGACCGCGAGGCTGCAGATAGCCACCCTGACGTGGCAGCCACCCGGGGGCCCTGTCTCTCACTGTGAGCGGACACCTCACTCTCACTGGCTCCCCTGTGGTACCAGGGGTCCACCTACCTTGATAATGTCCGAGGTGCCCTTGTCACTGAGACTCTCCACAAAGGTCTCCAGCGGGTAGCTGAGTCCCGGCACCAGCAAGGGAACCTGAGTTTGGGGACAAAGAGGTAAGGAGAGCAGCCCTCGTGCCTGGACGGTGTTTGGCAGATTCCAGGGCGCTCTCATGCCTGCTGTTGAAGCTGCATTCAGTGTAGCCTGAATCCAGGGGGCAGGGGGTGGGGAGGCAGGCCTATTCACCAGGCATGGGGTTCTGTGAGGGGAGTGGACGCTCCAGGACCACAGGGATGCCCAGGATTAAACCCAGAACTCTTGAGTCCCAGAGTCTTTCTCGGTTTCTAGTCCTCCCAACTTAGGGTCCAATCTGGACCTGGCGGAAAAGCAGGCCCTTCACTGCGGAAAGGTCTCCTTGGGGCAGAAAGCCCCCCTTCCCACTGCAGGTACAGCTGCGAGGCAGGATGGGCTCTGGGGTCCCAGCACCAACAGGCTTCTGAGAGAGCACAGGTGGGACCCCGAGTCCAGCTGTTCTCCTAGAACCTTCTGGGTGGCTCCCCGAAACGTCTCTCAGGCTGGGAGAAAAGCAGCGTGGCACATCTAGGGCGTTCTCCCCAGAGGTCTCTGCCCCAGCCTGGTCTGCGGCTGCAGCCCCCCGCCAGCCCCCTCACCACCGATCTAGTTGGGCTCTGTGGGCACCTCCTCGGGCCCTGGCCTGGTCTTTCTCCGTGTCCCAGTGAGGCGGGCCCAGTACCTTGAAGAAGGCCCGGGGCAGGGCATAGAGCACCTCGTTGTACAGGAAGCAGACCAGCAGCCCCAGGATGGGTCGGGCTGCTGAGGTGTTCTGCAGGTGAAGGGTGAGCTTAAAGGTGGGGCCCAGGCCCTGAACCTGTGGAGACAGTGGGGTGGGCGGAGAAGCCCTCAGAACCAGCAGCCCTGGGCACTCAATCCCGCTGCCCCGCCTTCTAGCTTTCTCACCGATGTCCTTCCGTCACCTTCTTCCAACTGCTCTAACGCTTTGTCCTGCCCCTCATCGAGGGCCCCTCAGAAGCCTAGAAGGCTGGCTCCTATTTGTACGGGGACCGGCAGAGGCCCAGAGAGAGGAAGGCCACTCAGCAAGCTGGTCAGAGGCAGAGCTGGCCCGGGGATGGAAGCCCCCGCTCCTACCTGTGGCCTCACCACCGTTCTCGCCCCTGTCTTCCCAGGCTGTGCCCACTGCCCGCTCTCGTCCTGTGGTGGCCACAGTGACTTCAGTTTCCTCGCTCTTAGCCTCGGTTGCTTTGCAGCCTCTTTCCTCTCTCTCTCTCTACTTCCTTTAGGGAAAGAGAAATCAGAAACCCAGTGGGTCAGACAGCACACCTCCAGGACCCACTGAGCCCTGGCCAGAGCCCAGATGACCTCGCGGTCACTTGCGTCTGAGGGCAAGGCTTCCCCTTCTGTGCCTGGGCCAGTCTGCGGACTTCCCTTCCCCGCACCAGGCAGTCCCAACACCTCAGGCTGCCCGTGAGTACTGGAATGAACTGCCTTCTTCCTCGTCCCCTGGCTGTGAGAGTCCCTCCAGTCCCGGGAAGAAACGTCCCAAGGTGGCTACTTGCAAGCCCTGCCCCAAATCTGGGGGCTTGTCTGAGGCACAGCACGGGCCAAAGGAGCTGGAGAGTATGGCCCACCCTGCAGCCAGCTGAGGGGAAGAGGCAGCATGGCAGAGAGAAGAGAGGGCACCCTCTTGAAGGAAGACAGAGACTTGGTCTCTGGGCCTGGGGGGTGAGACGTGGGCACAAGGCCTAGTGGGCTCCGAATTGGCTCCGGGGCTGAGGGGTTCCTACTCACCCCTAACCTCTGTCCCTCCGGCCCTGAGGCGGCCTGAAGGACCCCCCCCTCCCTCCGCCACCTGGGTGCTCACTCACCACAGCGTGCAGCTTGAGGGGCTCCCGGGCCGTCACGGACACAGGGCTCAGGCTGGACTCGAGGGCCTGCACATAGGCACGGGCGGCCCGGAGACGCAGCAGGTAGAGGTCAGTCTGGAAGGTCCGGTGCATGGCTGAGGAGAGGGACACAAAGGGCTGGTGCCGGAGGTCAGGAGGATAGGAGGAGGCAGAGGTGGGGGAGAGGGGTGTCCTCTGCGGGCAGCTGCTCAGACATGCAAGAGGAAGACCGGGTCTGCGGGGCGGGGAACGTGGGGAAAGGGAGGACGGAGGTGCAATGGCCTGGCCTCCCAGTGACACAGGATGCTGTGGGCCACACGCAGCTCCCTCCTTCCTGATTTCCTACCACCGCGCTACCCGCACGCACAATCCCAGTCTCCTGGACTGCTCCTGAGATTCTGCGGGAAGGGCTTGTATTCCCTGGGGTCTTGTTCTCTGGACAATCGATGCCCTGCCCCAGCTGTGAGCACCCCAGTGAGGAACTCACCCCATTGGGGACTCATCACTATGGAGTCTGCAGTGTCCCGCTCACTTGTCCCCTCTCAACCCCACGCGCCATATCTCCGGCAGCTCGGTGCCTGGGCCTGCCTCCTGCTTCTGACTGCCTGATGGTCACCTCCATCCGGACGTCACTGCACTCCCATCCACCAAGTTACCCAGGTTCTGGCCTCGCAGCCTGCCTTTTGCCAAGGCCTGAGGCCTCTTCCTCAAAGCCATCCCCAGAACCTGCGCTCCCTCTGTTTCCGCTGGGACTCTTCCAGACTTCGCACGCTGGTTTCCCCGGCTCCTTTCCTTGTGTGAGGGGCCTTCTGCCACTCAGGAGCTTTATGTCTTTATGGTACCCCATCCATTAATCTTTCCTTTTTCCTCTGGTGCTTTTACAACTTATTTTAATTTACCCAGAATGAATGTTTGTTCGGTTTGAAGTGGAGTTCTGTTTGCTTTTCTATGAGTTGTCTTAATCATGCTTTTTGGACAGTCTCTCCTCTCCCCACTAATGTAAAACAACACCTTTAACACATATGGACCTTTCACGTGGAGGAGGGTCTGTTTTTGGACTTTTTAGACGGGCCCCGGTTCGGCGGCAGTTCCCGTAGTCCTACCACAGCGGCCAATGACTCGTAGGTCATCGTGCTGACAGCCAGGTCCCCTCATTCGTTCATCCACCCCCTGCCCCCAATTTCTTAGGTTTACTCTTAAAAACAACCAGTCAAGTCCTCAGAGTAAACCCTATTGGGATCTTCCCTGTAATATCGCTATGTTCCTAGATTAATTTGAGAAGCTGCTAATTAATTAACAACAGCTTTAAGGCATTAAGTCCTGCTACCCTGAGTCTTGGGAAGTCTCATCATTGAAATATTCAGGTGGTCTTTTATGTCCTGGAGAGTTATGTAACTTTCCATCTTTGACTGCCTTTTTCTTGTTAAGTTTATTTCTACGGATATTGTTGCCATTGTGAATGGAAACTTTGCATTATATTTTCTGACTATAGACCAAGTTATTGATTTTTGTGTGTAGTTTACATTTGGTCACCTTAGAGAACTTCCTAATCACTTCTCAAATGTTTCAACTGCTTCTCTGGGATCCTCTAGGCTACAATAACCTGCTAGCTCTTTTATCCTCTAATTTATCCCTTAAAAGTATAAGCAAGGCCTCTTTGTGAGACAGAGCTGGTTGAGTTACCGTATTTTTCTGTTTGACATCCTTCCCAGCCCCCACCACCTAGAACGGACCAAACACCTTAGCTTTGCACTCCAGGCCCCTCCGGAGCCTGCTTGAACCTGCCTTGCCAGCCTCTGCTCTGGCCACCCAGCCTTCCTGCACGGCGCCTGGGACTGTGTTCTTTGGATCCAGGTAGGGTCCTGTGCCTCAATCTCCCTTCCCCGCCCTTACTGGTGTGTGGGCTTGTAATCATTTCAGGGCGAAGTCCAACGTCATCTCTCTCTGAAGCCTTTCCCAGGCTCCCAGGCCAACTTCCTCATTCCTGTGAGCCTCACCAGAGACCTCTTTGCAGAGATCTCTTCTACACCTGAAGTTAGCAAGGGAGACAGAGCTCCTCAGGTCGGGCCTGGCCTATTTCAAGGCACCTGGCAGAACGCCTGGCATAATCCCAGGTATTGAATGAACAGAAGAATGAGTGCAAGAGCAGGAGTAGGAAAAGGAAGAACCCTGGACCAGTTCTACCTCTCTCATGAGAATTCCTGCATTAGAAGCAACTGTTTTCCCCTCTGCACTGATAGCGCGCAAGCCCTCACCCACGGCACCTTCCACCTGGAGGGAGGTGCTGTAGACAGAGTGCACCCCCTAGTTTGTCTCTGCACTTCCAGAGACCTGCCTGGCTGCCCACGCCTCCCAGGGCTTAGGGCACCCAGGGGGTTCACCCGTTTCCTGCTGTTTCAGAGCCACGGAGAAGGAAGAGAAAGGACCTGGTCTGAGTCTCACCGGTGCCAGCCTCCCGCTCTCGCATCGTCTGATCCACATAAAGCCGGGTCTTTCGGGGCACACCGAGTTTCATCCCCTGGGCTGGTGGGGGGCCCGCCTCACCTCCTGCTTCCGCAAACACTGCTGTACGCTTCAGGATCTTGATGATCAGGCCACCGCCTAGGGAAGTGGACAGATGGGAACAGTTCTGTCCTTCCTAGTTCTACCCAACATTCCTGGCCTGTCCTCCCCAAACAATCTGCCTCAGATAGAGCCATTTCTGTCCATGTCTGTTTTCCTGCTGAGATTCTGGGTTTCTAGAAGGAATAAAGTGTCTTAACAGTGTCTTACCATTCATTCATTCATTCATTCATTCATTCATTTAGCAGTTACTTATTGACTGTGATGTTTCTGGCATTGTGGCAGGCTCTGAGGAGACCGGGGGGGAACTGGAGACACTGGCCCGTGGGTAGCGCGGTTACACTGCTGGTGAGCCAGCCCCAGATGGAACATGTGTCTGCAGGCCTTGCTTTCCAAACCCAGGCCTGCCTGGGCTTCACAGCCACCCCTTCCTTCCCAGGATCTGACCCATCACCGTGGCGCCTAACTCTAAAACCCCTGCCAGGCTGAGTCTGCTCACCCCGAGTAGTCATGATGAGGGTGTTATCTTCCCGCCCGTAACGGCCAAAGCAAAGGCTAGTCACTGCGTCCTAGGATAGAGACACCAGAGTTTAGGGGGAAAGTATCCTGGAGAGGAGAGCAAGACTGGGGTGGGGTGACAAGGCTGGGAGACCCCAGATATGACATAATAAAGAGATGTCAGGTGGGCGCCTGGGTGGCTCAGTTGGTTAAGCGCCTTCGGCTCAGGTCATGATCCCGGAGTCCCGGGATCGAGGCCCCTATTGGACTCCTGGCTCTGCGGGAAGTCTGCTTCTCCCTCTGACCTTCTCCCCTCTCATTCTCAGTCTCTCTCTCTCTAATAAATAAGTAAAAAATCTTAAAAAAAAAAAAAAGAGATGTCAGGTAAGGCCTGGGGCAATGTGGCCTCTCAAATATTCCCTGTATTTCTCAGCGGCCTTCCAACTTCACTGCCACAGCCATGATTCCAGAATAAATGTCACCAGGCTTCTGGGTTAGCTTTCTAATAGGCCCCCAGCCTAGTGTTTCTCCCCAGTCTGTCCTTCACACTGCTGCCTTTCAAAAATACAAATATGTATTTGTATCATGTATTTGATCATGTCTATTTTCGGTCAAAAAATGGCTTCCTGTTGGAACAATTCAAGGCTTTCCACATCTGACACCTGCCTCTTCTGTTCTCCTCTACCGTTTCTCCAGCCCCCACCTCATCTGTCTCCCAACAGCCTGTGGTCCAAACCAGCTGCTTTCAAACTTGATACTGTGACGTAGGACCCTTTATACATACATATACATAAGTTTCACACGTGATATACTCTGAGCTTTCTTTTTTCTGTTGCTTGCTGCTGGTTGTGACCCACTAAATTAATTTAATGACTCACAACTTAGTGTTTGAAAAACTCTGGTCCAAACTCATCAAGGCCCCTGGGTTCCTTAATCAAGAACACTCAGACCTCTCAGCCTTTGTTCATGCTATTTCTGGTCTGGAAGGTTCTTCCTCCACATATTCACTTGGCAAACTATTTCGAGGCCCAGCAGAATTGTCACTTGCTCTGGGAAATGACTCATGAGTTCCACCCCCATCCATCCTCCACCACCACCCCGGTCACAAGGCCCCCTGAGCTCTGTCAGCACTCTGCTCTGCTTTAGTCTCACCTGGATTTGAATTAGCTGTGTCTCTGGTTGGCTGTCACCTTAGATTATAAATTCCCTGAAGGCAGGATTTAGACATCGTTTTATCCCCAGAATACAGTGAGTTGTGCTTATGAGATGCTCAACAAATGTTTTTGAAATACATCAAGGGACACCTGGGTGGCTCCATTGGTTAAGCGTCTGCCTTTGGCTCAGGTCATGATCTCGGGGTCCTGAGATCGAGCCCCGCATCAGGCTCCCTGCTCAGCTGGGAGTCTGCTTCTCCCTCTCCCTCTGCCCTCCGCCTCTGCTCATGCTCATGCTCTCTCTCTCTCAAATAAATAAAGTCTTAAAAAAAAAAAAATGCACCAAAAGTCAAGGTCATCAGGTGGAGTGGGATCAGGAGAGGCAGCTAAGAAGCCCCAGAGGTGGGAATGGGGGGCAAAGAGGAGTGGGCAGCTCACCGGGGTGCGGATGACATTGAGCAGGGCCTTATCATGGTAAATGCGGACTTCTCCATTGGCCAGCCCGGCCATGACGGCCTGCAGGCCCCGCGAGCGCTGCTCCAGGAGGTTCATGGTCAGGATGGCTGCTGGCATCTGCACCGTCCACAGCTTCTTACCCTGGGAGGAAAGAGCTTCTTAACTCGGGAGGGTTCAGGGCACAGTGTGGAAAGAAGGGGTGGCTGGAGTTGCAAGGAAAGGGACGCCAGAAGGAATCCCTTGCTAAAGGGGAGCCAGGGAGACATACGTGGAGGGGGTGGGAAAAGTCACACCTTGTGGGTGAAGCCATGCAGGCTCTCTTGGGTGCTGCCCACCACCAGGACCTTGTGCACCCGGACGAGCCCCACAGGCTGGGCGCTCAGCTCGATGCAGTACTTGGGGCGCGTGGAGTCTCTGTGGGATAAAGACACACTCTCCAAGCCCCAGAGAAACCTTCTCTCCTTCCCTGGCGGACCCTTCCCTTTCTAATCCCCACAAACTACCCCAGAACGAACCTTGGCCCCAAAGCAGATGACCATAGTATTATTGCCACCTTTACCACTTAGCCCCTGTGTGACCTTGGGTAACATGAAGTGTGTTTTCTATCTCGGTCTCACTGCTGCCTTCACTGCAGTGATTTGTGTGAGAACCTGGCA
>CM052815.1:4687534-4799729 GCA_028533885.1 Nasua narica
TGGCCAGAAACTTCCAGGAAGACGGGCACACTGGGTAGGCTCATCTGCAAAAGAGAGGCTCAAACATCCCAGTCCTGGCGCCCCTGTCCTTCCTTACCTTGGAGTAACTCCTCTGAGTTGGTTCCTTGTCCAAATTCCCAATCTCCTCACTCACTGTGGGTCATAGTTTAAGCTTATTCAGTTTTTCTGGAGGGAAACTCAGCAACATGTAGCAAAAGGCTTTAAGTCTATCCCCTTTGATGAAGCAATGCTACTTCTAGGAATGTATCCTAAAGAAGTATTTGGGTGAGGATGCACAGATGTTTGGGCAAGGAAATTTACCGCGGCGGTGTTCATAATTGTGAAAAATGAAAAAAAAACTTAAACGTGCAATAGGTCATAAGGTAAATAAACCATAGTATTTTATACAATGGATATTCTGTGGCCTTTAAGAAGGCTGATGTGGGAGAGCCTGGCTGGCTCAGTTGGTGGAGCTTGCAACTCTTGACCTTGGGGCCATAAGTCTGAGCCCCACACTGGGTATAGAGATTACTTAAGTGAATAAACTTTAAAAAAATAAATTAATAAGTAAAAAAAAAAAAAAAAGAAAGAAAAGGCTGGGGAAACCAGGGTGGCTTAGTTGGTTAAGTGTCCAATTCTTGATTTGGGCTCAGGTCACGATCTCGGGGTGGTGAGACTGAGCCCTGTGTTGGGCTCCATGCTTAAGACTCTCACCCTCTCCCTCTGCTACTCCCCTGCTCATGCTCTCTCTCTCTCTCAAAAAGAAAGAAAGAAAGAAAGAAAGAGAAAAAAAATGGCTGATGTGGTTTTATATATAGATACGGACAGACATTGAGACATTGATGGGCTACTATTATGTGAAAAGAGCAGGTAACGTGATCCTCTACCACTAAGTCGTCTTTATAAAACAATGTATTTATAAGTTATATATCTGTGTCTCAGTATGAAAATTCTGGAGAGACACACCCATACTTTAGTAGCAGATATTGTGGTGGTGGTATTTTCTTGGACATATATTTGTTTTCCTTTATGCTTATCTATATTTTACAGGTTTTCTACAACATGCATTACCAAGAACTATGGGCAGGAGATGTGGGGGAACAGAGGGAGGGAATGCAGCCTGGGCCTCGGCTGTGCCCAGGGCCAGGCCTCACACTGACCTTGGCCAGAATGGTGAAGGCCTCCGGGTCTAGTACCAGGAGCTCCTTGTTCTCGGTGCCCAGCACCAGGCAGGACACAGCATCCTCGTCAGCCAGGTTCTTCTTTAAGGTGGTCATGGTGGTGATGACTGTCTGCAGGAGGACTTCAGGAGTCACCCAGGGGATCCCCACACACCACCCCCATGGACGCCCCCAGGCTACCAAAGGAGGGGAGAAAGAGGGCCAAGGAGGAGGAAGAGTACCAGAGATGTGACGGAAGTTTTATGTACACAAGTGTTTATTGCAACAAACCTAACTTTCTAAAAAAGAGGCTTGTTTAATAAGTCAATTACAAATTTCCATTTGATCAAAAACCATGTAGTCACTTGAAAAATCACATTTTCTGTGGACTCTGAGCAACAAACTGAGGGTTTTGGAGGGGAGGGGGGTGGGGAGTTAGGTGAGCCTGGTGGTGGGTATTAAGGAGGGCACAAATTGCATGGAGCACTGGATGTGGTGCTCCATAAACAATGAATGCATAAACATGCATTCATTGCATAAACAATTCAGTGTATAAACAATGAATCCTGGAACACTGAAAGAATAAAATTAAATTTTAAAAAATCACATTTTAAAAGAAGATTCAATGACAAGCAGAACACTTCTAATGTATTAAGAGAGAAAAATAGGTAAAACGTTATGTTAGTATAATCCTAGTTTAAAAAATATCTGAATAAAAAACCATGCCGAAAGGCTAAACTCATAAATACAAAAACCGGTTATCTCTGGACAATGAAATCACAGGTGATGTTTAATTTCTTCATTGTGCTTTTCTAGAATTTCTACAGTGTGCACATGTTCCTTTTGTGATTATGATTGGAGAAAAACAAAAGAGAAGAGGATGATCCCTTTTTTAGGAATTTCTCCTGCTAAAATAATCTAACAGGACCAAAATACCTCTTTGGATAAAACTGCTCATTGTGTGATTATCTTTAAGATTAAAAAAGAGGAATCATTCTAATGCCTAGCGGAAAGGGAAGGGTTACAGAAACGTGGATAGTAATGGTATATAATTATATAATTATATAATCATGACATACATATCTTGGAAAGATTTCCTCCCTCTCCCAAACTGCATCTTTGAAGCAATAATTAATTCACTACTCAAAAATAACTGTGGATCTGAGCTGCTGACCGGCAGGAGAGAACAGCATTGGTTTAAGACCAGCCAAAAACTGAGGCATCCGTTCATCCACGCATTTGGTTAAGTGGCTTCTATAGGAAGTGGAGGGTTCCCATGAGGCTTTCTAAACCACAGAGAGCAGCTCTGGGACTGGACTGAGGGTCAGCCCCTAGGTCAGTAACCACCAGAGTTTAATGAATAAGTTCACCAAAAAACCATTAAAATTATAACTAAGAAAAATATGAAGTGAATAAAAGGGATACATTTCTTATCCAGTGTACATGAGTAGTTACATAAACTATAAATGAAATAATCATCAATGAAATAATTAAGAGGCCATTGAGAATTAAATTCTTAAAGACTATTCAAATGCTGAAGATATAATGTTATGTACTCAAGGGAAGCTAATTATAAAGCATATTTATGAAGAAAATGTGCCCCAATGGTAAGAACGAGTACCTCTGGGTGGTGAGATTATAGTCATTTATATTTCTCCTTTATACTTCTCTTTATTCGCTAATGAAAAGATATTTCCTTTACTCTTAAGACAATAAGAGTCACATAAAGTTATGTAACTCTACATCGATTCAAAGCTGCCATGACAATTGGCAGAAGGCTCACAGCTTTGTGGCTGCACATGTGTGGCACGGGCTGGAAAGGAAACTGCAAAGTGAATCGAGTTGGGTTTGGTTGTAGAATCTACCACTGATATTACATTGTCTTTTTAAAACTGTCCATACTTTTTACAGGGAAATAAAGAGAGAAGAGACGTTACCTGCCGCTTGATGGACTTGGACTTGTGCTGGCTCACGAATGCCTCCATTTCACTCAGCTCCAGCTGTAAAAACCTGCACACACAGAGAACTGGCAGCTGCAGGGCCTGGGCTACTGCCCTCCACAGGCCGCTCCCTAGCCACTCCCCCCAACCCCCCAATTTGGGAGCCCTGGCCCTCCACAGGCCCTTACCTGAGTGACTGTACAGACAAAGGTATCTCTGCCTTCTCCCTGAAAGGAGACAGGCAATCATGGCATATTTGGCTGAGGAACAGGACCCTGGGGGTCCGACGGAGAGCACTGGGATGAAAGAGAGGGGCTGAGGGACTGCGGGAGGGGTGGGAGGCATATGAAAGGATAAGTGGGTTCTCACCGGATGCCTTCCAGCATCTCCTTCAGGGTCAAGGGGTCAATCCGGTCCTATGACAGCAAGGAAGAAAGGTAAGCCTGTGAGCTCCAGAGTCAGGCAGGGAATGAGGAGGACTCAGTGGCCGCCATTTTTGCCTTCTTATTCCCATTCCCGACGTCACTTACCTCCTTGGCCTGGTTCCAAAGATCTTGTTCCAGGGGGTTTGAAGGCAACTGGGGCAGGCTGAACTTGAAGTAGGGCCTAAGATTCTTATATACATACACACAAGGGCCTGAAGCGAGTGCTAGAGCTGGCGTCCGGGGCTCATGTTGCTCCATGAGGAAGGTGGCGGCAGCGGCCGGCAGTGCAGGTAAGGGACTTTCAGTCAGCACTGTGGGTCCTTTGAGTACCTTCAGGCGGGGATGCTGCCCACCAGGGCCAAGGTCCCCCACCACCAGCTGTAGAAAGAGGCTGGCTTATTCCAGGCTCAAGGTCTAAAGACCCGTCCTCCACTGACTCCCTTCTCAGGCTTAGCCTTTTTTTTTTTTAATTTTATTTATTCATTCATTCATTCATTTTTTCGAGCTTAGCCTTCTTACTAGTGCACATTCATTCACTCTCATACTGGTGCACCAAGTCTGGAGCAAGGAGACTTTGTAATAAGGCTTGCAAGGTGTGTGACCTTGGGAAAGTTGATTAAACTTGCTGAGCCTCAGTCTTCCTACCCACGAGATGGGACTATCTACCTCATGACACTTGCAGTGAAAATCAAATGAGGTAATGAATTAGGGAACCTGATGAGTGCTAGTGAGGAGTGGGTGGCAATGTTTCCATTATTCATTCAGCAAACATTTCTTCAGAGTTTGCTCCATGCCAGGCACTATTCTGGATGGCGGAGGGTGGCTTAAGTCAGTGGGGTGCTGGAAACTCCTATCTGGGCCTCTAAGGCCTGGTTTCCAGATGGGAACCAAGCTAAGGAAGCACAAGCACGGGTGCCTGGGTGGCTCAGTGGGTTAAAGCCTCTGCCTGCAGCTCAGGTCGTGATCTCAGGGTTCTGGGATCGAGCCCCACGTCGGGCTCTTCTGTTCAGCAGGGAGCCTGCTTCCCCCTCTCTCTCTGCCTGCCTCTCTGTCTACTTGTGATCTCTCTCTCTGTCTGTCAAATAAATAAATAAAATCTTAAAAAAAAAAAAAAAAAAAAAGGAAGCACAAGCACGCACGCAGAGTACGACGTGCTCTGCGGACAGACAGGAGACTCAAGACCCTCCGTCTCTCTTTTCCACCCTCTAATCCATCCTCCAAGCCACTGTGGCTGCCACACAAGCACATGCTCTTGAGTGAGGCTTTCAAGGCCTCTTTGATCCAGTTTCCAGCTTGTTTTCCATCACCTTCCCATCCATGCTACGCTCCAGCAGAATGGGGGCTGCCACAGAATGCCTGGATTCTGAGAATGCTCAGTGTGCTAGGAGCCACACCAGGAACTCCGGGCACCCTTTCATTTAATCCTTTCAACAATTTATGAGACAGGTACTGTTATTAGCCCCATTTCACAGATGGGGAAGCTGTGGCTTTGTCAGGTAAAAGTCACTCAAGTAAGTGGCAGAGCTGGGACTGGAATCTAGGTTTGTCTGAATCCCAGCCATTGGTCTTAACTACTATTTTATATTGGTTTTCACTTTCTGACTCCAAATTTACTCTTTTCAAATATGCTACAAACTTCTAAGGCTCTGTGCCTCCACCTGTACTGTTCCTCTGACTGGAATGCCTTCCCCCTCCTTCCCTCCATACCTTCTTCATACATTTCACTCATCCTTCAATACCCAGTTCACATATTACCGCTCCCTGTTACCTCCAGATAGATCTCACCATTCTCTCCCTGCTGCTCCCATACTTTCCATATATTTGATTTTAGCATCCATTTGTTTACTCCACGAATATTTACTGAGTACCTAATTTGTACCAGGCACTAGGCTAGATGCTGGGAATCAACAAACTAGCCATTAAAAAAGTTATTACACAAAAGCAGCTTATATTTCGTGCTAGTTATTGAGGCTGTGATTTCTCTACCTTTCACTGCTGTAAACCCAGTGCCAAGCACTCACTAGGTATTCAGTCAATATCATGGGTAAACTAAGGTCATTGTCTGTATCTCCTCCCGACTGTGTACTGATTCATTTCTTAGTTTAGTGTCTATACAATGCATGACACACAATAGGGGTTTGCTGGACACTTGCCAAATTGCAGAGTGCTTTATGGACTGGAATTTGGAGGCAAAAGTCCACCGAATTCTACTGTATTCACCATGAAGGATATAATTCCAGAGCTATCTTCTAATGGCCCAAATAGCATGTCCACTGTGAGTTCATTGCCCACGGCTGGGCAACACCGGAATAAACCCATGGCTGGGAATGTGACAGGCCCAGGTCTGCCACTTTTTACAAATTAAGTTTATTCATCCTCTCTGAATCTGTTTTCCCATTAACAAATCGGGAACAAATAATATGTATATGAAAATGTTCTGGGACGCCTGGGTGACTCAGTCAGTTGAGCAGCTGCCTTTGGCTCGGGTCATGATCCCAGGGTCCTGGGATCGAGTCCTGCATCGGGCTCCTTGCTCAGCGGGGAGCCTGCTTCTCCTCTGCTTCTGCCTGCCACTTTGCCTGCTTGTGCTCTCTCTCCCTCTCTCTCTCTGACAAATAAATAAATAAAATCTTAAAAAAAAAAAAACAATTATCAGCTCATGGCTCATCTTAAAATCTATGCCCTTTCGGGGCTCCTGGATGGCTCAGTGGTTTAAAGCCTCTATCTTCAGCTCAGGTCATGATCTCAGGGTCCTGGGATGGAGCCCCACAGCGGGCTCTCTGCTCAGCAGGGAGCCTGCCTCTCTGCCTACTTGTGATCTCTCTCTCTGTGTCAAATAAATAAATAAAATATTAAAAAAAAATCTATGCCCTTTCAATAAACATAAAACTCTCACTTTCCTCTCTTCTTTCTCTCCAGAGTCCAATGTCACACCCCCAACCAAGGGATGTGCCCTTCCAGCAAAGAATTACAAGGCAACAAAATTAAGAGGCTTTGTCTTAGTAGAATCCCCAAGAGCATTTTGTTCTGCTTTCCTTTCTGCAGTCTGTATTATGAAATCAACAGGTGCTCTTCACCATCCACATAAAAATAACATTCAACACTAAATGTGCTTTTTCAGGGTACAAATGAGTTCCAGATTATACTTAACTCTTTTGGAGCCATTAGGAAATATCACTTCTGATGATCCCCACGCCCCAATTCTTTCCGCCGGGGTGAGATGCTTACCTTGTACTCCCCATCCCCGTGCAAATCTGCCAGCGCTGGAAAACACAAAAAGGGCCATAAGCCAGGGTATCCCAGTCCTTGAGACTTCACTACAGAGCCGTTATTCCACTCCATCTCCCGGTCCCAGAGACTCACCCAAGCAGGTGGAAAAGGTATGGATGTTGGCCATGGGGTCGTAGTGTGCGTCCAGCCATTTCGAACTGGCCTCATTGCTGGGAGAGGAGGGGAAGAGTTGGCGGCCGAGTCCCAAGGGAGGGGAAGAAAACTTTGCGGGATCTATCTCTGAGAGTGAGGTGTGTAGGGGGCCCTGAAATGGGGGTACAGACGTCTGGGATCAAGTCCAGGCTCCACCACGAGCTCACTAAGTGACCTCGAGCCACTCACACACGCACATTCGTTCACTCCTTGGGGCTCAGTTTCCCTACTTGATCCTTAAGATCCCTTCAAGAACTGTCAGCGCTTTTCGAGAAGCGCAGGGGCCCAGATCCCGGGGCCCATGCCCCCCTCTTTACATCTGTAGGAAAGGCGGCCTCGGGGACCCCGGCCTTCACCTCTCAGCTCTGCCGCTGTCGGAATCGGACGAAGACGCAGCAGCCATCTTTGCAGGCGTCGCCTTGGCAACCGGCTCCGCGCGCAACGCCCAAAAGCTCCCGGTTTCTGGGAGGCGCGCTGGGAAGAGCGCGGACAAAGGTTCCGGGCGCTTTCCGGCTTTAGGGCCCCGGGCTAAGAGGCCACCACGCAGGCAGGTTATGCCGGCCTCTTAGTTGGATTTACCCTGCTGAGGCGAATCCCTCATCCCAGATCGTATGGTTTCCTTTTGCTCTTTTCCAGCTGGAACCGCCGGGCCCCGCAATCTCTGGATTATTGGCAGGACCCTCTGGCCTGGAGAGCAGCCTTTCTAGTGTTTCTGAGAAGTGAGACTAATTCCATACCCTCTTCCTCCTCATGGTTAACCTGGCTGAAAAGGGACTATGTCCTTTCTTCCCATCTTATTCTAGAGGTCTGAGTTCAGAGCAACAAAGCCCAGGGTTAAGAGATTAAATCCTAGGATTGACTGAAATTGAGAGTTTCCAGTTTTTGGGTTCCTGGAATATTTTTAAATACACTGTAAAAATTGTGTCATGTTCCTCCTTGTGGCTGTGTCTCATCGTTTAGAGGTGATATCAAAATCCTGTTGTAAAGGGGAACCTAAAACTGACCTTTCTTCCTTTCCCCAGGCTTTGATCCCTTTACCCTGCTGGGAGCAACTGAGAAGCGAGGCAAAGGTGAGGATTCGCACAAATAGCAAAGATGGTGGTTGTTTCTTATGTTTATTTTTTGGTTATAAAATACATGAAGAGCATTGGACTGGGAGGCGTTTTGAGTCCTGTAGCGTCTAGACAGGTCATTTCTCAGAACTTCCATTCCCTCATCTGGGAAGCAGGGTAAGGAGCTGGGCCTTGCCCACTCTACCAAGGGCAGTGCAGGTCAAATGAAATAACACAGGAGAGGCACTCGGTAAACTGGAAAGTGCCGACAAATGGAAGGGGTTAGTGTCACCACCCTCGGCTGAGGTAGCACCAAGGTCCAAGCTCCTGCTCCTCCCCTAGCACACACAGGGAAGGGGGGGCCCCTTGTGGCCCTGATTTGACGGAGTTGGGGGAGGAGCTGCATAAATCTGTCTCAAGCCTGGCCAGATGGAGCCTCACTGGGGAACTTCCAGAACCGGGCATCAGCTGTGGCCAGCTGGGTGAGGACCTCCTCCAACTCGGGCCCATCCTCCGGGAAGCGCTCAGAGAAGGATCGGATGAGGCCAGCAGCCGAGGCCTCATACTCGAGAAGCTGCACATCTGAGCCTGGGGAGACAGAGAAAAAGCAGCAGGAAAAGGTCTTAATAGGAAGCAGATAGTCACAATCATAATCCTAGGAGCAGTTCTTCCTGATCCCTTACTCTGTGCCAGAAGTTGTGCTCAGTGTTCTATCATCTAATTTAATCCTTACAATAACCCTATGAAGACGGAAGCATTAAATGGGGAGTATTCAGTGAATTGTTGCAGCCATTCATTCATTCATTCATTCACTCACTTAGTAATAAGTATATATCCTGGTGCTATGTTAGGTTAAACAGACAGTCCTAGACCTCCAGGAGCTTACAGTCCAACAATCGCCTTATCTCTGTCTTCTGTGGGATCTTGGGCAAGCTTCACAACCTCACTAAGCCTCATTTTCCTCACCTGTAAAGTGGGGGTGACCCCATACGTCTTGTCTGAAGAAGCCACAGTGATTGGGTCCAATAACGCCTTGAGTGAATGCTCGAGTGCTAGCTGTCACTAGCAACATTATCTCGAGCCCCCAGCAGAGCCAAAAGGGTATCCATTTAACTCAGGGGCCATTCCAAGGTTCCCCTGAATGCTCGTGGGAAGCATTTCCCTCCAACATACTTCCACTGCTCTACCCACTCATGGAGCCTTGTTGTGCTCCGTCTCACTGTGGGGCGTATGTAGCTAAGGGCACCGCCTTTGGGTTCAGACAGCACACGTTCAAATCCTGGTTCTGCCCCCCACTGACTGTTGACCTCAGGCAAATGCGTGGTCCCTTCAGTGTGTCAGTTTCCAGCTGAAAAATGGGGGCAATAACTTCCTTCTAGGGTCGATGGGAGTCAATCCATGCAAAGTTTTACCCAGTGACTGGTACACAGACGTCTGCAAAAGTTACTTATCATCTTTCCATCATCACCAATCATCACCACCACCTACCATACCTCTGAAACCCCACATGCTCTTTAGGCTTAGTTTAACCACTTCCTCCCCAGAACCTTCCCTGATTCCCTCAAAGGTGAATGTGATCTTCCCTTCTCTAAGTGTTCAGACCACCGTTTGGGCCTCTTGGATGCTTATCAACGCTCCCTGGGTGTGATCATTTCTCTCCAGGTCTTATTCCTAAGGGACTATGGACTACTTGAGGCAAGGGCCTGGGTCCGATTCACGTTTCCAACCCCAAGGGCTCACATAGGACCGGATGATCAAAGCGATGATGTTGTGATGAGCACTTACTATGTGTCCAGCATGATTTGTCCATTTCCTCATTTGACACGCACTCATTTGACCTTTGAGTAGCTCCTGTGTGCCAGGCCCTACGCTAGCTACTTGCTGGGGATGTGCCGTTCCTGCTAATGTGGAAGTAAGGCAGACGGGAGAATAGCAGAGTGACGGTGCATGAAGGGACTGCTTTAGGTGGAGGGTCAGGGACAGCCTCTCCCAGGAGATGTCATTTAACAGAGACCAAAATGACAGGAGGGACCAATCAAAGATTGGGGGAGGACTGTGCCCAGCAGAGGAGACAGTGAGTACAAAGGCCATGAGAGCGGGGTGAGCTCAGGGGGTTGGAGAAATGGAAAGGCCAGTGAGCCAGGAAGAGGGGTCCCTGAGACCTGCCAGGGGTCAGAACCAAGTCCACCCGGGACCTCTGGAGTGGAGTGCAGCACAAAGAGTCGGAAATAAGCCTCTCAGTAGGAGGTAACTGTTTCATTTAACTTTCACAACTGCCAGGGACCATGGGAACGAGGAGCACCCTTAATCCGACTCTAGGTTCCTCCAATAAAGAGCTATAAGCCTGGAGCGATTTTGTCTCTGGGCCTCAGTTTTCTTACCTGTAGAATGTAAACTGTAACTACCTCATCGGGTTATGGTGAGGATTTATTTTATTTTAATTTGATTTTTGTAAGTGAGCTTTTCGTCAATGTGGGGCTTGAACTCATGACCCCAAGATCAAGAGTCGCATGCTCTACTGACCGAGCCAGCCAGGGGCCCCCGTGGCGAGGATTTAGAGAGTGAATAGACAGTCCTACGGAAACAGATATCCCGACAGTACCACGGAAAGCGGTAAGAGCCTGAAGGAAGGACCTCATTCAGGTTGGCTGCAGCGTCAGCACACAGTCCACACTGGCTTTATGGACAAAGACAAGGTCACAGCACAGCTCTGACGCTACCTGTACCGCCGGCAGGAAAGACGGGCCAGGAGGAGAGAGGAAGGGATTGCAGCAGGGGCCTCTGAGACAATGGGTCCAAGTGCAGCACAGACAGGGTCAAGGCTTTGGGAACAGAGTCGTCACTTGAGAAGGGAGGGGGCCCGTGGGGCTGCTCATCTCTTTCCTGGACTCTGCGGTCATGCTGTCCCTTGGGTTCCACCAGCTTGCTGGGCTCCAGCTCATGCCTGTCCCTCACCTCGTCCCCACACACCGACAGGCCTGATCCTCTGGGACTATGCCTGGCTTCCCCATAAGCCTGGGGTTTGTCTCTTCCACACGCCCCTGCTCCGAGGGCCTTCCGCAAACCTCCGGTTGCTATCTTATAAACAGCACAGCCCTGTGTGTGGGGGGGGTGGTGACAGAAGCTAAGGTTTGGGGCCTAGGGTTGGGCACGGGGAGGCCTGGGGCAGGGAGGGAGAGAGGCGGGAGTCACCCCAGGTAGCCTTTCCTGAGCCCAGAGATGGGTTCTAGGCCTCCTTTGTCCATCGAAGGGGGCTCGGGAGTCCTGTTACCTTCAAGGCGAGTGTTGGGCTGAACGATGAGCTTCCGAGATTCCTTGCGGAGCAGGACTGTGTCCCTGAGGGTGAGGAAGCACTCAGGGGGCGCATCAGTGACCGCCGCGTACCCCTGGTACAGGGCCCGGCCTCCGGCCACATCTCCTGTGGACTTCAACACCTGTGGGAAGGCAGAAGGAATTAGTACATATGATGGGTACCGCCCTGCATCCAGGGGACTTTGCCAGGGGCCCAGCCGGTTGGGCCCACCTTGGACGGTATCTGCTCTCTTGCCATATTACTGTGCTGAATACGGGAGAAATGTAGATCAAGGGCTTAGCTCCTAACAAGTGCCTAGTAAAGTGAAGCTAAAGTTTCTCATTTCGTTGTCTCATTTTAACTATAGATAGAGAAAGCATTACCATCATACTCTTTAAAAAAACAACAACAACAAACATTTCACATATACAAAATATATAGTATATACATATTAGGTTATAATATGTAGGTTGTAAAGAATACTTAGGTTATAAAAAAAAATAAGACACCCATATAACTAGCACCCAGCTTAAGAGTTAGTTCCCTCCTTTTTTTTAATTAAAAAAATTTTTTTTAATTTTTATTTTTTTAATTAAGTAGGCTCCATGCCCAATGTGGGGCTTGAAATCACAACCCTGACATCAAGAGTCGCATGCTTGGGGTGCCTGGGTGGCTCAGTCAGTTGAGCCTCTGCCTTCGGCTCAGGTCGTGATCCCAGAGTCGCAAGATCAAGCCCCAAATCAGGCTCCCAGCTCAGCGGGGAATCTGCTTTGCCCCTCTGCCCCTCACCTTCCTCTCTCTCTCAAATAAATAAAATCTTAAAAAAAAAAAAAAAAAGTCTCATGCCCTACTGAGCCAGTCAGGCCCCCCAAGTTAGCTCCTCCCTTGACTGCATCCTGGGGCTTCCTGTTGGAGGAAATAAACAGTCCTCGGTTCTGTGCTTATCATTCCCTTGTGTTCGCGGAATTGTGCTCTGGACCGTGTTATTTTAACTTCTGCTGGTGTCCTGTGATTTGCTTTTCCTGCTCGCGTTACGTGTGAGATATGTCTGTGTTTGGGCAGCTGTAGTCCATCCTTCTCACGGCTGTCCACTGTTGCACTTATGAACACCCCACAGGTGAACCCCTTCCCATGACCGGGGCAGCTTGTGCTGTCGGCCATTCAGCTCTGCCCTGGACACCCTGGGCGCCCCCTGATGGACAGAAGGGACAGGTGCAGGTTTGGTGGTCAGGTGAATGCTCCAGCTTAGATGAGTCCAGGAGCCCAGGTTCCTCTTCCGAGTTGTTACACAAGTTGATGCTCCCAGAGGCAGTGGCTGCAGTCCTCACGGCTCTGGATGCCAGGCTGGTGTTGGCAGTTTTCCGTTTTTGCCAAGTTGGTGGGGATAAGTCTCCTGTGATTTAAGCTCTGCTTTCCTGATTACTCAAGAAGTTGAACATCTTCCCAGAAGTTGATGAGTTTTTCATTTTCCTCTTCGGTTCATGAGTTTTGCTTATTTTTCTGCAGGGTTGTCTTTTCTTCCTCATCTTTTTTTTTAAGTTCTTTATGTATTTAAATACTAACCTCTTGTTCACACATTACGTGGTAAATACCCCTATCTTCGCTTAAGACTTGTCTTTTCACATTCTTTTTTTTTTTTTTAATATATTTTATTTATTTGACAGAGAGAGAGAGAGATCACAAGCAGGCAGAGAGGCAGGCAGAGAGAGAGGGGGAAGCAGGCTCCCTGGTGAGCAGAGAGCCCATACGGGGCTCGATCCCAGGACCCTGAGATCATGACCCGAGCTGAAGGCTGAGGCTTCAACACACTGAGCCACCCAGGTGCCCCATCTTTTCACATTCTTTATGGTAACTTTTGATGAATAAAAGCTGTCACTTGTATTTTTAATTTTATTTATGCATTTGTTTATTTTTAAAAGAGTATTTTTAAGTAATCTCTAGGCCCGATGTGGGGCTCGAACTTAACAACCCTGAGATCAAGGGCCACATGCTCCACTGACTGAGCCAGCTAGGCACCCCCCAAAAAGCTATTTTTGATGTAGTTAAAGGGTCTGATCTTTTCCTTGATGGCTAGTGCTTCTTGTGCTTAGAGAAATTTTCCTTCACTCTGAGGTCATGAAGATATTCTTCTGTTAAAAATGTTGCCTTTTCTGGGGCGCCTGGGTGGCTCAGTGGGTTAAAACCTCTGCTTTTAGCTCAGATCATGATTTCAGGGTCCTGGGATTGAGCCCCGCATCAGGCTCTCTGTTCAGTGGGGAGCCTGCTTCCCCTCTCTGCCTCTCTGTCAAATAAATAAATAAAATCTTTAAAAAACATTTTTTTTTGCCTTTTCTATGTGAACTGTTAAGTCCTGGGATTGTCTTTGTGTATGGTAGAAGGTAGAGATCCAGTCTGTCTCTCTATGAGGATAACAGGTTGTCTGAGTACAACCTATTAAACGGTCCCTCCCTTCTCTAGTGGCCTGCAATGTCCCTTCTGTCATATACCAGAGTCCATGCTGCTTCTTGGTTCTGTTTAACCGGTCACTTTGTCTATTCCTGCTCCAGGGCCGCAGCGAACTTCATTATCTTAGAATAAATTTTTGTATCTGGTAAGAACGAGCCCCCAACCTGTTTTGCTTCAGGAGAGTCTTGGCTCTCCTTGGTGATCCTTTACGCTTCTGTCTAAATTTCACAACAGTCTGTCAAGTTCCAGAAAAGCCTTCTTGGGACTTGGTCTCTTTTCTTTTTTGTCAGTTTTTTTTTCTTTTCTTTTTTTAAGATTTTATTTATTTATTTGAGAGAGAGAGCAGAGTGAGTGAGAGAGAGCACTCGAGCAGGGGTAGGGGCCAAGGAGAGGGAGAAGCAACAGTGCTCGCTGTGGCTCGATCCCAGGATCCTGGGATCATGACCTAAGCTGAAGGCAGACGCTTAACCAACTGAGCCACCCCGACCCTCCTGCCTTGGGACTTTATTCAACCTTGTGAAACTTATTGATTTCATTGATTTGTTTGTAGATTCTTTTAACTTGCCTAGTCACATAATCTGCAATGTGAAGAGTTTTATTTCTTCCTTTCTAATGCCTAAACATTAAAATTTTGTCTTGGTTCCTTCCAAAAGCTAAGCCCTTCGGCAAACTATTGATCAGAAGTGGAAATAGGGAATATTTTTGTGCTTTTTCTGATTTTAAAGGATATGTTGTAGTGTTTGAACAGATGACAGTTACCGTATTTTCATTTTCTGAGACATTCTTTATCAGTTAAGAAAATTCTTATTGGGGCACCAGGGTGGCTCAAGTCAGTTGAGCCTCTGATTCTTGGTTTTCGCTCAGGTCATGATTTAAGGGTCATGGAATTGAGCTCTGAGGCTCCGCACTCAGTGGGGATTGTTTCTCTTTTTCCCCCCTCCCACTTTACTTTTTTTTTTTAAGATTTATTTATTTCATTTTATTTTTAATTTGTATTTATTTAATGCCTTATCCCACCTTCTCACTCTCCTTTCCTCTTGGGGCTTCAGTTTATACACCTTAGACCTTTCCGCACTGGCCCCCACAACTCTTCACCTCTCTTAAATTTTCTAACTTTGTCTCTGTGCTACATGCTGTATACTTTCTTTTATCTTTAGCTGGATCTCAAACCTGTCTAACCTATTTTTAGTTTCAGCGGTGTTACAGTTTATTTCTGGGAGTTCCATTTGGTTCTTTTCCAAATATCTGACATTTTGTGGGTCTGATCCTTACTTGGGCCACTTTGCAGGTGGCGAAGCAGGACTCCTCCTAGGGCTCCCTCCAGCTAAGCCTCCCTGCTCAGACCCAGGGTTACAAGGATTCTCTGTGGGGTTGCGGGGAGACTTCCAGAGGGACAGTTAAAGAGAACATCTCGTCTTTCTCTCTTCCCAAGAGTAGTGAGCACACAAGGAGTAGTGGAGACACATTTATGAAGCCGACATGTTGGATCTCACCAGCTTAAATCAAAGAGCTGGTAACCTGGATGCCAACAGGAGGACAGGTACAGGGAGGGGGCCTGGCAACCTGGAGAGTCATGCCATGTCCAAATGCTCAAATGTGCTGGTTGCTGCTCGGTTTCAGCCAGTTGTTTACATGGGACTTCAGCCTATGGAGGCCAGTCCTTCCAAGAAGCCAGAAATACAGATTTATATCCAACCCTGCCAATTTTCACAATACAAGGTGGGCCAAAATGGGCCACGTTTGTGACCCTGGCAGGAGCCTCTCCTTATAGAAATGCCTTCATCTTCCCTACTTGCTGTGCTCTTGGCTTTTGCTAGAGGGCTGATAAGATAAATTTAGAACCACACCAAGATGCTTCCATATTCCATATCTTCTGTAAAGCTATTGCTGAGGTGTGTATCTGTCCTGCTGAATGACTCCTCTTGTAGAGAGACCCAACTGGTTCAGTCCCTGGAATGGAACATTCTGTGCTTGTTCATACTCAGTCACAGTTCAATAGCAGACTAGGATTTGGCAGATTTGATTCCTTCATCTAGCGACTTATTATTAACAAACTAGAATAATTCAATATAGGAAAGTTGCAAAGATAGAACAGAGAGTTTGCATATGCCCCTTGCCTAGTTTCTCCTGTTGTTAACACTGTACAAAATTGGTGCATTACTACCAACTAAACTCTAGGCTTTTTTAGGTTTCATTAGTTGTCCCATTAAAGACCTTTTTCTATTCCAGATCTAAGACCCACATTGCATTTTGCATCTATTGATTTTTAAGATTTTATTTATTTATTTGAGAGAGAGAGAGCAAGCAGGGGGAGGAGCAAAGGGAAAAGGAGAGGGAGAGACTCTCCAGCAGATTCCATGCTGAGTGCAGAGCCCAATGTGGGGCTCGATCCCAGGACCATTAGATCACAGCTTGAGCTGAAATCAAGAGTTGGATACTTAACCAGCTGCACCACCCAGGCGCCCCTGCAGCTACTGATTTTTTTTTTTTAAGATTTTATTTATCTGAGAGAGAAAGAGCACACGAGTTGGGGGGAGGGGCAGAGATGGAGAACCAGGATCCCTGCTGAGCAGGGAGCTCAATGCAGGACTCGATCCCAGGACCCTGGAATCATGACCCGAGCTGAAGACAGACACTTGACCGACTGAGCCACCAGGTGCCCCTGATTTTCTTTTTTTAAAGATTTTATTTATTTATTTGAGAGAGAGAGAGAGAGAGAGAGCGTGAGCAAGCACAAGCAGGGGGAGCAGGATAGGGAGAAGCAGCCTCTCTGCTGAGCAGGGAGCCCGATGCAGGGCTCGATCCCAGGACCCTGGGATCATGACCTGAGCCAAAGACAGATGCTTAACCAACTGAGCCACCCACGCACCCCTGATTTTTAATTTCTAATTTTATTTTACTTTAATGGGCCAAAGACATATCTTTCATTTAAAAATGCCTTAAATCCTTTCTGGAAATAGGTGGGAGTATAATCATGGAGCTGTTTGCTGAATTGAAGGCTAGGCCTTCTATCAGTTGAAAACGCCGGCAGGACCCAGTTCCAATGGAAGGTACTGCACAGTAAAGAGTGGGCCCTGAGTGGTTCTCAAGCTTTGCTGAATGTGAGACTCACCTGGCAGGCAGATAAACATGTAGATTCCCAGGTCCTCCTCTCACAATTTCCGAATCAGGTCTGGGGCGGTGCCCAGGAATCTGCATTTGCAGGCTGCTTTTGGGTGATGTGGATGCTGCTAGCCCACGGACCACTCCTACTGTCACACTGGCTTGGATCCAGAACATTCTAGTTGCTCAGTTTGTTGTGTCATTTGCTTCCTGCCAGGTGAGGCAGGGGATGTATCCCATTTAGCAGATGAGAAAAGTGGGGCCCAGCAAGGCGGAGTGTGTTGTCCAATTACGTGCCTGGTTAATACCAACATCAGAACCCCAAAAGGTCCTGACTCTAAGCATTCCTACATGGGAGGGAAGCCAGGGCCACGCTGACCACTGTCCTTCACCTACTAAGCTCCAGGCCTCCTTCTGTCCCTCAAACCATGAAGCTTATACCAGTCCCCAAACCAGACTTTGAGCTTTCTGTTTCTTCTGCTCTCGGACCTTCTCATACTTGGTTCCTGCCTGGCACTCAAATTGCAGCTTAAACACCATCTCCTCCAAGAAGCCTTCCCTGACCACCCAGGCTAAGGAGGCTCTGCATTCCTTTCCCTTCCAATTTCACTTGCTGTCATATCACCAAGTTTTATTGTCTTTACAGCTCTTGTCATGATTTGAAATCATCTCATTTCCTCATCGTTTATACGGTCACTGCAACATAAGAAACCGCTCACGGCTTATGCTCAGTGCTTGGCACAGAGCATGCACTATACACTCTGTATACACACTTGTCTGATGAATGAATGAATGAATGAATGAGCTGATGATGAGAAGGCTACGAGGCAGGGCTAGAGGGCGGGGAGACAGGGTGAGGCTGGAGGGCAAGAGGGCTCTGCTTACCTGAAGTTTCCTGAGGAACTGCTCCAGGGCGGGCTTGCCCACAGGCCGGATCTTGTCGCGGTCCAGGCGGACCCGGGCATCGGGGCGCCCGTCATCGCCCGTGGTGGGAGTGACAGTAACGAGTCCCTCGCCAGCCTCCAGCAGGACCCTCAGGATCACAAACCTGGCCTGCATGTGGGCCTGCCAGAACCAAGAAGAAAGGAATCATTTACGTCCCTTAGATAAGACATATCTAAAGCCTGGTCCAAAGCCTGATCTACAGTATGTGCTTACTAATTAATTGTCATTTATTCTTACCACTTCATTCTCTCTTACCCTGTGGGTCTTTTTCTGCCCTATTCCTCTCCCTTTAAATGTTTCCTCCCCTCTCTGCTCATGAGGGAAGGCAGGCTACCCTGGAAAACAGGACGGCCATTTCCAGGCAGGTCCCAGAGCTCTGGGCTCCCCCTTGCCAACCACCGTGCCTTTCGCTGCCCCAAAACACTCCCGGATGACAGCCCCCAGGGGTCCCCCACAATCCAGGTCGCCAAGCACTTCCTCTTCTATAATCTTGTTTGCGTTCAACAGTGGGACCGAATGGGCATCGTGAACCCCAGTTTACAGATGACAAAACAGAGGCCCAGAGAGGTGAAGTGACTTGCTCAGGGTCACACAGCTGTTAAGGGAGATCAAGGACTAAGACCTAAGTTTCCTGACTCTAAAATGTGTGCTCTTTTGATGACATAAGACTGCTTCCTCAACACATACTTGTATGACTTTTAAGAACATTCCTATTGTTTACCCTATTTCCCAAGTACATCTCAGAAGCGAACACCCTAACCGCTCTGGAGGCAGACTGCTTGGATTTGAATCCTGGCTCTGCTACTTACCAGCAGGTTACTTAATGTCTTTGTGCCTCAATTTCCTTATTTCTAAAATGAGGGTAATAATAGCACCTACGTCCTCGGGTTGACATGAGGAACAGAGTTAATTCAGGTAACGTGCTTAGAACTGTGTGTGCCACACAGGAAGTCTGAGGCGGGTCGGCTATTAGCAGTCATAGTAAAATCGCCTCGTCTGATTCCGCCCTCAGAGGCGGGCAGGGAGATTATTACTCCCATTCAAACAGGGACGCTGAGGTTCACCACAGCATGACTTACCCCCACAAGCAGTGGGGGCTGGGATTAAACCCAGTTCCTGTGTGTCTTAGGTTGATATGCCTGTCCCATCCCCACACCGAGAATCCTGACCTCGGACCCCGCTGCAGGTCTCCCCCTGCCGGCTCCCACCTGTCTCCAGCTGGAGGTCTCCGGGGTGTAGAACTCCAGAGCGAGCAGCCCAGCCCGAACCATGTTGAGCCAGTTCACATAGATCACATCTTCTGCATCAGCCCCCTCGAAGCCGAAGATCCTGGGCGAGGGACAGGGAGGTGGCAGGGGTAGTCAGAGGCTGCCTGGGTCCTGACCCCTGCCAGTATGCCACGCCCTCTGTCCGCAAGGGAGGCCCACCCCCCAAGCCTGCTGCCCATACTCCAGCACTTGGGCGTTGAGGCAGAGGTAGAGGCCCACACTTTCGGCCCGGCATTCTTCATAGCTCGAGGCGATGGTGCTGAACTTGCTGTCCCAGGTCTCCCCACTCCGGTACCAGCTCTGAATCTGGGAGGGGAGGCCCAGGAATAGGCTTAGGGACAGCTGCCGCCCCAGCCAAGCCCAGCCCCCCAGCCCCCGGGGCTCCGCCGAGGCCGCCCTCACCTGCTCCCCCGTCTCTGGGTTGACCACTGTCTCCTGGTCAAAGTTAAATGCTCCTTTCTCATCCTGCAGAAGGGTCAGGACATGGGGCAAGTGAGGGAAAGGTGCCTCTGTCCCAGCGCAGTACTTCAGCCTGGGGATTCGAGCGCCATCCACGTGCTGCTGCCTCCAAACCGGAGTCCTGTGACCCCGGTTCCCCTCCTCACCCCCTGCCCCGCCACATGAGAACCCAGACTCGGGATCTCTGGACCCCAGATATGTGCCATATGGGCTAGAAAGCTTGGCTGCTGCTCCCCTATGTGCTTCCCAGCCCCTCTCCCCATGCTGGCAGAGGCCACAGCCTGTGATTCTCTACCTCCATTTATGGCTACATCCCCCCACCAGAACGTTCTAGTACCCCACTTCACAGAGGAGGAAAATGAGGCTCAGAGTCTATAAGCCCCAATGTGGAATCAGAGCACACTATCTCCTGCACACTGTCTCTTGACAGTAAACCATTTCCAGAGGGCTTACTGTGTCAGGCAAGCCCCAGGGCTTTGCTTTTATTCCTCATGATGGCCCACACAGCAGGAGGCAGGGTCCCCTGCTTTGCAGATGGGCCAACTGGAGGCTCAGTAAGGAGAACTGACCTGTGCAAGGAAACAGAGTGGCCACATTTGTCCAAGCTTCCCTGTGACTCCAAAGCTTGGACAAGGCCCAGGGCCAAGGTGCTGCCCCATTAGCTGCTCTCTGAATGTCAGCCCCTCCCGACTCAGTGATGTGCCCCACCTCACAGGGAGTGGCCCCAAACAGAACCGCTCTCTCCTACATCCCGGCCCCACCCGCCTCTGGTCATCTTATCTGGCAGAAAGGCTGTCTTCTTTGTATTCCCTGGGGGGGGGGGGGTGCACAGGGGCTCCAGCCACTTTGATTGGCTGGCAGGAAGGGGCTGCTCTCGCCAGAAGTGACTCACTCCCCGTTAATACCTGGAAAGGTATAGGTTCCAGGGAATAGTCTTCCCAAGACAGACCATGCTGCAGCCTCAGGACTGGGAGCCTGCAGGGACTGCCCCTCACAGCCTCTCTGTCCCTGGGGCTGTCTGAGTCATGCCTCCGGGGAGGCTTCCTCAGCCTGAGCCCCTGAGCCAAGCCACTCCTCCTGTGCCGGGGACCTCAGCCGGACTGCCCTATGGTCCCCGCACCCTTGGGGCTCCCGGGACATCTCAGGGGAGGGTGAGATAGGAACTTCCCTCCTTTAGGGGCCATTTCCCCCACCTAATCCGAAGCCTGAGGGCAAAGATGAAGCTGCTGCACCCCGGGTGGGGTTGATCGTGAGGGAGGGGAGCTGCGGGCCGGTTCTCACCTGCACAAAGAGCTTGCCGCTGCCGTGGCCCAGCAGCTCGTGCAGTCCCACCTGCATGTCAAAGGAGGGCCCCTTCCAGCGGATGTACAGGTCCTGCCGAGACAAGCAGAGGCCATGCCACCTGCCGCCCCACCACAGCCACACGGCCTGCTGACGGCCCTGCTGCCACGCTGAGGGCCTGAGGCCTCCTTCCCACCAGGATCCATGGGGCACCCCCCCTGCTCAGCCCATCGCCCCTTTGCAACAACCTGGAGGAAGGCACTGCCTCTGCGGTTTGACAAGGGAGCCAACAGGCCAAGTCACAGGGCCACCAGGCTGAGCAGCAGAGCCAGGAGGCAGCCGTGCTCTTTGCTCTTTCCTCTCTCCTGCGCTGGGCGCCCCCCATTTTCCTGAGTCAGCAGTCAGGCCCGCCCCGCCCCCAACACTTGGGCTGCCAGTGCCCACCTTGTCCGCCTCCTCCAGGAAGGTCAGCTTCTCCCGCTGCGTGGCGTAGGCCACAGCCAGCACATTCCCCAGCGACACATTCTTGAAGCCGTCCGTCTGCCTCAGGTCATCATCTGCAGAAGGTGGGAAGGGAGCAAAAATCAAGGGCCTCGGATAAGGAGTCTAGACGAGAGGACCAGGCTGGGGTGGAGAACTGGTCGGGCGTGTGGCCGGCGCAACTGTGTGCGGGAGGGGCGGCTCTTAGGGGACATGGCTGCGGCTTGAGGAAGCTCACAGTTGGGGATGTTGATGCCAGCAGGGATGCCAGAGCCAGAGAAGGTGAGAACGTCCAGGGAGGTGAAGTCGGGGGTGAGGAACTTGTCCTTCTCGAAGGCCGGGGGCCAGGGCAGCTCCTTCAGCAGCTGTTCTGCACTTGCCACCAGGCACTCGAACTTGGCACTCATGGCCTTGTTCACCATGGCCACAAAGCCTGTAGGGAGACAGGTGGGCTGTGGGCTGGCAGGGTTTGGGAGGGGTCCCGTATCCCACTCCACTCCTCGAGCCCTCCAGCCATCATGCATGTTTTAAATATCCACTGTGTGTGGTACCCTTTGCAGGCCAGTGGGGAGAACAGAGACCCAGGCCCGGCCCTGCCTTCATGGAGGTCACTGGGGTACGTGGGATGTAGAGAGAAGGCTTCACTGGATAACCTCTGCGATGGATCTTAAAGGAGATGGCGGGGAGCGCATAGAGGATGGTGGGTAAAGAGCAGATTCCCAGTGGAAGGGACTGCTTGAGCAAAAAACATGGCCTTCTCTTGGGAGCAACTTAATTATCCTGCAAGGTGAGAGTATTCAGCTTGTGATGGGGTGGCCGAGGCTGCACACAGGAGGTCTGCGATTGATCTTTTTAGGTTTAATGTGGTTGGAGAGCCTAGCTTCTATTTGTTTCCAAAGCTGCACTGCACAAATTGCAGTTTCTATGAGAGCCTTCCTAAAGAAAGAGCTTCTTGGTCAAATAAGTTTGGATAATACTATATGCTCTATTTCTAAATTCTTAGAGATTCCTAATGTACATTTGCATATTAAAGGTACTGAAGAGTCCTGCAGGCAAGAGCCCTTGCTGCTTAGCATTGAACACTTCTTGGTGTAACTCCTGTGAACTCTGCAGGAACTATACCTTGGAAAGGCCCAGCCTAGACTACTGCATGGTCAGGCTCCTGCAAAGAATGGCTTAACTTGGCCAAGGGTTAGACCTGGCAAAGCCTCCCTGTCTGGAGCCACTGTGTCAGGTGGAATTGACACACCAGGTCAGGAAGATAGGATGATTAAAATAGCAAAGAAGAAGGGGTGCCTGGGTGGCTCAGTGGGTTAAGCGTTTGCCTTCAGCTCAGGACATGATCCCAGGGTCTTGGGATCAAGCCCCATGTCGGGCTCCCTGCTTAGCAAGGAGTCTGCTTCTCCCTCTCTCACTGCCCCCTCCCCCCCACCGGCTTATGGTCTCTCTCTCTCAAATAAATAAATAAAATCTTTAAAAAATAAAAAGAATGGGGTAGGGGCAGTCTGGCTGGCTCCGTCAGTAGAGCATGTGACCCCTGATCTCAGGGTCATGAGTTTTAGGTCCATACTGGGCGTGGAGCCTACTTAAAAAAATAAATAAGTAAAAATGAAAGGAACATGGTAGGCCTATACGTACTGATATGAAAAGATATCTAAAATATTCGGTGAAAAAAGCAAGTGGCAGAACAATCCCAAGAGCATAATTGCATCCACCTGGGTAAGTTAAAAGTTTCGTGTGTGCGCTTAAACAAGGCTCTGGAAGGACCTGTACTCAACCACGGAACCTGTGGTGACCTCTGGAGGGGAGGGTCACAGGGGGCCGATTTCACATTCCATCCTATATACTTCTGTATTGTTCCAATTACTTACAACAAGCATGGATTTTTAAATCACACACACACACACACACACACACACACACTTTAAAGCATTATCAGCTCTATCTAAAAACAAAAAACAGGGGTGCCTGGGTGGCTCAGTAGGTTGAGCGGCTGACTCCTGGTTTCAGGATCCAGGCAGAGAAGCTGCAGGTGTGCACACCTGTCCTCCCTTCTGGTCCCCACACCACCTGTGCCCTGGGCCTGCATCTTTGGGCTCAGATCTAAGCTCCCCACCGACTGTTGGGGCTGTCCTCTCTCCTCCCAAGCTAATCTCGCTGGCTTCTAGAAATTGGATGCCCCAGACTCTATCACCAGGGGCTGGGGAGGATAGAGCTTGGCACAGAAATCTAAATCCTCAGGCTGGACGCCCTGCCTTCCACAGGTGGGTCCAGTCGGGGTAGGGATATAGGCACCAGGGGCCAAGGCGGCCTCCCACCTGCCCTGGGATGACAGCAGCCAAGCTCACAGCCATGATGTCAATTATGCTCCCATTCACCCGGGACCTTTTATGTGCCTGGCGTTGTGCTGAGCAGCCTCACTTCCCACGACACCCAGAACGCTCAGATCTGGGGTTTACCCGGGAGGTCACACAGCCGGTGAGCGGCAGGGCTGGGCTTGGAATGGCCGTAGTCTGTGCCGGGATCAGACAGCAGAGGCAGCACAGCAAAGTGGCTCCGAGCCAAGGTGCCACACTCGGCCACTCGCCAACTATGCCTCTTCTATAAAGAGGCACTTTATAAAGAAGGTAACCACTTCTATAAAGTGAGGATAGCAATTGTCACGGGAGGACAGGGTCCAAATGAGCTCCTGCAGTTAAGTGTCCAGTGCCTAGTAAATCATCACCAGTGGTTCTGGTTATTTGTATTATTATTGCTAAGGGCGGAGGGGAGAACCCTCAGGGGACACTGGGATGAGCGTTTGCAAGCTGACCCCCCTCCTCCCAGAAGTTACCTTCAAACTCTCCACGGGAACCAAAGGGGTCTCGGTAGCTCTCGATGAACCCGATGTAACTGGGGGAGTAAAGGGCAGAGATGGAAGACAGGCAGGCAGGAGGGGGGCAGCCGGGGTGAAGGCTGGTGCCTCACCTTTCCACGATGGGGCTTTTGTCCTGTATCCAGAAGCGGGAGCCCCTCTTGTGGGCCTCGATGGAGCCCTGGGTGAAACTTTCTATGTACTGAGCCAGCATCTGTTCCTGCCGGCTGTTGGCTGCATACACCTGGCAGTGAGCAGGGCTCGGTCAGCCTCAGGCTGCCCGCCCTCCTGACACCTGTCTTGGCTGCCCAGAGGGATCTGCAGCTTGACCCCTTAGCTCCCAGCCAGCCCTACCTTGGCCTTCTCCAGGTGCTCCACCACCTTCTGGAGGATAGGGGCATAGTCGCCCCGAGTCACCTGGAAATGGCTCCCCCGGAATTCGTAGCTCTTCAGCTTGGAAGTCATTTCAGAATGCAGAGCAGGCTCTAAGGGAAGAAGGATCTCGCTCAGGGAAAAGGCTAAGACACCCCAGCAAGCTTCTCACCGTGACACTCTTACTCTAAGATCTTCAGTGACTCCCCACTGCCTACAGAAATAGTATAAATTTTCATTAAAAAAATATATGTGTGTATATTTAATTCATTTAAACCTCACATCAACTCTGGGGGGAGTTATCTCCATTTTACAGATGGGGAAACTAAGGCACAGAGAGGTAAAGTAAGTTTCCAAAGGTTGTAGGGACAGCAAGCGGCAGAGCAGGATTCAAACCTAGGGGGGCAAACTGCACTCAGAAAGACCATCAATCCCGAAATGTAAGGGGCCTTATAAGGAGACGAGAGGGTGACGAGGAAGTAGGAGTCCGGATGAGAGAAGATGCTGGAGAGACGGGACAGAAGGACATGGGCCAAGGAAAGCAGGCTTCCTATAGAAGCTGAAAGAGGCAAGGAAACAGACTGCCCTCTTGGAGGCTCCAGAAGGAACTGGAGTCTTGTTTCTGACTTTGGACCCCCGGAACAGTAACAGAATAAATTTACGTTGCTTCATGCCACTACATCTGTGGGGATCTGTTGCGTTTTGCTTGTTGTCCCTGACCAGCAGCATATACTTCTAGGTTATGTTGTGAGACAGAAAAGATAAGCACAGTGTCTCCCACCCCCCGAGGTGACATCGCCCATCGGGATGCAGGGGCTCTGCCCTCCTCCTGAAGCCGGGCAGGCTCGTGACTCTAGCAGAAGTGACGCCAGGGGACTGCCGAGGCCAGGTCATAAAAGGTGGCCCAGCTTCCGCCAGAGGTGTGGTGAGTGCACCTGCGGGTGATTCCAGCCCCCGGCTGCTGATGGCACTCCAGCCTCCGAGTCTCCCCAGCCGAGGCCTCGGTCGTTGTCACCTGGCACAAGCTGTTCCGGTCCTGCCCATCCTAATTCCTGACCCACAAAGCCTGTGAGCGTGAAGAGGTGGGTTTATGTCCCTCAATTTGGGGGGCAGTTACACACAGCGGGAGGCGACAGAAGAGGAGCTCAGTCACCAGAGCCTCGTGCCCGGACTTGTACACAGCAGACCATACGGAAGTACAGGCTCGGCTTACATTCCAGTGTGGTCGATTCCTATTCCCACAAACCCCGTGTCCTTTTCCTTAGGCAAACCCAACAACGTGCCAATCGCTAAGCTTTCCCTCCACCATGCTCTGGGGCACATACCGCTCCCTCCGCCAAAGGTTCGGGTGCCACCTTCATCCAGTCCCTCACCAAAGATCTGAGTCGCTACCAAGTGCTAGCCACCGGGGGGGACAGTGGTCAGGGAAACACACCCTTCCTCCTCTTGAGGAGCCCGCAGTCAAGAGCAACAACAAAAAAGCCCATGCAGCTCCATTGTGATGATGGGAAAAGAGAAGGAAAGTCATGGAAAGACAGGGCAGGGTCCGGGAGAAGCTGGTGAGAAGGTGTTCATCACGCGAACGTGTAGACAGGAGGCAGGACTTCGAGGTGGGAAAGGGGACCCTGAGCAAAGTTCTGGACAGCAGATGTGACAAAGGGATTGTAAACTGCTGGGCACGGCTAGGGCACAGAGTCTAAGTGGGAGGTGGGCAGGGATACGGGGCTGGGGGCTGGGAAGGGGAAAAGGGAGGGCCAGCTTGTAAAGGTCCTCATAGGGGCCTGGATATTTCTGTCCACACTGTGTGCATCTCCCTCTCACCTGGTAACAGATCCCAATTTCCTCTAAGAGTCCCCCTCCCCCCCCCCACCTCCAATTCAGGTGCATGGGAGGGGCTGACGTCATCGTCACCTGGCTCTGAGGTCAGCTTGGGATCAGGGTCCCGACAATCAGAGATCTATCTGTCCCTTGACCACAGGAACTGGTTCACAGATAAATACGGGACCCAAAATAGAGAAACTAGAGCCACTCCCAGACCTTATGGGAGAAACTTCTGGGAGAAAAGGGCCCTCTTTCTGCCGGAGCGGCCAGGCCGGTGACTATCAGGCCCCATGTGGGAGGAATACGCTGTGGATGAAGTGAGAGAGCGGAGGCCAGAGGCAGAGAGAGAAATCTCCAGAATACGGTCCGAGCAGCTGGATCCGGCTATGCCTGAAGCCATCCTGTTCCAGGCTTCTTAATGACCCAAACCTATTAAGTCCCCTTCTGGTTTAGGCAAATGTGCACTAGATTCCTCACTCGTGAAGAATTCTGAATGATAGAGCCCTCGGAGGTGGATTTGGGCTTTCCCCTGAGAGTACTCAGACATATTTAGGAAGCCTGTTACTCCCAGCAGGACCCACTAACCCCTGTCCTCAGTGTGGCCCTGTCCCCTCCGGGCCAGAGGTGCTAAGGAGGCAGCGGAAGGGCGGTGGGAAGCAGCTCACCCATGCCGAGCACAGAAGCCAGCCGCACCTCGTAGCAGGGTCTCCCGTCCTGGCGGACGCCCTTGAAGAGTCGCGTGTTGTAGGCACTGAGGTTCTGAAAAAGGCCAGGGCAGGGGTTTGGGGAAGAAGAATAAGTCCAGAGGGGGCTGCGAGGAGGGACGCGGAAGAGGAGCTACAGAGGCAGAGCAGGCTGGGGCGTGCGGGGGAACCCGCCTGAGTCCGCAGCGAGGGGGAGAAAGCGGGTAGGCAGCCCAGGCCAGGCTCTCGGAGATGCTCCCTCTAACTCTGAGCACTAACGTTTACTAAGTGCTGACTCCTCTGTGCCCACTGACCCGGGGGCGGGGGGGCGCAAGGCAGCAGACCTGGAAACTGCTTACACAGCTGCTGGGGGGTAAGCCCCGCTAGTGGACTCTGGGCCCCAGTCGGAAGCGGCTCTGGTGTCTCTGCTGTCCTGCCCTTGGGCTGTCACCACAGCCCTCAGCCTGCGGCGGGCCGGGGCGGCTCTGTCCCTGGCACGCGTGGGAACATCTTCCTCGCTGGAGCCAGGCCAACGCTTAGGCAAGGTTCCCCAAGTCCTTTCTACCTCAAACTCCCAGGATGCTCTGGACCCAAGCTGAGACCCGGGAGTGGGTGCCAGTGGCAAGGGGGCCCTGTGAACCCACCACCCCAAGTTCCCTAAACCTCAAACCTGTGAGTCCAGAAAGTCTTGGGCCAGTTTGGCGTCTTCCATGGTACAGTCCCCAGAGAAGTAGGTGGTGATTCCCTGCCAGGGGAAAGGGACAGATGGGAAGGAGGAACTGCCGAGGTTGGGACACACTCGCCCCAGCCCCCGCACCTCCTCCCAGCCGCCTCTGCCCTGCCCCCCATCATCTCTTTCCAGGGGAGAAAACCGTAGCACAAACCACACACAGACCCATCTCCAGCCTTCCCGCAGGTCCGCTCCAGCCTTTTGTGGGGTGGCCCGCCCCAAAGGCTTGCCACGTCCCTCACACCACACGGTGGCCAAGGGGCCTCCCGAGGCCAGAAGCCCGGGCTCCCTCCTTTCCCTGCCCCTCCTCCTCTCCCTCTCAGCTCTTCTCCTCTCCCTTTCTGCACACACCACCCCAGGCTGTCGGAACCGGAAGGGCATTCAGAAAGCATTCCATCCTTACAAATGACAAAACTGAAGCCCACTGCCTCCCTATCTAGTACCCTTCCCTCCGCGCTGGGTGACTTCCAAAAGATGCCCTCCACTTTCCTGTACGGGGGGCGGGGGGGGGGGGGCTCACCTCCTTCCCCAGCCCGAGGTGTCGAAGACGCGGCTCCAGAGAGAACATGAGCTCCCTGCAGGTCTGCCAGAGGTTCCTGACTTCTTCCGGCTGCTGCTGAGCCGCCTTACTGCCCAGGATCACACGTTCCAGCTTCTCCTGCCGGGGAAGAGGCCACTGGCTCGGCCACTGCGCCCAAGGCTGTCTTCTGCCCCCTCCACATCTACCCCCCAGCTCTTCTCCCGCAGCCTAAGGCCTGGCTCAAAGTGTGGCTGAGCCACTGGTGGCCTTGGTGTTGCTGGGGAAATGCTAGAGCTCAGGCCCCTGACAGACCTGTTCGGTCAGAAGCCGCATCTCAACAAGGCGGCGAAGCAACTTGTGTGCACAGTGAGTGCTGAGAGTCCGGGTCTAAGAACTGCCAATGCCCCAGATGGGCCCGAGCCCCACAGTCCCTGTGAGGGACTCACTGTGCCTGGGCCTCTCCACCATCCCCAGGGATGAGATGACCAGGCTCCCTTTCTGCAAGCACTGAAGTTCACACACCCTTCCCTTGTCTGTCCTCAGGTTAGCACGGTCAGGAAGACACACTGCATTCCCTTGCTAGGTGAGGAGCGTGGCAGTGACCAAGCCCCCACGACGATCCCACCGGCCCCAAATTCCTCACCTCCCCTGGCCCGCCCTCAACTCACCTTGGGCAGGTTGGGAACAAACTTGGTGTCACCAAAGGACTTGTAGTTGCCCATGTTGGAGTAGATACCCGCAGCATAGACCAGGAACGCCTGGGGGGAGGTGGGCATCAGAGACCCAGAAGCACGGTGCCCCCCCCCCCCACCGGACTCCACCCTAGGGAGGTTTCCCCTGAGATATTAACACACAGAGGAACCAGTATAGGCGAGGCTGGGAAAGCAGGGGGCAGGACCAGATCCCGGGAGGTCCCAGTCTGGCCCCAACATACTTTCACAGACCGACTGCACGCCCACCGTCCAGCAGCCTCAAACACACCCACCTCTGTTCCTGCTGTGCCCTGCACCCCTCAGCCACCCGCGGCCGTTCCATATGACCTCTGAAACCTAGCTGAAACACCGCGCCTCTGCCTCCCTGTGCAGAAAACCTGTCTTCTGCCCCCAGCCAGCCAGGCAGCTGGCCTCGGAAGCATCAGATGTTAGAGCTGGAGGGGCCTTGATCATCCAGACAGCATCGCAGGCCCAAAACTCAGTCTCCCTTCCTCTGGCAACAAGACCTCAATCTTCCTCTTGGGAAGGGGGGCTCTCCCTTCCCTGACTCCAGGGGGAGCCCCAGGCTCAAGCTAGACAGTAAGGGCCCTACCCGGGCAATTTCCTAGTGCTAACGAGCCTCTGTTTTTATACAAGGGATCATGGGGCCTGGAGCCCCTGGACCTCTCCTGCTGGAGTGAAGAAAACGAGCCAAGCTGGTATCCCTGAGCCCCTGAATGCAGCCATGACTGAAGCCTGCCCACGCCCTGGACTTTTCAATTATGTGAACCAGTAATGCTCTCTTTTTCAAAATAGACTTTATTTTTTAGAGCATTTTAGATCCACAGCAAAACTGGGCAGAAAGTATACAGATTTCCCATGTACCACTGTCCCCACTCCCCCCAACATGAACAGCCTTCCCTATCATCAACGTCTCCCACTGGAGTGGCACATTTGTTACAACAGGTGAAATTACCTGAACACATCATCACTCAAGACCACAGTCTACAAAAGGGCTCACTCTTGGTGTACACTCTATGGGTTGGACAAATGGGCGGCTTCTGTCCACTGCTACGTACGGTACAGGACTCTGTACTATAGAGTAGTTTCAGGGCCCTACATATCCCTTCCCTCGATGCCTGGCAACCACTGATCTCTTTTATTATCTCCACGGTTTTGTCTTTTCCAGAATATCATATAGATGGAATCACATGTATGTAGGGTCTCAGACTGGTTTCTTTCATTTCATATTATGCATTTGACCTTTCCATGTCTTTTTATGGCTTAAAACCTCGTTTCTTTCTAGCACTGAATAATATTCCATTTCTTGGATGGATCGTAATTTGTCAGCTCAACTATTGAAGGACACCCTGGTTGCTTTCATGGTCGGCAATTGTGAATAAAGTTGCTACAAACATCCATGTGCAGGCTTTCGTGTGGACATAAGTTTTTACCTCCTTTCAAGATTTCGCCCCAGTAAATAACCAAGAAGCATGATTGCTGGATCACATAGTAAGAGTAGATTTCTTTCGCAAAAAACTGCCGAACTACTTTCCACCGCGGCTGTATGATTTTGCATTCCCGCCAGCCACGAACAAGAGTTCCTGTTGTTGCTAAGCTTGCAACAGCGTTTGGGGTCATCAGTGTTTTGGATTTCAGCAAAGCTAATGGGTGTGTAGTGGTTATCTCATTATTTTATTTATTTGCAATTCCCTAATGACACAGGATGTGGAACACCTCTTCACATGCTTATTTGTCATCTGCATTTCTTTGTTGGTAAAGTATCTGTTACAGTCTTTGGCCCATTTAATCGAGTTGCTTGTTTTCTTATTGTTGAATTTTAAGAGCTCTTTATATGTTCTGGCTAAGAGTCCTTTATCAAATACTACCTTTTGCAAATATTTTTTCCCCCAGTCTGTGGCTTGATTTTTCATTCTCTTGACAATGTCTTTCACAAAGCAGAACTTTTTAATTATACTGAGCCAGCTTATCAATGATTTCTTTACAGATCATACTGGGTGTTGTGCCTGAAAAGTTATCTCCATACCCAAGGTCATCTAGATTTTCTATGTTATCTTCTGGGAGTTTTACAGTTTTGTATTTAACATTTAAATCTGTGATCCACTTAGGGACGCCTAGATGGCTCAGTTGGTTAAGCAGCTGCCTTTGGCTCAGGTTGTGATCCCAGTGTCCTGGGATCGAGTCCCGCATCAGGCTCCTTGCTCGGCAGGGAGCCTGCTCCTCTCTCTGCCTCTGCCTGCCTCTCTGCCTGCTTGTGTTCTCTGTCAAATAAATAAATAAAAATTTCAAAAAAAAAAAAGTTAAAAAAAAAATCTGTGATCCACTTTGAATTAACTTTTGTGAAAGATGGAAGGTCCATGCCTGATCTAGATTCTCTTTTCTTTTCTCCTCTTCTTCTTCTTTTTTTTAATCAAGTGGATGTCCAATTGTTCAAGAACCATTTGCTAAAAAGATTATTTTTACTCCATTGTGTTGCTTTGTTCCTTTGTCAAAGATCAGTTGACTGTATTTATGGGGGTCTATTTCTGGGCTCTTTATTCTATTGCATTGATCTGTTTGCCCTTTTGCCAATACCACACTGTCTTGATTACTATAGCTTTAGAGTAAGTCTTTTTTTTTTAAGATTTTATTTATTTATTTATTTATTTATTTATTTATTAGGAAAGAGAGAGAGTGAGAGAGAGCATGAGAAGGGAGAAGGTCAGAGTGAGAAGCGGACTCCCCATGGAGCTGGGAGCCCGATGTGGGACTCGATCTCGGGACTCCGTGATCATGACCTGAGCCGAAGGCAGTTGCTCAACCAACTGCGCCACCCAGGCGCCCCCCCCCCTTTTTTTTTTTTAAGAGTAAGTCTTGAAGTTGAGTGGTGCTGATCCAACTTTTTCCTTCTTCACTCTTTCCCCAATATTGCTTTGAAAATAAAATAACTGGGATTTTTAATTACATTGCATTGAATCTATAAAGTTGAGAAGAACTGACATGTTTTTAAAAGATTTTATTTATTTATTTGAGAGAGTCAGAGCACAAGCAGGGTGAGGGGAAGAGGGAGAAGCAGACTCCCCACTCAGCAGGGAGCCCAATGTAGGGCTTGATCCCAGGACCCTAGGATCATGACCTGAGCCGAAGGCAGATGCTTACCTGACTGAGCCACCCAGGTGCCCCAAGAACTGACATCCTTATAATACTGAATCTTCCTATTCATGAACATTTATCAATTTTATTAGATTCTCCTCTAATTCTTTTTATTTCTTCTCTTCTGCTTATTTTGGATTTAATTTACTCTTCTTTTTCTCCCCCCTAAGGTAGAAACAGATTATTGATTTTAGATCTTTCTTCTTTTCTAATATGTGCTTCAATGCTATAAATTTTCCTCTAAGCACTGCTTTTGCTGCATCTCACAAATTTTGATAATTTGTGTTTTCATTTTAGCTCAATAAACACATGTATATCTTCAAGATTTATTTTTGAGAGAGAGAGAGAGAGAGAAAAAACATGGGAGGGGGGAGAGGCAGAGGGAAAGGGAAAGAGAGTCTCAAGCAGATTCTGTACTGACCCCAAAGCCCAGAGCCCAACATGGGGCTCAATCTCACAACCCTGAGATCACGGCCTGAGCCAAAACCAAGTTGGATGCTAATTGACTGTGTCACCCAGGTGCCCAGAAAAAAAAATTTTTTTTTAAGTAGGCTCCATGCCCAGTGTGGCCCAATGTGGGGCTTGAACTCACAACCCTAGGATCAAGACCTGAGTTGAGATCAAGAGTCAGCCGCTTGGGGGCGTCTGGGTGGCTCAGTCAGTTAAGCATCCGCCTTTGGTTCAGGTCAGGATCCCACGGTCCTGGGATAGAGCCCTGAATCAGGGTCCCTGCTCAGCCAGGAGCCTGCTTCTCCCTCTCTCTCTGTGGCTCCCCCTGCTTGTGCTCACTCTCGCTCTCTGTCAAATAAATAAATAAATAAATACAACCTTAAAAAAAAAAAAAGCCGGCCGCTAAACTGATGAGCCACCCAGGTGCCCCTTAATTCAAAATATCTTTAAATTTCTCTTGAGATTTCTCCTTTGATCCATGTATCGTTTAGAAGTGTGTTGCTTAATCTCCAAGTATTTGGGGATTTTCCAGCTATCTTTCTGTTATTGATATCTAATTTAATTCCATTTTGATCTGAGAATAAACATTGTATTATTTTCTTTCTTTTAAATTTGCTAAGGTGTGTTTTATAGACCTGAATATGGTCTATCTTGGTGGAGCTTCCACATAAGCTTCAAGAATACATATTCTGCTGTTGTAGGATGAAGTCTTCATCTATGAAGACTATAGATGTCTCGATATCCAGCTGATTGATGGTGTTGTTGAGTGCAACTATGTCCTTACTGATTTTTCTGCCTGCTAGATCTCTCTGATAGGAGGGTGTTAACGTCTCCAATTATAGTAATGGATTCATCTATTTCTCCTTGTAGTTGTATCTGTTTTTGTTTCGAATATTTTGATATTGTTAGACACATACACATTAAAGACTGTTGTCTTCTCAGAGAACTGATCCTTTTATCATTATGTAATGTCCTCTTTATCCCTGATAACTCTCTAGGCTCTGAAGTTTGCAAAATTAATATAGCTATTCCCACTTTCTTTTGATTAGTGTTGGCATGGTATATCTTTCTCTATCCATTTACATTTAAGTGGGCTTCTTGTAGACAACATATATTTCAGTCTTGTCTTCTGATCCATTCTGAAAATCTTTGTCTTTTAACTGGTATATTTAGACCACTGACATTCCCAGTGATTACCGATATGGCTGAATTAGTATCTACCATATTTGTTACTGTTTTCTATTTGTTGTCCTTGTAGTTTGTTCCTATATTTGTCTTCCATTCTTTTTCTGCCTCTTGTAGTTTGTTTTTTTTTTTTAAGATTTTATTTATTTATTTGACAGAGGGAGAGAGATCACAAGTAGGCAGAGAGGCAGGCAGAGAGAGAGGGGGAAGCAGGCTCCCTGCTGAGCAGAGAGCCTGATGCGGGGCTCAATCCCAGGACCCTGAGATCATGACCCGAGCCAAAGGCAGAGGCTTTAACTCACTGAGCCACCCAGGCAGCCCCTGCCTCTTGTAGTTTTAATTGAGCCTTTTACATGAGTCCATTTCCTCTCCTTTCTTAGCTTATCAATTATACTTTAAAAATTTTTAATGTTGCCCTAGATTTTGCAATATGCAAAATAACTAATAACTTTTACAACTAATTCATCCACTTTCATATAATACCTCATGGATAATATGATATCTTATAATAACAATGTACCTTATAATAATCTTATAATAACAAAGTAATTCTAATTCCTGTCTCCTCTCCCTTGCATCATTGCTATCATTTATTTCACCTATATAAAACCACACATAAGTTTTATAATGTATATAGAAATTATGTATAATGTAGATAAATGTAAGCATACATAATTGAATACATTGTTGCTATTATTTTGAACAAATGGTTATCTCTTAGATCAATAATCCAAAAAAAGTAAGTTTTATTTTACCTCCACTTTTTCCTTCCCCAATGCACTCACTTTATTATGTAGATTTGAGTTTCAGACCTATATCATTTTTCTTTTCCCTGAAGAATTTTGAACATTTCTTGCAAAGCAGGCTCACTGGCAATACCTGACCTCAATTTTTGTTTGTCTGACAAAGTCTGTTCTTCCTTCACTTTTTTTTTTTAAAGATTTTATTTATTTATTTGACAGAGAGAGAGAGAGAGAGATCACAAGCAGGCAGAGAGGCAGGCAGAGAGAGAGGGGGAAGCAGGCTCCCCGCTGAGCAGAGAGCCCGACATGGGGCTCAATCCCAGGACCCTGGGATCGAAGAGTCCCGAGCCGAAGGCAGAGGCCTCAACCCACTGAGCCACCCAGGTGCCCCACGTTCTTCCTTCACTTTTGAAGGATAAACTCACAAGGTACAGGATCCTAGGCTGGTGGCTTTTTCTCTCAACACTTCAAATACTTCAATCCACTCTCTTCCTGCTTGTATGGTTTCTGAGAGGAGCTGGATGAAATTCTTATCTTTGCTCCTCTAAAGGTAAGATCCATTTTGTCCTCCAGCTTCCTCTAGGATTTTTTTTCCTTGATTTTCTGTAGTTTGAAAATATGCCTAAGTGTAGTTTTTTTGGCATTAATGTTCCACTTCGTGTTCATGGAGTTTCATGGATCCATGGTTTCGTGTCTGACATTAATTTGGGGAAATTCTCAATCATTATCGTTTCAGGTATTTCTTCTTTTCTCTTTCTTCCTCTTCTGGTATTCCCATTACCTGTACATCACGCCTCCTGTAGTTGCCCTACAGTTCTTGGATACTTAGATACACACTGTTCTGTGTTTTTCAGTCTTTTCTCTCTGCTTGTCAGTTTTAAAGATTTCTATTGAGATATCCTTAAGCTCAGCGAGTCATTCCTCCGCTGTGTCAAGTCTACTAGTAAGCCCAGCAAGGCATTCTTCATTTCCGTGTTTTTTGACTTCTAGCAGTTTGGATTCTTTCTTAGGATTTCCAAGTCTCTGCCCACCCATTCTTGCATGTTGTCTGCTTTATCCCCTAGAGCCCTTAGCATATTAGCCATGGTTGTTTTAACTCCTGGTCTGATAAGTCCAACATCCTTGTCATGTCGATATCTGCTTCTGATGCTTTCTCTGTCTCTTCAAACTATGTTTTTTTTGCCTTTAGTATATTTTGTCATTTTTTTCTTGATAGTCAGATATGATACACTGGGAAAAAGGAATTGCTGTAAATAGGCCTTTAGTAATATGATGGTTAGGTGTGGGTGCAGGAGAAGTATTCTCTAGTCCCACAATTAGGTCTCAGCAGTCTTTCAGTGAGCCTTTACTTCACTGAACTTCACATGTGCCTCTCAGTCCTGTGTCCCCGCCCCCCTCTTAGGTGGGACAGTATGACGAGCACTGTCTGAAACGGGATATTCTCTTCCACCCAGGTCAGTTAGGCTCTGATAAAACCCCAGCAGGCTAGGTTCTGCTGATATAGTTTCTCCTGAGAGCAAACTGTGAAGAACAGAATATTCTGGCATTTTTCAAAAATGGTTCCCTTTCCCCTCTCCCTGCCAGAAGCACAGGGGGCTTTTTCTCTGAAATCCAGGACCAAGATCCTGGAGGTAAAATTCCCCAAATTCTCAAAAGTGTGGAGGCCCCTCCTTTGACTGGGCCCTCCTGGAGTTTTTAGCTCTCAGAGATGTCTGCACTGAGCCTCCAGTGACCTGTCAATCACAGTTCAGGTTTTCTGACTCCAGCACTGGTTCTGGGGGAGGCTTCTGCTCATGAATTTTTGCACTGGTTGTGATCGCACAACCACCGTGAGGTTGCACAGAGTTGTGATTCTCTGTAGCCACCTGTCTCTCCCATTTGGGGGCAGCAGTTAGCCCTGCGCCCTCACTTCTCTTAAGGACATAAGAAATGCTGGGACACTTGGGTGGCTCAGTGGGTTAAAGCCTCTGCCTTCAGCTCAGGTCATGATCGAGCCCCACATTGGGCTCTCTGCTCAGTGGGGAGCCTGCTCCCCCCCTCTCTCTGTCTGCCTCTCTGCCTACTTGTGATCGCTCTCTCTGTCAAATAAATAAATAAAATCTTAAAAAAAAAAAAGGACATAAGAAATGTTATTGATTTTTCCAGCATGTTCCACCTTTTACTTGCTAGGACAGACTGGTGACTTACGAGCTCCTTACATTCTGGACTGGAAACTGGAGGTCATGATTTTCATTTCCACTCAAGCCAGTTTGAGGTAGGTTTCTGCTATTTGCAAGCAAAAGTATCCCACAGAGAATACCAACACTCAACTTGCACTTTCCCAGCCATTAGCTTTTTTAATAAGTCAAAGTCTAGGGATGGGATGTGATCCACTCAAAGTTAAAGAAAGGGGGGCGCCTGGGTGGCTCAGTGGGTTAAGGCCTCTGCCTTCGGCTCAGGCCATGACCTCAGGGTCCTGGGATCGAGCCCCGCATAGGGCTTTCTGCTCAGCAGGGAGCCTGCTTCCCCCTCTCTCTCTGCCTACTTGTGATCTCTCTCTGTCAAATAAATAAATAAATCTTTAAAAAAAAAAAAAAAGTTAAAGAAAGGGAGAAGAAACAGCCTGGGCCTCACCTCGGAGATAACTACTCCAATCCCTTTATTTTACGTGCAGAAACAGAGGGCCATTTTCTCATACATTCTTGGTGAAGCTTTTGTAAAAGATGATCTAACAACACGAATCGCTTTTAAATGTACAGAGCCTTTGACCCAGCAATGCTACTTCTAGAAATAGAGCCTACTCACACATGCGCACAAGTATGCACACTGTGGCACTCTTTCTAAGAAGCATCAGGGACAATCCAAATGTCCAACAATAAGGAAAAGATTAAATTGATCATGGTGTACGCTGCAGGGGAGTGCTTCATGGTCAACAAAAAGGATGATGTGGATTTATATGTGCCTCAAGGAAGTTCTCCAAGACCTGGTGTTCAATTGAAAAAAAAAAAAAAAAGCAGGACTCCTAAGAACACGGAGAGCATGATCTCATCTACGTAAAAGACAAAATGACCCACCGGTGCCCGTGTGCATGTACACATGTAGGAATGGAATACACAGACAGAGGACTTAAAGGCTGTACACCCCACCATCCAAAGGGTGATGTTCGTGTTTCGTACCGTGTCTTTCTGCATTGCAGCAATGGACTACAATGCATCTAAGTATTACTGGCCAGCAGACCCACAAACAAACGAAAGCCAAGGGACAGGCAGGGACCCACAACATGGTAGAGGAAGATCTGGTCCAGAACTCAGACCTCCTGATTCCTACCCTGGACTCCCTCCTCTACCATCTCTGAGTGTCCATAGCTGTTTCCTTTGTTCACAGAGGCCACTATGTATCTTGGAATCAGGTCACTGCAACCCCAGGAGGTACAGACTACCCTCATGCACATTTTCTAGATGAGAAGACTGAGGTTCCAGGGGAGGTCCCTGTATTTGTAGCCCTTGGTCTAAACTACAGAGAAAGACCTTTGTGCCCCTGCTTGTGGTCCCTCACACCCAGAAGCCGTTCAGGAAATGCCGGATGACCTAAAGAACTGACCTGATACTCCTCCTCGGTAAGGCCCTCAGCGAGGGCGAGCTGGCGCAGTTGGTCGGGGTCCTGGGCACGGAAGAGGCGGCTGAGCAGGGCATAGATGTAGGGGGCCTCAGGGGAGGTCTGCAACAGCACTGCCAGGCCTCCATACCAGGCGGCCCGTGACAGATGGTGGGCATAGAGGCGCTCTGTGGGCGACAGCAGGCGGAAGGCCTCCCGGCAGTCCAGGCTAAACACACCGATGTCATTGGGCAGGATGTCCTGGGTGTCCGCCATCGGCCCTGCTGAGAACCATCACCATCATCACAGCCATCATTTACCACACACCGACCACACGCCGAGCTAAGCACTCTCACGGTCTCATTTAATCCTCCCCCGAGCTCATTCACAGATATGCTAACTGAGGCTCAGAGGTTAGGCGACTCACGCGAAGATATTACAAAATACACTGGCAGGTCGCATTTGGCCTGGGGCTCCTCGACCTTCAAGACTGAATTCAACTAGGGGGCCTGGGTGGCTCAGTTGGTTGGGCGACTGCCTTCGGCTCAGGTCATGATCCCGGAGTCCCGGGATCGAGTCCCATGTCGGACTCCCGGCTCTGCGGGAAGTCTGCTTCTCCCTCTGACCTTCTCTCCTCTCATTCTCGGTCTCTCTCTCTAATAAATAAATAAAAAATCTTTAAAAAAAAAAAAAAGACTGAATTCAACTACCGAGTATTACAGATGGGGAAACTGAGGCCCAGAGAGGCTAGGAGCTTTGCCTACTAACACAAGGGAGAGGTCAGAAGCAGAGACCTGCATCTTTAGACTCCCAGCCCAGGCCCCTCAGGCTCCCTCCTCCTTCTCTGGCTTCCTAGCCTCCTCTTCAGAATTCTCCTGTAAGTTCTTCAATTCCACCCACCACTGAGTTCCCAAGGATACAGTTCCAGGCGACCAGGTGTTAGGTCCAGGTTCCAAACCTGGTTCAGCCCTAGACTCCCACAACCACGTCAGCTGGTTCACTTTTCTGTGCCTCAGTTTCCACTTCTGTAAAATGGGCGTGGTGATAAGGCCAACCTCACCAGGAGGGTGTGCAATCTGTCTCACTCTCATCCTTCTAAATGACTTTCTTTGGCCCTCCATCGGCCTACCCGCTCCCCGTGCTGGGCCAGGAGCGCTACAGAGCCACATCAGCTCGGAGCTGGAAGAAAACTCATTTTACAGAGAGACCGAGGCTTAGAGAGACCACACAACTCACCGGAGTCTCACAATCCCGTTGGGACCCGGGATCTCCCAACCCAGGGCATTCTCCACACCGCCCTCCCATCTCGGGAAGGCGTGTCCAGCCTCCCCCACCACTCCGGATGCCCCGCCCCAACAAGGGTTAACTCTTTGCTGCCCGGAGGGTTCCTTGGCCTCAGGGCCGCGATGAATGTGGAAGGGGTACTGGATGGAAGGCAGAATGGGAATAATCTTGCGTTCGGTCCAGACTCGCCCCGTCCCCGAGGATGACGCCTTGTGACCCCGAAACCCGGGCGCCGCTCCTCACCTGCAGCCGCTGCTCTCACCGCAAACTCACTTCCTGCTTCCGGCTCCCCCATTCATTGGGGCTCCGCGAACTCCGCCCCCCGCGGCCAATTGTCGGGCTTCGGGGCCCGGATGGGCGTCAGCTCCAGCCAATAGGCGCACCTCGGCGCCCTCCGCCGGCCCGCCGATCCCCGCTCCTGGGCCCTGCTGGGTCCCGCGCGCGATGGCCCCTGCGGCCTTGGCCTTTGTCCGCGAGGGTGCTGGCGCGGCGGCCTGGCCGCGGCCTAGTCCCGGCAGACCGGGCTGACAAGGTCGCTTCGAGTCCGGGCGGGGCGGCGTGGGTGTCCTGTACGGAGCAGCGGGGACTTCCCCACAGAGCCCCAGCGCCGCTCTCCTTTGCATCCCCCGACCTCAGTTTTGCAGGTGGGAACCTGCGGGAAGGGATGTGACTCCCTCTCCCTCACTGGATTCGAGGGTCAGAGGGTGGAGAAGACTCTTAGGACACTGGGAACCTACAAGGTCAGGTCCCGGGCCTGAGCTGAGACGATCACACCCAGATCACACCCGTGGTGGGACAAGGGCTTCGCTGCACCGCCATCGACTCATCAGGGCTTAGAAGGCAGCAGCTAAACATCCCTGAGCCTCAGTTTCCTCAGCACAAAGGGGCGAGGAGCCTGGAGGGGCTGGAGAAAGGGGATACCTGAAATCCACACACTATCCTTGCCCTACCTTTGCACATGTGTGTCTGCGCCCAGAGCAGCATCTGCTCACCATTGGTGCCAGTTTTTCGTGTAAGAAAGTGCCCAAAGCTGGGCTGGACACAACAGTGTTACTGTTGGCTCCGATGATGACTATCATCGCAGGGAGAAACTCAATAAATTCTACGTGTCCTTAGGAAAGTCACTCCTCTTCTTCCCTGTGCCTCAATTTTTATTATCTTTAAAATGGGTATACTCCCCTGACTTGGGTGAACTTGAGCTGAGCACCAGTAAAGGAGGTAGTGCTCTCAGCCATCAATGGGCAGCTCAGGCTAGCAAAAGACCCCAGGACTCCTGGGATCCTCAAACAAGCCGCGTTTTTATGTTCACAGTTAATACATGAGGTCCTATGCTAGCAGCTTGAGATGGAGGATATTTCATTCTCATAAAAACCCTGAAAGGATATCATTTTACCCACTGTAGGATATGGGGAAACTGAGGCTATGAGGTTCATTGACTTACCTAAGGCCACCCAGGCTGTCCTCAGGTGTCCCGGAACTGGGGTCTTGCCTTCCCGAGACCTTCCACCACAGTGTCTCCTCCACTGGCCCCAGCGCGCACACACACATAATCATAAGTCCACTCACTGGAGTCATGGGCATCCCTAGCCTTGGTTCTTCCTCAGGGACATGCAGGCAGGGCAGGTGACGAAGTAACATTAAATACCTACTGTATTACAGGTGCTCTTGGTACATTTACAGTTATCTGGTCATATAGGAATTGCTATTCCATTTAACAGATGAGGAGACTGAGGCTCCAAGAGCTAGAAAGAGGCAGAGCTGGGCCAAGATCAGAGCTGTCTTACCCTCCACCACTACCTCCAAGTTCTCCCTGGGGCGGTGCAAGCACCATGCTCTGTGCGTGTCTCTCCTCTTTCCTCTTCTTGCTGGGAACAGGATCGGAACATCCCCTCCCTGGTTTCCAAGAGGATCAGAAGAGAGAACTGGATTCCCAGCGGTGTGCGTGTATGTGTAGGGCTTGCAGTATCCCACGTCTGCCTGAGCATCCCCCTCTGGGCTCCCGCATGTGGCCTGTGAGACTCTGGGAGCAGGCATCTCGTCCCATCCCCTTTTCACCACCCACAGGAGCCCTCTGTCCTCTCAGGAGCCCCGGGTCTGGTCTCTGTGGCCCCCACCAGCTGTGTGGCCTGCAGCAGGCCCTCCCCTTGGAATCTATACTCCCTAAGGTTCTGGCAGCCGTCTTCAACTGGGAATGATGCCCAGGCCAGGCCTATACTTGGAAGCCTCTTTTCCAGGTTTTTGCATATCTCCAGAACCTCCATCTAGCAGTCTCCCTAGCTTGCTCCCCCCAGGAATGGTCTGAAAGCAACCCCAGCAATACACTGAGACTGCCTTGGCTCTCATGGAGAGGTGCCACTTAGCCAAGAGGAGTCAGGGTCCAGTTCAGACTTGGTCTCCATGGCAATCGAGGGCCACAAGGCCCCAGCCCAATGTCTTCGCCCCTCATTTATCTTTTTGCTCCTCCAGACCTGGCTCCTTGGTCGGTCAATCATCTTCCCTGCCACACGTTTGCACAAGCGGTTCCGGTGACCTGAGCTGCCCTCCCCTCTCCTCCCCCCACCCCACCCAAGGAAAGCAGCCCAGGGTGATGGAGGAGGCCAGGCTGAGGCCAGGCAGGCAGTCGTGGATTTGAGTCCGGGCTGGGTCACTTTCTAGCTGTGGGACTTTGCGCCTGTACCTTAATCTCCCCATAAACAGAAATGGTAACCCCTCCCCCCCCCGGGTTATTGTAAGGATTAAATAGCAAAACCTCCTGGTTAGTGCTCCATTAACATAGTTATTAGCAGCAGCAGCATAGTGAAGGGCATGGTGGGCACTTGGTAATAGTGGCCCTTCTGTCATAGCCAGCACTCTGGGACCGCAACTCCTGTCCTCGCCTTCCCGCTCCTGACTGTCCGCAAAGCAGGTTTCAAAGCCTCCATCCAGCGTCTTCAACATCAGGGCAACCCCAACCTCTTGCTCCAGCCCTCTTTCTGCCCCCCCCACCCTGCGGCCCCTGCTCCAGCCCCTCACTTGGGTCCCTGCTTCCTCACTCCCGCACCTGTGCTCAGCCTCCCCCCTGCCCACAGCACCCTCCCCTTTCCGTGGGGAGTTTCCACGAGAGCCTCCCTCACTCTCCCGCCTGCTCGGGACGCCTGCTCCGCAGCCCTTGACGACTCTCTGACCCTGGTGCCCAGGAAACCGTGTTGTCATTTGGTAATTGGGTCTGTCGTCCACTAGACTGTGCCTTCCACCAGGCAGGGAACCAAGTCCGATTGTCTCTGTGTCCCCAGAGCCCACGTGGCGCGGACTCTAGCGCAGAGTGGGTACCGGCAGACGCTGACGCCGGCCCCGGCCTGCTGCCCACCCCGCACTCATGCAGGGGCTGGCGGCACCGCGCGCATGCTGGACACGTGGGATCTGCGAGGGCAGGCTGAGCAGCGAGATTTATAGAGGAACCCAGGGCAGCAGCAGGGTGAGTATCTGGAGCTGGGTCGGCAGGCTCAGGGCACAGCCAGCCTAAGCTGGGGGTCAGGGGCCCATGGCCCCTTCACGCCCCCAGGGACACAGTGTAGGCGGCATGATGTGGGACACCCCAAGAAGGGCCAGGGCATAGGGGTGGGCTTCCCTCCATCAGCCCAGGACAGAGCTGGTGCTGAGGGCCCCGTCATTCTGACTAGGGTAGGGGTTTCAGGGACCAGAGTTAAGAGGGGAGGAGCACAGCCCATCCATCCAACGTGTCCATCCGGTGTGGCTATGTGCCAGCGGGTAGAGTCCCACATGCAGAGCTCCCTCTGGGCTGCAGGAGGTGGGGGACCTAGGTGGGCAGGTGAGCGAGGCAGCCGGAGCCCCGGGGGAGCCTAGTCCAGCGGCCCCTGGAAAATGAGGCGGACGCAGCCATGCTCGCCGGTGAGCCAGGCCCCACAAAAGGGGCAGGCAGCATGGAAAGCGTGGGTGCCGTGGGGCAGTGGTGTCTGGGCCCAGTAGCGGGCAGTCTTCTCTGAACACACGTGGCCGCAGGGTGCAAAGGCATGGCTCGGAGGCCCAGGGTCCAGACAGAGGCCGGCCTCCTGGCCAAGCCACAGAGGGACGTAAGGCCCCACGAGGCGACAGAGAGGACACTCGCGCTCCTGGGGGCCCCGCTCTCTCCTGCAGCCCCAGCCGTGGTAGCCGTGGACGTGGCCACACCGGACGTAGACCCAGGGCTGCTGCTTGTCGGGTGCTGTGCGGCCCCGGGCCGGACTCGGGAAGGCCAGGGTGCTGAGGCCCACGGGGCACTGGGGCCGCGCCGCGTTCGCCTCCTGCCGCTGGGCCTCTAGCTGCTTCAGCGTGGGGGCCCTCAGCAGCCCCGCCGGCGTGCGCCACAGCAGAGTGGCCCCACACAGGTCGATGAGGGAGCCGTCCTGCAGCACGTTGGACTCGTTCTCTACCTGCCAGAGACAGCAGAAGGGCCTTACTGCTCAAGGAGCCACCAAAGCCCTGGCTGTTGGGCAGCCATCCCCTCAGCCAAGCCACCTGTCCCTCCCACCAAACCTCCCTGGAGAGAACACTCTGGACAGGGGGGACGGCTAGGCCAGAGGAGAGGGCAGGGCTGGGGCAGATGAGGGGCGAGGATGGAGGCAGAGGAGCCAGGAGGGCTGAGAAGCCACATGGGAGGCCAAGTCAGCGCTCCCAGGCGTGCATTGTCCTTCGCAGTGGGATGGGGCCTTAGTCACTTCATCTGTCAAATCAGGAGATCTGGACCAAAATGAGGTTTTCCTCCAGGTTCTCCCCCAAGGGCACAAGTGGGAAACTCTTCTATCTGAAACCCTGGGGACTTGGCCCAAGGCAGCAGTCCTCACGGCTGTGGCTAAAAGCAAGGACTCTAAGCTAGCCTGCCTGGATGTGAATTCTGGCTTCACTGTCTGCTAACTCTGCATCCCTGGTCAAGTAACTCAACCTCTCTGTGTCTTAACTGCCTTATCCTCAGGCTGGATACTACTTCCCATACTTCCCGTTATCTCAAGTGGTTATTATGAATCAATCATTGTAAATGCGGTTGGGAACGGAACCGGGAACATCGTGGTTACTCCACAAACGAATGCTAGTGAAATTCACATGCACAGTTTTTAAAAGTAATGTTTCCCCAAATCTCCTGGTAGAACTGATGCTCTGGAAAGAGAAGCCGTGCTCTCCCCTGAGATTTCGCCTCCGCAGGCCCGATGTGCTCATATGCTGAAGAGCTCTGCGTGGCCCATTTGATGAGCTTGGCCCCATGACCTTGGGCTGGCCCCTGCCTCTCTCTAGGACTCTCTCCCAGCTCCGAACCTGGGTTCTCTGATCTGTGGCACGTGGGGCCTTCACTGTCACCTCTGTCAGAACTCCTCCAAGGGCCCTTCCCCGCTAGGCAAGGATAATAAGGCTAAATCTGTCTGAACGTGAGAGGCACCTTATAGAGTGCCAACACTTTAGGCTGTAAACCGCTCCCACAGGGGCCAAGTGTCATCCTCATAAGAGGCTGTGATTCCGTCAGCTGCTGGCCTCCCTAAAGCCACCCGGAACTACAGTGTCCACCTCTGCTCTACTGCACGCCACCCCACGGGCCTCCGGCAGGACGTGGGCCACATTTTGGGGACTATGATCTGGCCCTCTCTGTGGGGCAAGTGGTGCACGGCCCCCAGATGGAGCCTGTTGGGGCTCCCTTGGGTAGGAGGGCAGGAGATCAGGGGGAAGGGCCCGGGAGGGGTTGGGGGGGGTGGGCAGGGAGCAGGCCACCTACCAGCTTCCCTCGCTGCTGTGCAGAACGGCTGTCCCTCAGAGTATACACGTTCCCACAGACCGATATTTCCCTCCAGACCCCCGGGGCCGAGTCTTCTGAGAAGCCGCCTGCTGGGTGCATCACCAGGACCCCATTGGTGGTTAAGCCGTCCATCAGGCCGTCAGGGGTCCGCCACTTGGCCGCCCGCTCCTGAGACCACATGTGGGATCAGATCCTACCTCTGAGCGGCCCCCCAGCAGGCTGTGAGCCAGGGATGCTGCCCCTCTACCCTCTACGGTCAGAGGTGGCCCAGACAGGACCGGAATGGGTGCCGCACGGCCGTGCGCATCACCGGAACTCTCAGAGCCTCACTGCTCGTGCGTTAAGCGGCATCCCCAGTCCCAGCACAGGGCGTGGTGGGGATGGCTGCTGACTGGTCCATCACCCCAGGGCGCTGCCCCTCCCTACCCGACCCCTCCGCTCACTCTCAGATGGTGTACCAGTCCCTGCCCGGGGGCTCACTCACTCCAAGGAAGATGTTGCTGGAGGCATCGAAGCCAGCGGCATAGATGCGGGCAGTATAGGGCGGCCGGCGGTCACACAGAATGCGGCAGGCGTAGCGGGAGATGGTACTCTGGGCTGAGGGGCCCTCGGCAGCCCCTCCCCCGGGGGATGTGTCTGTTACCACAAAGTCGATCATGTTCTCCGTGGAGCGGCCGATCTGTGAGGAAGGGGAGCAAGCACAGGGATGCTACGTGTGCGGGTCAATGCCACAGGCTCCCCCCCCATCACCCCTGCCAGCCCAGGGTTCCCGGCAGCTGCTCCGCAAGCAGGGTCATCAAACAACAAGGAGGGAGCAGTACCATCCCAGCTCCCCGGGCCCTCTGGGCTCTTGGCTGGCGTCTCCAAATCTAGTCCCTGGGGTCTAGGGCTTCTCTGTCTCCCCCACTCAATAAAAAGGTGTTGATTTTTTTGGGGGGGACCAGTGAAAAGGTGACACCCAGTCTGGGAGTACCCAAATATTAGCAGCAAATGGCGAATTTTTTGTAGGTACTAGATACCACGCCGGGCGCTTCCCGTGTAATATCTCAGCTGATCTGCCCGATAATTCCATGGAGTGGTACGTTATGGGCCCCACTGTACAGAGGAGAAAACTGAGGCCCAGAGCGAGGCAGTGATTCTTGCCCAAAGTTTTGCCCAAAGCTGGTAAGCGATGGAGCTGGGATCTGACCCAGGCGGTATGACTCTCACGCCACACTCTGAACCCCTAAGCTGTGTGGCCTCCTGTGGCCCGGGTGTCTGGTCTGGGGTTTTAAATTTTGATGTAGCCACTGATTTGCTGTGTGACTCCCGGAAGTCAGCAGCCCTCCTTGGACATCCTGCTGCTCCATCTGGCGCGTGTAGTCGATTGCACTGAGCGCCCCCAGAGCAACTTCGCCCTGGTCTCTGGTCTTCCAGGTTCACCCTGGAATGCCCGCAGAGCTGGACCTCGAGGCCCAGTGGCCAAGAGACGCACAGAGGGGCCTGAGCATACCTGGAACATGTCCGTGTCACTGTCATGTGTATACTCGACGATGACCGAGTGGCTCCGGGACAGCGTGTACGAGATGCTGTGCTGGCCGCGGTTACTCAGTGCCTGGTGGGGAGAAAGGAGAAGTCATTTCCCAGGGCACGTGGCCAGGAGAAGTATGAGCTTTAGAGCCAGAGGCTGGAAGCCAAGGCCCACCGGCCAATCCCAGCGAAGGGACAGTTCTGCCCTTGCCGAGGGTGACCGTGCCACTGGCACTATACACAGCTTACTCGATTTGACTCCCTACGGCCACCCCAAGAAGGAGGCATCATTATCATTTCCATTTTACAGTGCAGGGAACCGCAGCTCAGAGAGGAGAAGAAACTGGCCTAAAGACACACAGCTAGACACAGGCGAGCCTGTATCTTAACCCAAGTCCTCTGAAACCAAAAGGCTTTTCCATTGCCATTGCTGTGTGACCATCACGTCCCTTCTCTGAGCTGTGGCTGCCTCAAAATGATGCTGATCATTTCCATTCAATGGCTGGGGTCTGGTCATCAAAGAAACATTTTGCGAACTGTAACGCATAGTGCACTACAAGGGATTTCCCCTCTACACTACTTCTCTGGCCGCCCGAGGCTGTAAGTGAATGAAGACACAGGAGCCTCGCCTGCTCCAGTGGGGCTGTGGGTGGGTAAGGTCCAGAAGGCCAAAGACCTGGGACTTGGGCAGGGAGCGCAGGACCTCTGTCCAGGTCCGCCGGGATAAGCTGCTTGCCTTGGAGACGAGCGGTGTGGAGATGTGGTGCATGACGTCAGGCTTCACGCCGTTGGCATGGGGCCGGCGGCTTAGCGCCAGGCGGCTTCTCCGGCGGCCCTTGTCCCCGCTTGCCAGACATCCATTGTAGCTGTGGGTGTAGAGGGTTAAAAAGAAGGGGTTGCAGGGAGAAAGAAAGAGAGAGAAAGTGAGCCCCTGACAGATTTGGAGAAACTGCCCACCTCTGGGCAGAGTCTACCTTCATACACATGCCCTAAAACCACCTGAAACTAGGAGGACCTACACTACCAATCAGTGCATTTGGGGAGCAGGGTGAGGGGCAGAATATCTTCAAAAGGCCTTTCATTCAACTATCCAATATTTCCTGGACACCTGACGGGTCAGCTGCTGGGCGCTGGGGTGCCACAGGGGGCACACCGCAGGTCAGCTCCGTCCCCTTGGTGGCAGGGAAGGGGTATCCTGAGCTTTTCAAGGAAGCTGGGCACCAACTGCACCACAGGCCCAGAGGCAGAGAAGGGGATTCTCAGATCAGGTTTCCGAGAGGGGGACACCTTTACTAAGCCTTGAAGAACTGGAAAGGATTCACCTTTGTGGCAAACTGTCATTTACGACACCGTAAGTATGAATGGAAACCAGAATGAAAGAAACAGACCCACAAGGCCACCACCTCCATGTATCCACACATGTCAAATTTCTACCTTCCTTTCAGCTTTTATCCGGAGCGAGTGACTGTGAAAGGCAAAGATGCGGTGAGTCACAGCCTTGATCACTGCCATGGACTGGAGCCTCCTGGGTTCCTGGAGCTTCGCATTATTAATTACCTATTGGAATCTGTGCAATGTCCTGCCAGGCAAGTATCTTTTCTTCCCATTTTACAGATGAGGAAAATTGAGGCTCAGGGAGGTAAAATGACTTGCCTGAGGTCCCAGGCTAGTAAGTGAAAAAGTCAGAGATTTGAAGTCGGGTCTGTCTGACTCCGGCCTCTCTCGCAGAAGCCCTTCCGGAGGAAAGGCTCGCCCGAAGTGAAGGGCGTGAGGCTGGCAGGGTTTAGTGAGATCAGGGAGTGGTGACTTGGGTGGTGAGCTGAAGCAGAGGCAGATGAAGCTAGAGGAAGGGCCCTGAACACCAAGCTTAGGAGTCTGGACTTTATTCTGTGAGACTAGGGAGCTACGGAAGGTTTTGGAGTGGGGAATGCCCGGAGGAAGAGGTGCCCAATACAGACAAAGACCACTTGAATCAGAGTTTTCTTGTGAGCCTGTTAAAATACAGATTCCCCGGCTCCACCTATGGAGACTCTGATTCTGTAGGTTTGGGATGGGGCTGTCAGTGGGTCTTTTCAACGTGCTCTCCAAGTGGCTCTATACCCAGCCTGGGGCTTCGCTGCTCTACTGAGAATAAACAGCAGCTAAGAGGGCCTCAACCTTTAGGTCTGCACTCTCCCTCATCTGCTGCCTCACCCTCAGCTAGAAAGTCTGCCCTTCCTTTGGGACACCCAGCAGCTGTTTTTCTCATGCAAGCAGCCCTGAGAGGGGCAAGATCACTTTTGCCCTCCTGAGTTCTTCCCACTTATGGGGTGTGGGGCAGTTCCAGACACAGGCTCGGGGCTCAGATGGGCCTGGCTTAAATCCCGGCTCTTCCACTTATCGCACGACCTCTGTAAAATGGTGGTAATTAATCAGGACAGGTAATTAATCTCGCAGGTTCATTGCGAGAACTAAATGAGATAAGGCATTTGAAAATGCTTGGCACGGAGTTTGACATACATAGATAGCAAGCCCTTGATAAATGTTAACTTATTAGGAAAAAGCACACGACGTACACATGTCAGTCAATGGTAGCCATTATTCCTTCTAAATAATCATCATAATAGCATAGCTTATCAAGGATCTTCTTCCATGCAGATGGCAGAGAGAGAGAGACCAAAAGGAAGTGTGGATGGGGGAGGAAGAAGAGGGATCTGTGCCTGGAGGCAGCGCTAAGTGGGTGTGCAAGGATCCTGGTCAGGCGGAGACCAGGAAAGGAATGAGGTCTACCCAGCCACCAACTCACGTTGCTTCCCCTCTCTGGCCTCAGTTTTCTCATCTGTAGCGTGAGGGTCAGCTGTGGCTTAGTCAAAGAGCACTAGACCTAGAGTGAGAAAGACCTGGGTCCAAATCCCAGCCCTGCCACTTACCAGCTGTGTGCCCTTGGGCCAGTCACTTCCCCTCTCTGAGCCTCGGTTTCCTCACCTCCTTTCTCACAGCATCTTTGTGAAGATTGAAATGAAATAATGTCCGTGAAAGGGCTTGGCACAAGCCTGCCTCCCAGAACACTTGATAAGTGCCAGGCACTGTCCTACGTGCTTTACAGAAATCACCTCATTCATTCCTCTGACAACCCTCTGAGGTATCATTATCGTCCCTATTTGTAAGATGGGGAAATGGAGGCACAGGGAAGTTAAGCAACTCGCAGAGGCAGGATTTGAACCAACCATTTTTGCTGGAGAACCAGAGTTCTTCACCCCAGCCTACATATGTTAGGTGCTTTTGAAAGGCAGATGGTGCTACTTTTTTTCTCATCAGAAACTTAGGTGGGCAGTTAGAGATTTCGCAGTAATTTATAAAATATGGGAAGATAAAATAACAAGAATAGAGGTAGGTTTGGTCAACTCTGTCTCTCAGTTGGGAAGGTGAGGAGGGACGAACAGCAGAAGGTCATACGTGGGGAGAGCTGGGGCCCTTGGTCTGGTTACCCTGGGGGTGCCTGGTGCCCTGCCCCACCTGGACCAGGGTCGCTCACCCCAGGACGATGAGTTCGCCATATTTGATGGGCTCCTCGCCTGGCTGTGCATCTTCACCAGGAGAAGAGAGGACACAAGAGCCCTGGGTCCCTGGATGCTGGAGGTCTGAGGTTCGGGGGGACCCCACTTCAGGGTTTCCTTCTAGCACCATTCTGGGCAGAGTGGGAGAGGAGAAAAAGAATTTTGCAACCTCCCATCCCAATCCCCCTTGATGCCAGCTCAGGCCTGCCTGCTGCGGGGCCACCTAGGCTAAGGCCAGAGTGACCTCGCACCACCTCTGTTGCTATGGCAACTGCTCACCTCTGCCTCCTTTAAACTGTCCTGGGGTTGCTGGGATACCAGGAAAGGGAACTGGGTGGGATGAAACCAAGAGGAGGGGCCCCCCATTCAGAGGAACAGGATGTTTGTTTGGGCCAGCGGTGTGGACCAACATGGGGTGGCCAGAGGCTTCTTTTTGGCCAGGACACCAGTCTGGATCTGCTTGGAAAAGGGACAACTCAGGAGTTGGAGGACCCTTATTCCTCATCTTAGACTTAGTTGCTCGGTTGGCTCTTGGCCCCGCGGCCTCTGAGTAACCCTTCTGTCGGATTTTTGGAATCTATCTATGCATCTTAATCATTCAGCCCCTTTGCAGGTCTAGGCCTCTGTCTGTCAGTCTTTTTTCTCAATGACTCTCTGTCCTCCTGGGCTGTCCTTTTCACTGTCTCTCTTCCTACTCTCCTCCCCATCTCCGTCTGTCTGGCCACCTTCCTCTCCCCAACCATCTGCCTCAGTCTCCCCACCTTGGCCTCACCAGGCGGGCAGGCCTCTGGACCCCTCCCGGGTGCGCGCCTCCTCCCTCCCTCAGGTGTCTGTCTGCAGTCCCAGGGCCGCCCGGGTCTCCGGAGGCCTGTGGGGGCGGCGCTCCCCCCTCCGGCTGGGGCTGCAGCAGAGCCCGTCTCCGCAGGAAGCCTGTTTGGAAAACATCCCCGCGCAGGAGGGACTGCGCCGGGGCAGGCCCGCGCCCCGCGCCCGGGGCAGGCACAATGACGGCCCAGCGCATACGCAGATACACACCCGGCGGCCCCTCGCCACAAACACGCGCACGCACGCACACAGTCCCGCACACCCCGAGCCCCGCGGGCAGTGCCCAGACGGGCGCCGAGCCCACCAGGGACCCGAGAGCGCGCAAACAGCGCCCCCGCGCCCGCCCTCGGACCCACTCCCCATGCCACCCCCAGACACGCAAACACGCCCCCCGCGCCCGCCAGAGCCCGCCCGGCGCAGCCCCCGCCCCCTCCGCCCGGGCGGTCTCACCTGGCCGAGCTCCTAGTCGCGCTCCGCGCCGCTCCCTTCGCGCCTCGCCCCTGCTCGGCCCCGGGGCCGCTGCGGCGGGATGGGCCCCGCCCGCGGCGGCTCCGCGCTGCCTCGTCACGGGGACACCCGGGGCCGGAGGAGGGGGCGAACGCGGACCGCCACACTCCGCCCCCTGTCCCGATGCCCCGCCCCGTTGGGCCCGCCCCTGGAGCCCCGCCCCACCCTAGACTCCGCCCCTTGCGGCGAAGCTTAACGCTAGTCTACAGAGCCCCGCCCCTCGGGGGAGACCACGCCTCCTCCCTCACCCCGCCCCAAACTCGGGGAAGCCCCGCCCACCACTCTGTCTCAGGAACTCCCTCGCCAGTTTTCACTGGTTCGGGGACTCCCCGGTATCTTTGAGATCCATCCCCGGGTTCTGGCTCCCCAGACCCCGCCCTCATTTCTGGGGACTTCCGGGTTCTCCCAGAGACACGGGGACCCCCTGTCCCACTGCAAGTCGGAGCCTTCGCCCTGCGCGGGAGGCCCCTTTTCCCACCTTTGGCCGCGGGACTCTCCACCTCCTGTCCGAGACCCCGCCTCCCAAATGGTAACCCGCAGAATTAGAGGAGAGAAGCGGGGGGGGGGGGGGGGGGGAGGGGTTGGAAAAAGAAAAGGAAAATACTAGAGGAATCGAAGGAGGGAGGTGTCCGTTAGCAGGGAGGCCGAGGAAAAATGCTGCAATTGACTCGAGTCGAAGACCTGTCTTTAGCCTAGCTCGGTCACTTTCTCGCTGGGTGACCTCTGGCCGGCTCTGGGACCCGGGGTGTCTGGGAACACCTCCCTCCTTCCCTCTAGCACGCACACACTACCCAAGAAGCCACACAGGGGAAGGAGACCTTGGGGAGCATGCAGCTCCTTCCCGGCCTGGGCTTGCAAGAGATCTATCAGTCTATGCCAAGTGCCATACTCTGTGCTTTGAGCACAATAAGACCTTTAATTTCTGGGAGGCAAGCACGATAATCCCCCATTTTACAGATGAGAAAACAGAGTTGTACAAACCTAACTTGGAACGTGGTTATCTTGCTAGAAAGCGACCAAGGGCAGATCTCAGCTGTGTGACTCGAGAATCTGGCTCTTAACTTGTATACAATATTGTTATGATGAGGAATAGCAGGGTGGGGTTCAGAGGTACAGAGCAGAAGAGACCCAGAAATGCATCAGATAAGATCCCTACAGCACATTATTTCTCAGTGTGTTTGGAACCATAACCAAGAACTGGGGGAAGCCCACAGGGTAGACCCTTAACCTGAGTCTTTGGAGTATTTATTGAGGAAATCAAGGAAGGCTGTACAGAGGAAGTGTCCTCTGGCTCTAATCATGAAGGAGAAGTGAAAGTTTGCCCATACATTCCTGAAAGAGATCATTCTTCCTCGTTTTCCCCCATCTTGTTGCTTGTGAAACTCCCTCTCTCCTGGACCCCCCTGGGTCCCACCACATCCACACACCTCACTAACTACCCCACCTAAAAATAGTCCATGATACCAACTGCTTTGCCAACTGTTTGGGGGCCCCAACAGCTGGATGAAACAAGAAGGAAGCTAGCAGCACGTCCTTTAGGGAAAAAGGCACTCATTAATTAAAGAGAAGCTCCCTGAGAGGCCACCACTGAGGAGGCTGGATGGCTGGGCTGTCAGCAGCAGATCTTACAAATCCTGCATCACAGGAGAGCTCCCATCCCTGTGCTCCCATCCCTGCTCTGTGCCCACCTTCATGCCAGGTACACACAGCCACCATGGGACACAGGGACAGTGGGACAGTCTCACTCCTCTTTGCATTCCCAGCTTCCAGCACATTGCCTGCCAGAGCAGGCCCTCAGTGAACACGTGCTCAATAACTATTAGAATTTCCAGTTTACAGAGGAAACTGAGGCTTGGGGAATGGGGGGAGAGATACTTGCCCCAGGTCACACAATCATGCAAGCACATAGCTAAGGACTGATCAGAGCCCTGGTGTTACCATCTGACACCAGACTGCAGGGAAGAAGGACTGAGAGAGATTCCAGGGCACTACAGGAGGCAGAGATTTCTCCTATGGTATAGTGCACCGGGACCTGAGCTGCATGGTGAGCACAGCCAGACCACAAAAGGCCTCCCAAAGCCTGGGGTGAGCCTGGTCCTAGCATTGTCCAGGTGGGGGAGAGGAAGGGAGAGTTGGGACACCACCAACAGACACAAGTGCCCAAGTTCCAGCCTTGATTTCTGGCTCTGTCTCAAGAACTCCAGCTTCTTAATCTCTCTAGATCTCATGTTCCTTATTTATAAAATAGAATAATAATAGTATCTACCTATCATGGGATAAAAATTTGCACTATTGTTCTGAAATCCCTTTGTTCTACCCAGGCTTTCTCTCCAGTCTAGATCTTGCAAAAAAAAAAAAAAAAAAAAAAGGAAAGAAAGAAAAAGGCAACAAAGAAAGGAACAAGACACAACCTCTATTTCTTTAATTCTTAGGTTAGGTTCAAGTGTCTGAAGACAAGTGGCTGGCATAAAGTTTGGAAGAAGATTTGTGTATCTATTTCAGAAAATATGTTGAGGAAAAAACAACAACAAGGAACTTTCTAAGCTAAGAGATTTGGAGAGGAGAGGCTAAGATGCTGGGCTGTACCTCTGAGGCCCTTATAAGGGAGAATGGGGGCTGGGAAAAGATTGAACCCTCAGGTAGATTTAGGGATCCAAACTCTATCCATTTAAAGAGACCAAATTTGATGGGATCGGTTTATGGAGCAACTTATGTCCCAGGACATTGTTGAAAACAATAGAGGACTCAGCTAGCATTGAGTGGAGTTTAACAGCTGGGTGTGGCCAGGGAAAGAGTTAGTCAGGGAGAGCACTGCCCAAACCACTGTCATCCCAGGGTGACTGTGGGCACACCCAAGGCTGCACTTCCTGAGGACCAAGACAGAGGCTTTATATTTAGACTGGGAAGTGGGGGAGTTGGGGGGAGATAGGCTTCACTAAAATAACCCAGCCAGTCACTAAACAGACAAATGACCGTAACAAGCCTCAGAGGGGTAGACTTACAATATAGTTACAATATAGTAATTAAAATCTTCAGTTTCCAGCAAAAAAATTAAAATTCATGCAAAGAAACAGGAAAGGATGACCCACAGACTGAGACAAAATCAGGCAGGCATTGTCCAGATGTGGGAAATTTGGTACCCTCACACACTGCTCATAGGTGTATAAAATGGTGCAGCCGCTTAGGAAAACAGACCAGCAATCCCTCAAGCAGTTAAACATAGAGTCACCACATGAACCAGCAATTACACTCCTAGGTGTATACCAAGAGAAATGTAATGTTAGAAACAAAGAAAGTCAAGGAAGTCAATAGCGCCCAAATCAGGAAGGTGGTCATCATTGGAAAGGAGCATGTAGGCAAGAAAAGCATCAGGGTGCTGTCCATGGTGCTGTCCAGTTTCTTGACTGAGGGGTACTCACCTGGGTACTTGTTTTATAATAGTCAAGCTGTACATTTATGTTGTATAGGCTATTTGTTTGTTTCTGATATTTTAAAATAGAGGTGTTTAAAATAAGATGAGCTGGTTCAACCAAATGCTCACACTCTGCAATTTGAATGGGCAGGGACTTTTTCCAGCTGAAACTACAGGAGCTTTCTGTTTCTTTTCCTTTTCCTTCTTTTTCTTTTCTTTCTTTCTTACTTTTCTTTTCTTTTTTGCCCATGAACATTAGTAAGAAGACATTTTTATTGTGGTCCAATAGACACACAGGCACACAAGGGAAACACCAGTGTGATGAGACAATACGTATCTTCACACCATGTTATGTACTTGGCTATATTCTATTCTGTTCCATTCTATGTTGTTAAAAATGTTAGTTGGACTCATGAAATCAATGTATTAACCCACTGTAGGCCACAATGCCAGTTTTTAAAAAGTCTTGTCTGAGGGGCGCCTGGGTGGCTCAGTGGATTAAAGCCTCTGCCTTCGGCTCAGGTCATGATCTCAGGGTCCTGGGATGGAGTCCCACACCGGTGGGACTCTCTGCCCAGTGGGGAGCCTGTTTCCTCCTTTCTCCCTTCCTGCCTCTCTGCCTACTTGTGATCTCTCTCTCTGTCAAGTAAATAAATAAAATCTTAAAAAAAAAAGTCTTGTCTGAGATCAAGGTGTCAGCAGGTCTGGTTTCTTTTGAGGCTTCTCTTCTTGGTTTACAGATGGACACCTTCTTGCTGTGTCCTCACGTGGTCTTTCCTCTGTGCATGTCTACGTCTTGATCTTCTGTTATAAGGACATCAGTCAGATTGTTAGGACCCAACCTAATCACCTCATTTTAACTCACCTACCTCTTTGTTTTGCTTTATTTTATTTGAAAGATTTTGTTTGTTTATCTGTGTGAGAGAGAAAGCACAAGCATGGAGAGGGGCAGAGGAAGTGGGAGAAGCAGACTCCCTGCTGAGCAAGGACAGGGGTTCTATCCCAGGACACCTGGGATCAGGACCTGAGCTGAAGGCAGACATGCTTAACTGATTGAGCCACCCAGGTGTCCCTCACCTACCTCTTTAAAGACCCATCTCCAAACACAGTCACATTCTTAGGTACTGGGGATTAGAGCTTCAAGATACTACTTTGGAAAAGAGAGAATTCAGCCCATAAGAAGCACCTTTCTGAGGGATAGGGAGGCAGAAGGAGCCAAAAAGAAAAGGGAGAAAGAGTTTCCAGGTCTATACATCTACAAATGGGGAGGCATAACAGAGCTCAGGGCATCAGGGAAGTGTACACTCTGGTTGATTGGACGGTGAGGTAGGGAGTATGAGGTTGGAGAAGGTGGCAGGGCTATAAAGTGTAGACTTTAGAGTGATGAGTCCCAGCAGGATCCCCTGGGAACTTGGAGGGAGATCCCAGAAAGCTGAACTTAACAAGTGTTTCAGATGGACCAAGACTCACACCTGGGAAAATAAGCTTTAGGTGTCACCAACAAGCTTTAGATGGGGCTGACACTGCTGAGTTAGAGAGGATAGACTGTGGGGGGGGGGCAAGAATGGAGGCAGAGGAGCCATAGTGGGGGCTGCCCTGTGTACCCGACTGACAATACTAGCAGTTAGCTTCATAAAGTACTTACTATATGCCTTGAGCTAGGCATGAGATAAGTACCCTGTCTATGGAATTATGTTAAATTCTCTCAACAGTCCTGTATGGTAGGTACTTTTTAATTCTTATTTCACAGTTAAGAAAACTGAGGCCCAGACAGCTGCAGGGATTTGCTTCAAGTCACAGAGCTAGGGAGAAATGTGTGTTTTGGGGTGTCAGCTCTGCTCTCTGGCAATCACAGAGGAGACAGCAGAATTGGTGGGATTAGTGGCTACATAAATTGGCGGGATTCGGGACAGATTGAACATGGCGGCTAAGGGAGAGGGGCGAACTGTATGTGGGAAGTTCGAGGTCCTAACTCTCCATATCTGCAATCAAAAGTGGAAGGGAGCTCAGCTTATTCCTTCTCCCTCTTCCTCCCCCTCCTCTGCCTGGGAACCCCCAGGGTACCAGGAACAGGGCTGAGCATTGTTTGTGTGACAGGTGCAGATCTTAGTTCACACTTCCTGCATAGAAGATACAGAATTTACTTTTCTCTGACTCAACTTCATCTCTGTTTCTATTGGCAGAAATTTGGAGTTCCTTCTCTTTTCCCCAGAAGGACACAACTGGCACCCAACACTGTCTGTTCACATGGGTCCCTGACGAGATGGCTCAACAGGACCTCCACCCTAAGAAGGTCTCTGTCCAGGCAACCTTAATCTCCAAGGCAGGTGGCTTCTCTGCTCTCTCCTCATTACACTTCAGAGCATAGGCGCCTTTCTGCTGCACAAGGGCACAGGCATTTCTGCCAAGCATGCCTTGGTCACTACACAGCTGGTCTCTCTCTAAGGTCTTGCTGCCTCCTTGGGGGAGGAGGTACCTTCTTCCCCAAGCTACCCACTGACTCCTGGCCTAAACCGCTTTTCTGGGGTCCACTACCCAGCTGGAGATCTGGCTTCAGGTTTTGCAGCTGGGACCTCCCAAGTCTCTCTCCCTGTCACTCCACATCCCTCTTTGCTTCTCTTCCTTGCAGCCCAGTGAATCCTTCTATACCATGTACATTGGAGGTCACAGTATAAATCCCCTACTTATAATGTATTGTGCAGGCTTTTTCATTTTCTGCTGGGCGCAGGCTCGGTTTTAGCTTGATTTCTACTTCTTCACTTCTTTTTCTCAAACTGCTCTCCTGCAGCTTCAGATGCCGCATCTCCTGGCCTTCTAACTCTGTGGCTGCTCCTTCTTGTTTTCCTTTGCTTACTCTCTCTTCTCTTTTTTCTCCTCTTTAAATGCTGACTTCTCTTCTTTCTTCCTTGGGTGATCTCACTCCTGGCCCCAAGGACTATCAGTCCCTATGCAACAGATGTCAGCATTTCTGTGTGCAGCTCAGGCATCTGTCTCAGACCAGGCCCTGTGGCTGGGTGGACCACATGCACCCCTGTTGTGTGCTGGTCTCAGCTACTGACAGCCAGTGTTGTGGCTGGCCTGGCCTGGTGTGTTTGTTTGTTTGTTGTTGTTTAGACAGAGAGAGAGTTGGGGAGGAGCAGAGGGAGAGGGAAAGAGAGAATTCTTTTTTTTTTTTTACAAGAACTTTTTTTCCTTAAAGATTTTTCCTATTTAATTGACAGAGAGAAAGACAGTGAGGAGTGGGAGAGGGAGAAGCAGGCTTCCCGCAGAGCAGGGAGCCTGACATGGGGCTCATCCCAGGACCCTTGGATCATGACCTGAGCTGAAGGCAGATGCTTAACGACTGAGCCACCCAGGTGCCCCGAGAGAGAGAGAATTCTAAACAGGTTCCATGTCCAGTGTGGAGCCCGAAGTGGGGCTCAATCTCAGGACACTGAAATCATGACCTGAACTGAAATCAAGAGTTGGATGCTTAACCGAATGAGCCACCCAGGTGCCCTCCACTATATGGTTTGTATCATGAATGAAAGATGCCCTCAACAATAACCATCAGGGAACTTTGGGGAAAAAAATGTTATTACTCACAGGTCCTGGAAATTGCATGGCACACCTGGGGCCCCACAGCCAGTTCACAGAGGGAGAGAGAGAAGGGGGACCATCTTGGGTTCTGCTTTTATTGGGGTCCAGGATTGGAGCCTAAAATTTCACAGGCACACTATTTATTGGTGAATTTAAAACAGAGGAGCTGGAATTCAAAGCACACAAAGAGTAAAATCAAGCAGTTTGAATGCTCAGTTACCAAGATCTCTAAAACAAAGGAGCCTCAGGGAGAGAGGGGACTTGACCTGAGTCTTTATATCTAGACTTGTGGCTGATAATGTGTTTAGATAGCCATCTGTGAAATGAATGTCTCCTTGAAGTGGATGCCTCCACAGTGAAAGCTTAAGACAGGCACTGACACTACAAAAAAAGAGAAACCAACTGCCAAGGCTTAAACTATACTTCCTAACACAACTCAGTCTTCCACCCACAACTACAGCTCCCATGTTCCAACACTGAAAGTGAAAGACCTTATCATTCATTTGCCCAAACTCTTCCATGCCAGAATCCAGAGCATCACCCTGGATGCCTCTCTACCTCTCCGCCGACAAATCACCCACCAATCACTAAGTTCTGTTGACTGGCAAGGCAGCCTAGAGAGTGGTCAGGTGCACTAGAACCAAAGGCCTGGGTTCAAATTCTGACTCTGCCACGTTCTAGTAGCATAAATTTGGACAAGTGACTTGACCTCTCTGGGCTTCAGTTTTCTAGTCTGTAAAGCAGGAGTAATAATAGCACTTATACTTCATATGATTACAATGAAGTTTACATGAGTTACTATTCACAAAGATTGACACAGTATATATTGCACAAGCATTTCTTGACTAAAGTATATTTCTATCTTCTAAGTATCTCTTGAATTGGTCCAAGTCACCAACATCTTTCCACTGTCTTCCTGCCCTGGCCTGATGGGTCTTCCTACATCCAGGCTTGCCTCCTCCAATCCCTCTACATACCCAAGCTAAGGTCACCTTTCAAAATGCAACTACTTAGCCCTCTCCAATGACTTCTACTACAAGCCACAGCCTTAGCAGGGCTGACAAGACCTGCATGATCCAACCCCCAGTCACCTGTCGCACCGCATTTTCACCACTGAACACTCTGACCTCACACATTCCCAAAGCTAGGCTAGGGAATTGCTTCCTTAAAATCTGTAAGAGCTGGACTAATCAAAACTATCCTTTTATTGACAGAAAGTGGAAATTGGCAACAGAACCCACTTTGTCCCAAGCAGCTTTCTTGGCTCCCTGAGCACCTACCATGCCCATCTGTTTCCTGATTCCTTCATTTAGGAAGGATTTATGTCTTTATTTGTAAATAAATTTGTAAATAAAAGCTGGGCAGCGGGAGCACCCAGAGATATCATACCTGTCTGGGCTAGGCTCTCTTCTAAGTGCTTTCCCCGAATTAACTAATTTTCCTGGAGGTTGGTACCATTATTAGCCCCATATTACTAGTCTGTAAACCAAAGCACAGGGGAGTTAATTATTTTGCCCAATGTTTTACAACTAGTAAATCAAAGAGCCACTTGATTCCAGACTCTTGCTAAGGCTAATGAAGTGGAGCGTTATAAAGAGCTTGATAAACTTCAGAGGCAGGAACAATCACATTTAATTAGTGGGAGTCCAAAAAAAAAAAATCCACAATAAAAAAAAATCTCAGTTTACAGTGTGGTTTAATACAGATTATCTCCTTTTACTAGATGAGGCAATATAGAGTCATGGTATATAGCACAAGGTCTAGAATCAGATAATACTGATATTGCCAGCCTTGTCACACACACGGTAGGTGTTTTTGACCTTTTTGTGCCTCAACATTGTCATTTGAAAAGGGGTCTAATAAAAGAATTTACCTCATGCCATCATGAGGATTAAATGAGGTAATAATGCCCTTAAAGCGCTCAGCACTGTGCCTGGAATGTAGCAACTGCTCAAAAAAATTTTTTTCAAAAAAAATTAAATGACATAATAAGATGCTGGCTTATTTTTATTTTATTATTTTATTTTTTCAGGCATGATGTATCGAACATGTTCTGGGCCTGTTAAGCTTCACTCACAACAACCCTGTGAAGGTTTTGTCCTCATTGTACAGTTCATAGCACATGCTTACTAGGTGCCAGGGTTGTTCTAACACACTTTGTTAACTCAATCCTCACAACAATCCCTAAAGCTCTGTCTACATATTATAATCCCCCACTGAACAGGCGGAGGAAACTGAAAGTAAGTAACTCGAACAAGTCCACAGCAGCGAGAGGAGTAACCGGGTAGTTGCTTCCCGGGTCTGTACTCTTAACCATAGTACCTTTCAACAACAGGCAAGGAAACAGGCGAGGAAAGAAAAAAAGAGATTCTCACGCTAGAGAAGCTCTAAATTCCTTTCAAATCCAAGGATTATAATCATATCCAGCAGATGGCGCCCTAGAGCAAGCATAGCAATGTGCGAGAGTAGCATAAGCTGTCAAAACTACCATGCCCACAATGCTGTGCGAGTATTAAGGGCCTCCTCCTCCAGTATAGCTGTTCGAGCTACTGCCTATGTGCGCTGCAGGAGGAAGGTGTGTATCTGAACCGTTGCGTCTTCCTCTATCTTCATTTCGCGAGTTAAAAGGTTTTTACCTTTCATGTTACTCTCTCTTCTTACTTGATGGAGGCTAGAAGGGCCGAATTAACGCTTCTTTTTATTGGCTTCGCCTGCCCAAGCCTAATGCGAGGACCCTTGACCTCTGACCCAGGATGGCGGCGCCCGAAGCTGTTGCACTTGCTGTCGCCCTGAGGTGAACTGAGAGCCAGGATCCTCGCATCATGTCGAAGCTGAATCGGGCCACTCGGGCCCTCAGGAAGCCCGAGGCCGGCGGCGTAATCCGGACCATCGTGCGGGCAGGCCAGGCGATGGCCGGGCCCCCACTAGGTCCCATCCTGGGTCAGGTGCACCGGTGGCTGGAACTCGGAGCGGGAGGCGCCGTGGGGTGGGAGCTCGTACGCGGTGGAGGGTGTGGGCTCTGGAGCCAGGGAGGCATCGGTTTAAAGCACGGCTCGGCTACCCACACGCTTTTTGTCTTTGCGTTGTTTTCGTAACCTCTTCGAGGCTCAGCTTCCTCGGTCCTTCCTCAGCGGGCTGTTGGGAGGATAGGGGCAGATGCGTACAAATCATCTGGCGCGTACAGTGTTCGTTGGATCTGGGCAGCAGGAGGAGTATGGCAACATTGAGGAAGTGAAGACGAAGGGGGAAACGGATAGAAGACTCTCCTGGATGTCCTCCCCACACTAACGCCTGTGCTTCCCACCCAGAGAGGTGTTTCCATCAACCAGTTCTGCAAGGAGTTCAACGAGAAGACAAAGGACATCAAAGAAGGCATTCCTTTGCCTACCAAGATTTTTGTGAAGGTGCACAGTCGGGACTCTGACCCTGTTTGGTTTTAAGTTTTTATTTTAATTCCAGTTAGTCAATATACAGTGTTATATTCGTTTGGGGTGTACAATATAGCGATTCGACAGTTCCATACATTACCCGCTCCGTGCTTGTTTCAACGAGTGCAGTCCTTAATCCCCATCACCTATGGATCCTGTTTATTTTTCTTCCCCCTTATTCTCCTTAGTTCCTGAGGGACTGGTCCTCTGGGGTTGCTACTCTGCTTCTAGCTTTGGGCGAGGCTCTTCCTATTAGGGACTCCCACTTTCCCCATTTACACAGCGGAGACGAGACCATATCTTTTCTGAGCCCATCCTGCCATATTGCAGTTCCTCCCTTTGCTTCTCCATTTCACTGGGGCTTCCAGTGCAGAGTTGGGCCTGGAGTAGAGGTGACAAAGCTGTTAGCTACAGATTTATTTTCCCTGTGGTTTCATGGTCTCTTAGGTGGATACCATTGGAAGATGAGTCAAGGGGAGGGGGGACAGAAGTTAGAAGTTCTCTGGGCTGAGGCAGCAGGGGTTAAGGGAGACAAGAGATATTCTCATGTATTTTCTTTCCTATTAAGCCTGACAGGACATTTGAAATCAAAATTGGACAGCCCACTGTTTCCTACTTCCTGAAAGCAGCTGCTGGAATCGAGAAGGGGGCCCGGCAGACAGGTAAGGGTCAGGGTGGGCACCTGGGCTTCTGGGGGCTCTGGAAGGAAGCAGGGACACCTGAAGGTCTACTTGTTTCTTCCTCCCAGGGAAGGAAGTGGCGGGCCTGGTGACTTTGAAGCATGTGTATGAGATCGCTCGAGTTAAAGCTCAGGACGAGGCCTTCGCCCTGCAGGATGTGCCCCTGTCCTCTGTGGTTCGCTCCATCATTGGCTCTGCCCGTTCCCTGGGCATTCGTGTGGTGAAGGAGTGAGTGTTTTGGGAAGGTGCAATGTGAGGGGATGGTTTGGAAAGTTCTTGACGCTAGGGCAAAGCTGAGAGGGCCCATTACAGTGGGAGGGTCAGCTTCTGAGTCAGGGACCTTGGATTCTTGGGAATGGGGAACCTTATTTATCTATTTGGAATAAGAATATCAAGTACTTGTTACGGGTTAGACATTGTTCTGGACATTGGATACAGCTAGGAACGGGGTAGCCATGCTTGGCCCCACTCCTAAGGAGCTCAGAGTTCAGAGCTGGAGGCAGATGTGTAAGCGGAGCATTAGGCTGCTGGATGGTCACTGTTGACAAAAGGAACTGCAGTTGTCTTGAGGACAGAGTAGAGCTCCTGGTTTGGCCTGGTGTGTCAATGAGGATTTTATGGAGGAGGCGACATCTAAGCAGAGACTTGCAAAAGGAAGTCCAAAGACTGGGGCAAGCATTCCAAGTAGTGGAAAGATCCCTGTGAAGGACAAAAGGTGACAAAGTGAAGCAAAGACGTGCAGTCTGCTCTGGCGTGTGATGCTAGAAGCAGAGTGGGGAATAGAAAGAGAGGTGAGACAGAGGGACCAGTTGGAAAGGCCCACGGCCGTTTCTAGCTGTCTCAAGTTCAGAACCGGTCCCAAGGCCAACAAGGGGCCCCCTCCTAGTGCTTGGGATGACCTCAGGGATTACTTTTTTTTAAAATTTTATTTATTTATTTATTAGAGAGAGAGAGAGCACGAGAAGGGAGAAGGGAGAAGGTCAGAGTGAGAAGCGGACTCCTCTTGAAGCTGGGAGCCCGATGTGGGACTCGATCCTGGGTCTCCGGGATCATGACCTGAGCCGAAAGCAGTCGCTCAACCAACTGAGCCACCCAGGCGCCCCATAGGGATTACTTCTTTGAAGTGAGATGTTAGATGAGAGGGCATCGGGGCAGCACTTGGTCCTATACTGGCCTCTTGGTGCTGACGTCACATCCTATTCTGAGGCCAACGGTTGTTTCCCAAGGCAAGTGGAGGTTAAGCATGGTAGAGGGATAGACCTGATTCTTTGCAACTCTTTTACCGGGAGTGCAGAGGTGAGTCAGTCTGACCCCCGCTTGGGGGGGGGCGCCCGGGTGCACAGCCTGATGACTTCTTTGTACAAGTGTTTGGGGGCCGGAGGAAGGGGCAGTTAATCTCGACGGGGGTATAGCAGAGGCCTCAAAGGACCTTGGGGCTTTAAGAAGGGAATATAAGGTCGGGGTAGGGATGGGGTGGCAAAGGTATGGAGGCTGGGGAGTCTAGGGAGGGAGAAGCGGCTCTGAGACAGTGGTTCGGGCACCTGTGAGCCCCCCAGTAGTGACCGGCCACTCACTCACTCTGTTTTCCTGGACTTGCAGCCTCAGTTCAGAAGAGCTGGCAGCTTTCCAGAAGGAGCGAGCTGCATTCCTGGCTGCCCAGAAGGAGGCAGATCTGGCAGCGCAGGCGGAAGCTGCCAGGAAGTGACCCCTGTCCCACACGCTCCAGGATTTTGAAGGGAGCAGCCGGGGTGGAGACCGGTTGGAAAAGCTGTACCAAAGGGGCGGAAGGGAGGCAACACCAAGCTGATTATCGTCTCTCTGACTTTAAATTATATATTTTTACATGTATGACTGTATCAAGAGATCAAGCTTAAATAAATATCCTTTTGTCACCCACCTTTGACTTCTGTCTTGGGACCCGAGGCGGAAAGGACCAATGCCGATGGTAGCCAACATGGACAGACATCAGCTGCCCTAAGGAAGCCGGGTCTTCATGCTGCTCTCATGCTGTGTAATCCGATGTTCAGCCAAGCAGAGCGCCTTGCCCAGGTTTGAATCGGGGGCAGAGGTAGGGGTTGGAGCGCCCGCTTTCTGATTCAAAATCAGAGAGAACAGGTGGGGCCGGGGATGCGGAGGCTTCGATGTACGGAAGCAGCAGAGGTTGTTTATGCCTCCATCGAAGATATCTCATCTCTCTGGGACTTAGCACCGCCCCAGAAACAGATTGCCCTGGGGGCTAAGTCACAGCCCCGGGCAGAGTTCCTATGCAGAGCACCTCAGATCCCAGGGGCTACTTCCGCCCCCTCTACTAAACTGACCCTTGTCCTGGGGCAGGTGTTAGCTGAACGTGAACTATTGTGGAGTTCATGGCTGTGGGCCCACAGAAGCAAGGCTTCAGTAGCACCTGCCCAAGCTTGGGGAGCCCTTTGGGAAGTCTTCTTTTCTTTTCTTTTTGAAAGATTTTATTTATTTATTTGACAGGGAGACAGAGAGAGAGAGCGCGCAAGCAGGGGGAGTAGGCAGAGGGAGAAACAGGCTCCCCACTGAGCAGGGAGCCAGATGTGGGACTCGATCCCAGGACCCTCGGATTGTGACCTGAGCCAAAGGCATCCGCTTAACCACCCAGCCACCCAGGCGCCCTTGATGTGTATCTTTTCTACTGTGTTTCTTTCTGTGTGTATATAAATATATAAGTATTTAAGACTTATAAATTTATATATAAGTATATAAGACTTTTTTTTTAAGATTTTATTTATTCGACAGAGAGAGATCACAACTAGTCAGAGAGGCAGGCAGAGAGAGAAGGAGAAGCAGGCTCCCTGCTGAGCAGAGAGCCCGATGCGGGGCTCGATCCCAGGACCTGGGATCATGACCAGAGCTGAAGGCAGAGGCTTTAACCCACTGAGCCACCCAGGCACCCCTAGACTTTTTTTTTTGAGAGTGTGTAGGAGTAGGGGGTTGGGGAGGGAGGCAGAGAGGGAGAGAGAGAGAGAGAGAATCTTTTTTTTTTTTTTAAGATTTTATTTGTTTGACAGAGCCCAAGCTGTGGGAGAGGGAGAAGCAGGCTCCCCATTGAGCAGAGAGCCAGACGCAGGGTTCAATCCCAGGACCCTAAGATCATGACTTGAGCTGAAGGCAGATACTTAACTGACTGAGCCACCCAGGCGCCCCGAGAGAGAATTAAGCAGGCTCCACGTTCAATGTGGAGCCTGTACAGGACTCGATCTCAAACCCTGAGATCATGGTCTAAGCCGAAATCAAGAGTTGGACGCTTAGCCACCTGAGCCACACAGGCACCCCTATATATAAGACTTTTTAAGAAAACAAATAGGGGTCATACTCTGGATACTGTTTTGTTCTACTTTTACTTCTTTTAAAAAATATTTTGGGGGCATGTGGGTGGCTCAGTGGGTTAAAGCCTCTGCCTTCGGTTCAGGTCATGATCTCAGGGTCCTGGGATCAAGCCCTGCATCGGGCTCTCTGCTCGGTGGGGAGCCTGCTTCCCCCTCTCCCTCTGCCTGCCTCTCTGCCTACTTGTGATCTCTCAAATAAATAAATAAAATCTTTTGAAAATATATTTATTTTAATTTTTTTATTAAGTAAATTCATGGGGCTCAAACTCACAACCCTAAGATCAATAGTTGCTCTACTGGCTGAGCCAGCCAGGTCCCCCTATTCTATTTTTGCTTTTAAGTTGGCAACTATTTAGGGGCTGGGTGGCTTAGTTGGCTGAGCATCTGCCTCGCCGGGGTGTCATCCCAGGGTCCTGGGATCGAGCCCTGCATTGGGCTCCCTGCTTGGTGGGGGGCCTGCTTCTCCTCCCACTTCCCCTACCTGTGTGCTCTCTCTCTGTCAAGTAAATAAATTTAAAAATATATATTCAATCATTTGAGGAAGATAATAAAAGAAAATGTTCTAAATAGCTGGCAACTATTTAGAACATTTTCTTTTATTATCTTCCTCAAATGATTTCTTTAAAAGATTTTATTTATCCCAGAGAGAAAGTGAGAGCACAAGCAAAGGGAGCAGCAGGCAGGGAGAAAGCAGTGCTCAGACACTGAGCAAGGGGTCTGATGCGGGATTCAATCCCAGGATGCTGCGATCATGACCTGAGCCAGAGGCAGACGTTTAACCCACTGAGCCGCCCAGGTGTCCCCTCAAATGATTTTTAATGGCTTCCTAGTATTCTGTTTTCTGAGTGGATGATAATTTAATTAACCAAGTCCTTAAGCACTGGGCATTTCATCGTTTATGTTAAAAATGTGTATACATGCAACCTGTGGTGAACATCATTTGGAAAACAGTTTTGAGTGGCTTATGTATCAGGCGCTTGTTTTTTGGTGCTCTTAGGACTGAGGACACAAGAATAAATGTGACAGACAGTTCCTCCCTTCAGAGATGGCCACTTTGTACACTCAAAAAAATTAGTTAAAGTTACCACTGTGACAAAGGACAAGTATGACAGGCTGGGAGAGTATACTAGGGGAAATAAGCAAGTCTGGGGATTCAGCAAGGAGTTCCCAGGAGAAGTGATTTGAAACTGAAGAGATTGAAGGCAAGACCTGGACGATGACTGGGGCAACTGCGAGTGAGGGGATCTCAGGCAGAGTTGTGTTCGTTATTGATCCCTGCAGAGCAATATTTACACATCTGGTGGCTTAAAAAATTGTTTTATCTCAATCTCTGTAGGTCAGGAATCTGGGCATACCTTAGCTGGGTTCTCTTCTTCATGGTCTCATAAAACTGCAATTGAAGTGCTGGTTGGGGCTGTGGTCTCATCTGAGGCTCAACCAGAGAAGGATCTCCCTCCAAACTCATGTGGTTGTTGGTGGAGTTTAATTTTTTCTGGGACTGAGGGCCTCAGTTGCCAGCCAGAGGGCACTCTCAGTTCCTTGCTCTGGGGCCTTCCCATCATGGCCACTGGCTTCCTAAAAGCCAGGGAGAGAGGTTGTCTCCTCCCAAGAGGAGCATTAGTCTTATGTAACATGGTCACGGCCACATCATCATGTACATTCTCTCATCTTTGTTATATTTGTTTGTTTATATTCTGTTGTTATATTCTGTTGGTCAGAAGCAAGTCACAGGTCCCACCTACACTCAAGGAGAAGGAATTATACAAAGGTGTGACTACCAGGAAATGGGGACCCTGGGCCACTTTAGGGTCTGTCTGCCACAAGAGCCAACAGCCTGTGCACAGTGGGACTGTGGTCCCTGAGGGATGCTCTCGATGTTTCTGCTCTTCCTCTCCCCTTGGGCATTGCACTAAGCTGCCTTTTGAAATTCAATGAGGCTATTTGACTTTCTTTGGCCAGTGAAATGTGAGCAGAAAGTAACATGTGCAGAATTATTTACCAGACAGCATGAGACTCTGCAGTGCATCCCCCACCCCCCGCCCCGCCCCACCACCGCTGCAGGAAGCAGAAGCCCATGTTGATGTGGAGATTCGAGCTGAGCCACCCTGGGGGGGAAGCTGCACCGGAGGTTTTCCTGTATCCTTGGTTGTCTTTGTGTGAGCGAGAAATGGACCTTGTTAGTTTAAATCTGGTATTTTGGGGTTTCTTACAGCAGCAAAATTTAGCCCATCCTGAAGGTTTGGAGACAAGCTTGTTAAGTTGGAAAATGTAATGAAACCCAGTGTCGTACATCTCTGGTTATTTCCTTTAGGGTAATTTCCTTCCTTCCTTCCTTCCTTCCTTCCTTCCTTCCTTCCTTCCTTCCTCCCTCCCTCCCTCCCTCCCTCCCTCCCTCCTTCCCTCCCTTCCTTCCTTCCATAAATTCTGAGAAGTGGAATGGCTGAGTTGCTCTTCATTTTTAATTTCCCCAGGAATCATATGATATATGATATATCTTATCTCCATTTTGTAGATGAAGAAAATGAAGCATGGGTGCCAAGTACGTGCCCAGGACCACACCTGGCCCCTTACTTCACTTGAGGAAATAAAAACCATCAGATGTAAAACTCCCAGAGCCTTGACCAAATCTACAACCTACCATCCTTCACTTCTTCCTGTCTGTGAGAATGAACTTTTTTTTGGTTCCCTCAGAAACAAATCCCTTCACCTCTGCTGAGGACCCTCTCTTTCACTTCTTATCCCATTACCCTCTCTGTCACCAGTTTCTCCCAGATACATAAGGTGAGATGGGTCAGCCTGCACAGGACCTCCATGCTTCTTAGCTATGTGGTCTTGGGCAAGTTACTTAACTACTCTGTACCTTAGACTCATCTATAAGACGGGAACATTGTACTTACCTGAAAAGGTTGTTGTAAAGATTAAATGAATTAATGCACATACAGTATTCAGAACAATGGCTAGCATATTGCAGGTCCTCAATTAATGGTGGCTGTTATTTTTCCTGGATTGTTTTCTTGAGCAAACATGCATACTCCAGGATTATTTAAAGAAATAAGCAACTTCTCTGGTTTCACATCTCCCTTTAGCTACTGATCCATTTCCTTGTTTTCCTGAACTGTAAAACCTAAAAGAATTGTTAAAATGTGCTGTCTGTACTTCATCTTCCATTTACTCCTTAAGTCTTGTAATTCAGGGTGCCTGGGTGGCTCAATTAGTTAGGGACCAACTCTTGATTTTGGCTCAGGTCATGATCTCTGCATTGAGCCCCATGCTTAGTGGGGAGTCTGCTCCAGGATTCTCTCTCTCCCTCTGCTCCTCCCCCTTCTTGTGTGTGGTCTCTCTCTCTCTCTCAAACAAACAAACAAACAAACAAATAAATCTTTTTAAAAAGTCTTGTAATGCTTTCTGTCTTAAAGCCTCTTGAGTCTGTTATTAAATTTATCAGCACCAATCTCTTTTGGTTAGCATTAGTATGACTACTCTTTTTTCCATCATCTCAACTTTTTTCTATGCCTATGTTTTATTTTATTTATTTTTTATTTTCATTTTTTAAAGATTTTATTTATTTATTTATTTGACAGAGAGAGACAGCAAGTGAGGGGACACAAGCAGAGACAGGGAGAGGGAGAAGCAGGCTTCCTGCTGAGTAGGGAGCCTGACGCTGGGCTCAGTCCCAGGACCCCGGAATCATGACCCATGCTGAAAGCAGACACTTAACCGACTGAGCCACCCAGGCGCCCCTGTGCCTATGTTTTAGATGTTCTTGTGACACCCTCAGTTGGTGTGGTAAGCCACCCTCCAAAACTGTCCCCAAAGATTCCTACCTCCTAGTCACTAACGGGCACCCACATTGTTCCAGGGCTGGCCTATGTCACCAGTAGACTATGGCAGAAGTGATGTTATGTCACTGCCAAGATTTGGTTATAAAAGACCCCATAGCTCCCATCTTGTTTGCTTTCTCTCCTTTGTAGTCAGACCCACCCCCCTCCCCTACTATCTCTGGTCCTTGCAACCACTAATCTATTCTCCACCTCCCACCTCCATGAGAGAGAGGTCTTTGTTCTCATTTCTAGAACGTTATGTAAGGGGATTCATACAGTATGTGTCCTTTTAACATTATCTTTTTTTTTCTCACTCAGAATAATGCCTAGTTTAAAAAAAAAGTTTATTTTTAAGTAATCTCTATACCCAACATAGGGCTTGAACCCACAACCCCGAGATCAAGAGTCACATGCTCTCCTGGCTGAGCCAGCCAGATGCCTCTCAGCATAATGCCTTTAAGATCCATCCAAGTAGTTGTGTATCAGTAGTTCATTCCTTTTTATTACCGAGTAGTATCCCAATGTGTGGATGTGCCAGTCTGTTAATCATCATCTGCTGAAAGGCGTTCCGTTGTTTCCACTTTTTTGCTATCACAAATAAAGCCATTATGATCATGCCTGAAAGACCAGAATTTTCATTCCTCTGGACAAATGTTGAAGAGTACAATTGCTGAGTTGTATAGTAAGTGTATGTTTAGTTTTTTATGAAACTGCAAAATTTCTTTTCAGAGCAACCGTATCATGTGACATTCCAAGCGGCAACATATGAGAGATCCAGTTTCTGCACATTCTCGCCAGCACTGACATTGCCATCATTATTGTTCTTATTTAGTTGTTCTGATAGGTGCTTAGTGATTTTGGTCGCTTTGGTCACCACTCATTGTGGTCTTAATTCATGTTTTCCCAATGGCTAGTATTGTTGAGTATCTTTTCATGGACTTATTTACTACACATATATGTTCTTTGGTGAGATGTGTCTTCATGTCTATTGTCTGTTTTCTAATGGATTGTTCATTTTTTTTTTTTTTTTTTTACTGTGTGTCTCAAGAGTTTTAGGTAGGAGTCTTTTGTCAGATATGCAGTTTACAAATATTCTCTCCCACTGGGTAGCTTGTTATTTTATCCTCTGAACAAGATCTTTCACAGAGAAAACTTTTGAATTTCAATGAAGCCAATTTATAAAAAACTTTTTTTTTAAATGGATCATGCTTTTGGGGTCACATCTAAGAACTCTTCACCCAGCCCCTGGTACCTAAGATTTTCTTTTGTGTTTTCTTCTACAAGTTTCATATTTTATATGCTGTTGTTTTGTTTTGCTTTGTTTAGCTCTCTGTCTGCACCATAAAAACTTTACTTACTATGGCCATGTCCTCTTAAACCATATCCGAAGTGTAATTATGTTTTACATTTAAATCTGTGACCCATTTTGAGTTAATTTTTGTTTCTGTTTTGTTTTGTTTTGTTGAGTTAATTTTTGTAAAAGATGTGATACTTAGCTTAAGGTTCTTCCCTCCCTCACCCACCCCAGCCCCAAGGATACTTAATTTGTACCATTTGTTGAAAATATATTCTTTCTCCATTGAAGTGCCTTTGCAGTTTGAAAGGCTTATTTTTCTTCAGCTCTGAAAGACTGGGGGGAATTCCATTCTGCCCTTCAGAGGGTTTGAGCTTAGCATTCGTCCCCATGCAGGTTTGAAATCTGACAAATGTCTCGATGGGGAAACAGACCAGGAGTTTGGGCAGCCTCTCTGCCTCTTAAGGGTCTTTCCTCTTTAGGGCACCTGGGGGGCTCAGTGGTTTAAAGCCTCTGCCTTCAGCTCAGGTCATGATCTCAGGGTCCTGGGATCGAGCCCTGCATTGGGCTCTCTGCTCGGTGGAGAGCCTGCTCCCCCCCTCTCTCTCTGCCTGCCTCTCTGCCTACTTGTGATCTCTCTCTCTCTGTCAAATAAATAAATAACATCTTAAAAAAAGAAAAAGGGGTCTTTCCTCTTTAGCACCATGAGACTAGGGCAGATTTTCTTTGTCTTTTAGCTTTCATCTCAGTCTCTCAGTCTTTCCACACCCCAGTCGGGAATTTAGCAACTATTACATGGGGAAAACAGACCATGCATTTGGGGGCTCATCCAATTTCCAATCCATTACACCAGCCCCTGATGGCCACCCCAAAACTCACTACCGATGGATTCCCTCTGCCTCGACTAAACCAATCAGCCTGCACCCAGAATAGGAAAATCTCTCAGGAAGAAGATGATGGGATCATCAGCTCACACCAGAAAAGACTGTCTCCTCTCTGGAATTTAAGTTCATCTACTTCTTGTTGTTTCTACATTCTCCACACAACAGCCAGAGGAATGCCTTGAACATGTAATCATATCCCCTCATTCCCCTGCTCAAGCACTCAATGGGTTCCTATTGCACATGAAATCAAGTCTGAGTTTCTTACCACTCGACAGGCCTTGGTAATCTTTTCCCTTTGCTGACCTTGATCCAGCCACACTGATTTCCTTGCTATTCCTTAAACAGGTCACATCCTTTCATTTAAACACCTCTGCTCTTGCTTTCCTTTGGCCTGGAACATTCTCATTTCTGTTTCTCACCTTTTAGGTCATAGCCCGATGTTACCTCCTTATTTTTTTGATATTTAAAAAAAATTTTTAAAGTAATCTCTACACCCAAGGGAGGGTTGGAACTCACAACCCTGAGATCAAAAGTCACACGCTCTACTGACTGAGCCACCCAGAGCCCCAATGTTACCTCCTTATAAAAGTTTTCCTTTATTTTTTTTTTAAGATTTAATTTAATTATTAGAGAGAGAGGGAGAGAACACAAGCAGGGGGAGCAGCAGGCAGAGGGAGAAGCAGACTCCCCACTGAGCAGGGAGCCTGGCATGGGGGTTGATCCCAGGACCTTAGGATCATAACCTGAGCCGAAGACAGACACTTAACTGACTGAGCCAGCCAGGCGCCCTGTAAAATTACCTGCCTGTAAAATTTTTTTTCTGACACCCACTCCAAGTTAGGTGGGTGTCTAAACCAGAGCTGTGTTTCTCTATCCTGGGACCCTGGTGCTTTCCCTTATTGTACACACAGTACACTCTTTTCAGACTGCTTGTTTACTTTTTGTTAGGTCTCCCCACAACTAGAATATAAGCTCTGTGGGCCCAGGGACCTTGTCTGTCTTGTGCACCACTGTGTCCCCGGCACACAGAGCATTTTCTGGCACATACAGGTATTGTTAAGCATTTATCACACGGAAAAACGAAGCTGTGGAGTCAGCGCTTGAACTCAGTCTTTGACCCCAAAACTTGAGCCCTTTCTCCTACATTCTGCTCCCAGGGCAGAGTGGGTATTGGTGAGAAGGGACCTGACTGAGAGTAGAGCCTGCTTCTACAGTGACTCCAGGAGTGCCATCAAGCAAGTCATTTCCTCTCTCCCAGCCTCAGTTTATCCATTTGTCTCCAGTTGTGATTCTCTGAGCCACAAGGACCTTGCTGGTGAGAACAGAAACAGATCCCCTTCTGTCCAGCAGGTGGAGCAGTTGGCTTCCCTAATTTTTTTTCTATGTGCTGGACGGGTGCTTGCGCTTCCCGGGGATCTCTGGTTCTGAATGATCCTGGTGCCTCCTCATCAAAACTCTGTCTACTATCGCCCACCACCATAAAAAACCACCAGTGAGGTGCTTCTTTTTCCTCATATATTTTAATTTTTTAAATTTTCATTTATTTGGTTTTACTTTTTAAAAAACTTTTAATATCAGCCCAGATTTAGATTTATAGGAATGTTAAATATACTCCATGCCTATTTTTTCCACCATTATTAATATCTTACACTTATTGGTACACTTGTCACAATTAATGAGCCAATACTGATACGTTATTATTAACTAGAGTCCATAATTTATCAAGATTTCTCTCTCTCTCTCTCTCTCTCTCTCTCTCTCTCTTTTTAACCTCTGTCTTTTTCTGTTCCAGGATCCCACCCAGAATAACACTGTGTATTTCATTGCAACTTTTCTTAGGCTCCTCTCGGCTGTTCACAGCTTCTCAGATTTTTTTTTCCTTTTTGATGACCGCCAGGGAGGTTTTTAGATGGGACTTGAGCTTATGTTCACTGAAGATTTGAAGCTGAAAGTTACAACACTTTGCCTTCTTGGGAACTCAGGAACAAGTTTTTGGGGTAGAAATTTGTGACTTTCTACTCAAATCCTTGGGCTGCTCTTCAGAAATGGTCCTCTCAATCAAATATTTCTCGTGTGCTTGCTAGGAGCTCAGTGCTGTGCACTGTGCCGGCAGGGGAGTGGAGCTAAGACAGGGGTCCTAGGGCTTACAGCTCAGTTCTTCTGTCCAAGTTGGAGGACAGATGCACAGGAAGGCAGATGACAAGACTTCACCTTTCCTGTTTCTCCCAAGGATAGATCCAAGGTGCAAAAGGGGTGACAGTTTCCTGGAATATCTTCCTTCCTGTGGGACCCTCGCAAGGGCATGACCCTGGAGCTGGAGGATTTGGAATGAGAGGAAGTTAAGGGGATTCTCAGTGTCGTGACCTCAGCTCCTGGAGTCCAGCCCGGTATTTCACAGGAGGACGATTCGAGTGTCCTTCCTCTCCTTGAGAAAGAAACTTCTCTGAGACTTGGTGGTCACCAGTGCCTTCTAACTCACTTTAATAAGTTAAGTCTGTTCTGTGCTCCTCAGCTTATAAAGACCCAGTCGAGTTCTAGCAGCGTCTTTGAGAGGTTAACAACTTTTTCTTCAGTCCCATTTTACCTGTGAAGAAACTGAGGCTCAGGTCTCACTCAGCAAAAAATTGTTGGAGGTGGGATTTGAATCCAGGTCTTTCCATCTCTTAGTTTTCATTCTCCCACCCGCCACCGTACCCTGTGGCCATTGGGCACTCAAGTCTGGAGGAAAATAGCATTTTTGAAAACTTTTTCTCTTGACCCAGTTAGTTATATTCCACACCCAAGCTGAGGGTCTGCTCTAGCTTGTAGACCTGGAAGAGAAGAGACTCCTGCCCCAGCTCAAGTCTGACCTTCTCAGGTGATCTGAAATGGGACGGCAGGAGATGGTGATTCACCAGCTTTGGGAACAGAGGGGACAGCCCAGAACTCAGATGCAGATGATGTAGGTATGTTGCCCACTTATGTGGGGAAAATCAACTGTTACCTGAGATCCTCAGGTTCTCCATTGGTGAAATGGTGCTAATATGCCTGTATAGAGGCTTTATTCTATCGAACCAAGGATGTAAAAGTGTTTTCCCACCGGAAGCCCCATGCAGAGATAACGCAGTGGGTTATCATTTTCATTATCATATCATTTCATATCATATCATATCATATCATATCATATCATATCATATATCATATCATTATCATATCATTTTCAATGAGAAGATTGGGGACCTGTGGGACCTGCAGGGCCCCAAAGGGAAGTTGCTTCCCTGCAGGACCATGCTGAAGACAGACTCATGTTCTGAAACTTCAAACCCATGTCCAAGAAAATGTCAAATTGAATCCCCTGCCCATCCCCAGGCCCTTCTGCTCCCCCTGCCCCACACTGTGAGGACTGAAAGCCTGGAGCAGGAAGCAGACTCCAATACCCTCTAATATTTTATGCCAGAGCATCTTGAAGGCAAGGGGCAGCATCTGTTTTGGCTCCAAACTCTCCAGCTTCTAGCACAGAGTGGGCCACACCCTGCACGCTCTCATGGAGTGAAGGAATGAATGAGTGCATGAGTGAAGGAAGAAACCCCAGAGCTGTCAACGAGTCCAGACTTTGCCTCCTGACCCGCAGACTCCCATCTGGGCCTCTCAACCTTCTCAGATCCCCACCCTTCCTTTTTCACAGCAATGCACACCATCAGTGGTACCAAAAAGGCAAACTGGACTTTATTATAAAGTTGGCTACAAAGTCACCTCAGCACCACGCAGTGGCCACCTGGGCAGGCCCAGGCAGTCTGGCAGCCGGGTGAGTCCCGCACCAGGTACACGCACTCGTGCAAGCACACGTGTGACAGTGGCAGGTCTGCCTTCCTCCATCGGAAAGGAACGTAGCGTCTCTTCGCGCCCCCCACCCCAGGCGCGGGGCGCAAAAGTCACAAGAAGGGCCGCCAGGGCGGCAGAGTCCATCGGAATTGAAATCCCGTTACTGGTGTGTAGAGAATTCTACGTGGGTGTCAAGAGCCCCTGAGGGCACAGGCTGGCCCAGGTGGGCGCTGCCTTTCCCCCACCAAGGCCCAGGGGTGGCTTGGCCCCCAGGAGTGGAGAACTGGCCCAGGCCCATGGGGTAGTGCGGGGGGTGGGGAAGTGAGACTCCCCCAATCTCCGCTTGAAATCCCATTCAAGGAAACTCACTACGAGTGAATACAGATTGAAATGGAAACTGGGATTGCTTGAAGTCTCTAAATTTTAAAAAGAATCTCCCCTCCCTTGCCCTCCCACCTCCCCCCCCCCAATCCTGCAGGGCCTGGGGAATTTATCTATATCCCCCTTTGGCCCCCAGAATCCCCCCAACAGTCCCCGGGGGGGTGGAGAGCGGCTCCACGTCTTGATGACAATATGCCATACTTGACGACGTTAAGTCACAGACTTATTCAAAACGTTGGTTCCCCTCCACTTCCATCTGCAGAGAGAGAGAGAGAGAGATGACAGTCAGTAAGGTCACTGGGAAACATAGTTTGAGGATGCAGCACACTGTTGGCACATGGCACAGGCCTTAAATATGTTGGTCCAGTGACTGAGTGATCACCAGAGGCTCAGCAGGATAAGGGAGCAATCTGAGGGGAGGGAGTGAAACTATGACTGTAGTTTTGAAAAAGATGGACCCATGGGCAAGGAGCCTCCCAACGGGTCAGGGGCTGAGTCTCACTTTCCTTCTTTCCCAAACTTACAAACTCTTGCTCTGTATTCTCTTTAGGGGGCAAGAATACTGAGATAGAACTCTAATCCCTCTTCCATCGATTTGTTGTATGACCTTAAAGCAAGTTTCTTTAGCTCTGGGACTTTGATTTTCTTCATCTGTGAAATGGGTGGTGATGGCTGATCTAGGTCCCTCACAGAGCTAAGAAGCACAAGCCATTAACCAAGGATTCTCTTGCACTTACGCTGCATCCCTGATCACTGCCCTCTAGGCCTACTTGTCCAGAACATCGCTGCTAAGTTTTTTCTAGTTCTTATCTTCACTGCTACCCTGGGCAGCAAGTGTTGCTATGCCATTGATAAAATTAAGGTACAGAAAGAGGAATTTTTCCTCATCTAATTCTACCAGCATCTTATTGGCAGAACAGGGACTTGAGTTCCTGAACATTTTGGCTGGACTCACCTTCATGGAAGCTGTCTTGAACTTGGCTCTGGAGTTGATGCAACTCATCAGTAAACCCATCGTAGGGGAATGCTGAGACACCTGTCTCAAAGGCGGTTTCGTATGTGGCCAGGTCCTCCAGGAAGCTGTGGTCTTCTGGGGACAGGTTGTTGCAAGGCGGTGAGGCCCCTCCTGGGACCGCTGCCTCAGGATCTCCTGAACTCCATTCCCCATTGGGGTCTGGGGTAGAGAGATCCATGAAGATGTCTTCCACGGGCGTCTCTTCCAGGAATATATTATCAGGGTCAGCCAGGAAATCCAGCTCCTGGCATTTCCAGGGTTTCAGGTCCAGGCTGAGCACAGGGGGACCAGCCCCCGGAAGGGACAGGTTGGAGTCCAGAGGCTCCAGACCTCCAAGTGGCTCCAGGCCACCCGTGCCAGCCTCAGCTGAGAAGGGCCTGTCCATGCCCTGAGCCAACTGGCTGATCTGCTGGATGAGGCGGTCTATCTCATTCTGCTCCTTCTCAGAGTAGTGGAAGAAACTCTGCTTGACTGGAGAGGCCTCAGGTGTAAGCAGGCCTTCGGGCACCAGAGGGACGTCCACAGAGAGGGGGCCCCGCAGCTGGGCTAAGGCCAGGAGCGTGCAGTCCCCATTACCAGGGCTGCTAGGACTTGGGGGCAACTTCTCATAGAGAAAACTGCATCCCTCCTGGGTGAAGTAAGTCTTGGTGGGATTGGGGCTCAGTTGCTCCGGGAAAGTCTGGCTGGGGCTGGTGAGGCGAGCTTGGAATGCTGTGCTGGGAGGAGTCAGCTGCTCATGGGCAGGGCTGCTAAGAGACTCTGGGAAGGTGGCAGTGCTGGGAAGCAGCTGGTCTGGGAAGGCAGAGGTGCAGGGAGTCAATTGATCTTCATAGCTTCTGGCTGAGGTTTCGGTCAGCTGACCTTGAAGTGGGCTAGTCAGTGGATCTGGGAAGGTTGCACTGCTGGGCGTCAGTTGATCAGAAAATGTTGCGGTGCTTGGAGTCAGCTGTTCTTGGAGAGAGCTGGATGGAGTGGACAAGTGGGTCTGGAAGGGCTCATGGAGGCTGAAGAGGAAGGCACAGCCTCCTGGCTGGTGAGGTGTGTACGGTGGGGTGCACACAAGATCCTTGCTCAGGTCTGCTTGAAGAGAAGGCTGAGAGCCAGATGGGAATGCCAGGTAACTAAAGCCCAGATCTTTTTGGGATTGGGGAAGCTCTTCTGATGTCGAGGCAGCACCCAGCTCTGGAGCACCAGGGAAAGTGGTGCTTCTGGGAACCCCCAGGGCTGGGGTGAAGAGTGGGTTGGGACTGGAACACTGCTCTTGGGAGAGGATGTTCTCAGGGAATGAGGGCAGCATTGTTGGGGTGCCCAAGACATAGGCTGCCTGGGTATTTTCAGAGTTCAGCTGCTGGCGGAGGCTCCAGGCTTCCATGTCACTGGAGAGGAGAGAAGAGGCAGATGGTAAGGGTTTGGTGGTCCTTCCCAGAGAAGTTCCCTGATTTGTATCTCCTTTATGTCCACCTCAGCTGTCCTCCAAGCCCCTGCCTTGCAGCTCACCTGATTGGGTAGTTATTAGCAGTAATGGGGCCCTCTGGACCTTCTGAGTATAACAGGCAATAAATCCATGCCCAGCCTCCAGGCTTGGCCTGCAGTCTCACGACCATCTCTGCTTGAATATCTCCACTCTCGGCCACTGAAGAGAAAGAAGATATGCAGAGTTAGGATATCCATCAGACAACACCACCTAAACTCCCCCCTTGCTGACCTCTCCACTGAATTGGGATATCAATGACATCTCTATTTCTGACTACCCTGACCTGCACCACTCAGCTCCCACCTTAACCTCACCACTTGGAGTCCCCCATTTCTGATTACATTCTCACTTTGACTCCTCAACCTAATACTCATCCTATAGTATCCAAAATTGTTGGCCTCTGGTATCTCCCCAGCATAAGTCTTAAACACAGCTCTTCTTGGTTGGGTCTCCCATCACCTTTCCCACCTCCCTGTCTTGTCCCCAGCCTCTCTGGACACTCACACAGGCGGTAGTGTTGAGCAGAAGCGTGGGCCAGGTCCTCAGGGTGCAGAAGTCCATACCATGATTTACAGAGCAGTTCACTGCGCTCAAAGCCCAGGTAGATTAGGACACTGGGAAGGTGGAAAGGGTGAGGTCAGCTTTCTGTTTTCTCTGCTTTATACCCAGGCATCTCACTCCCTCCCAGGTCCTCTGCCCCCTTACACCCCATCCTCCCTGCCCCTGACTCCAGAATCTAGGGTCCCCTCATCTCTGGCTTGCCTTCCTCCTGGAGTCTGAATGTTCTGGCTTACCTCTCGGAGATGTCCAGTAGGGCCAGGTCCTTAGCATGACGGCTCTGGAACATGGCCAGGAAGAGTGAGGCAGGGCCAGGGCCAGGACCGGGACGAGGTCTTGGCTCCAGTGGGGCACAGAAAGCTGTGAAAACAGGGTTTCCTGCCCAGTAGGCTCCAGGTGGATGAGCATGGAATCGGCCTCGAATAAGCACCAGTTTGTTGCCTGCACTCTGGCGCCTGAGAGACTTGGAGGTGTTGAAGCGACAGCGGAAGAGGCGATCTAGGTATATAAAGAGAAAACCTGATAAGAAGGTGTATGGTTGAAAGACATAGCAGGTGGGGAGGAGCAGGGAAGCAGGAAGGAGGTTTAATTGAGGGAGGGAGAAGGGAGTTCTTACCGGTGTCCAGGGCAGAGGGCAGAGTCAGCTGCTGGCGCACAGTTAGGTGGTCAGCAGGGTCAATGATGTCGTAGATACTGTCGCCCTGGGCAACTAGATCCACCTGGAGAAAGGTGAAGAAGAGATGAGATGACATTTAGTGAAGGAAGCAAGGGCTAATCCTTGGCACATAGGGTCTGTCAGGGTATAACTCCTCCCTCCTCAGTAATTCTCAGATTCTCAAAAGTGGAAATCTCATTGTGTCCCATATGTGCCCCAGCCCAAACTGAGAGGACCCTCACCACTCACCATGGAGTGGCCCAGATGTTCGCTCACACTTTCAGACAGATATAGCAGCTTCCCCTCAGCTGTGAACACAAGTAGAAATCCAGGTAGTGCCGCTACTATGTCTTCAAGCTCTTGAGATGAGAGAAGTCCTGTGGGGCCCGCCAGAGGAGTGCCTGCAGGGTAAGAAGACATTGTGGGTCAGGAGTAAAACTGGGAGGCAAAGCATAAATGAGGAAGGCATGGACTGAGTTTCAGAAAATCCAGAGGAATTTTTCATGAACCTGCCTCTGCACACACCTGTTGACCCGCTGCCCACAGCTCTTGCCCAGGGAACCTGTTGCTGGATCTCCCTAGCCAGAGAGCCCTTTGACTCCTAAGTCAGGGCTGGGTTTTTTCTTGGCCCACGGACAGCGCTCAAAAACCGACTTGGTGTTCAGCACCGCGGGCAGCGCCTTGCAACACGGTCGTGCTGTCAGCACCTTGCAACACGGTCGTGCTGTCAGCACCGCGGACAGCGCTTCAAAGGAGGCAGAAGAACCCACTTTCATCATAGAGAACATGGATGCACTTGCCCGGGTTTTGGTGATTCCATCCCTGCAACTTCTTGGACTTCCCTCCTCGGGCTCCTGGAGCGCCTCTGCGCTTGTGGAAACTAGGGCCATTCTGTTCTGGCTCTCCTCCTTCCATAAGTCTGGCACAGAGGACCTTACCCAGGCTCTTACCCTCATCCAGAACTAAGGTGAGGTCTGAACAGAGCTCACGAGGAAAAGTAGGAAGTCCTGAGTTTCCCAAGTCTCCCCTCTCTCCCCAGCTCTCTGCCACCCTGCCCTAGACATGCAACTGTCCCCGTGGGTTCCCTTAGCTCCATTGCCTCCTGTCTCCAGCAGCCCCGGCTTGCTCACCTCCAGCGAAGAAGACGCCCTTGCGGGTGTAGATGCAAGCAAGACTCATAATGTGCAGGTAGGACAGCCGGACCTTGTCCGCTTCGGCCAGAGGCAGCAGCTCCTTAAGGTTCCGGATCTCAGCGTTGATCTGGTCGCGGCGCGCCTTGGAGGCGCCCTTGGTGGAGCGGTACATGACTAGCGGCTGCAGAGCTCCAGCTCCGGTGCTCCGAACACCTGCGTTCCCGTCTCGATGCACCGGCGGCTTCTTCCTTCTTGCTTCCCCGTCTCTCGCTCAGGCTCTCTCTCTCCTTCTCTCTCCTCTCCTGGGCTCCGCTCGGCTGCGCTGCCCCCGTCGCCTGCTTCGTTCCGCCTTATATAGCTCCTGCTAGGCGTGGGGGGCTCGCTTTAGAGAAAGGGGGGCGGGAAAGCAGGAGGCTGGGCTAAGCAAGCTGCAGCGGGAGACGCTGCCTGGGGAGGGGGGAGCGCTCCTCCTCCCTCCCTGGCTCCCGACGTCATCCTGTGACGTAGAATGAGAGCGGGAGGGGGGACGGGAGGAGGGGGAGAACGGAGGCTGCGGAGGGGGCCGCGGCTGGCAGCAGCTGAGCCAAGAAACAGGCGCTGCGTTAGGAAAGCCTGAAAGGGGGTGCAAGGACCCAGGGGTCCAAATACGTTCAGCTGAGGGAGGGGACGGGGCAAGGGTTAAGGCGGTCTGAAGCCCCTGGCAGGAGAGTCTGTAGAGGGGAGGGAGGGACTGTTTCCAACATCATTTTTTTTAAGGAGATAAGGAAATGGGGGAGGCTCAGGGTCGTCTACAAATTCCTCCTTGCTATTTGCCAGACAAAGGTCACGTTCACCTGTGGAGAAGAAGGACCCTCCTTGGCCTCTGCAGGATAGGTCGCAGCTGGGGTTTCTCTCTAGGGATTACTCAATCTGGGATTCCCTTAGTCACTTTCAAAGAACAAATCTCCTCCCCCCACCCTGTCGAAACCCGGATCTTGGCATTTAGCACGGGGCATTATATGGAAGTCTAAGTCTCTAGGGTGGGGTGAAAAGGGGGTCCTGAGGGAGAGGGACCAGCTGAATTTGGCCTTGGTTCTATTTTCCCACAGCCAAGAATAGCAACACCAACACCAACGCTGTAGTCTGCTGTGATTCTCGGTTTCCCTGTCAACTAATTAACTACAGTCACTAACAAGGGAAACTGAGGCAGGGTCCCAGGGCGCCGCGAGGATCTTGGTCTGCACCTACGTATCCCTTCCCCCACCCCGTTGCCAGCCCTCAAAATGAGCGGTTCCCCCCGCCCGACTGCCAGCCTTGGTCTCCCGGCGGGCCGGGGGCGGGGGCGGGGCTGGGGGAATCCCAGCTCCATATTAGGACAGGAATCCTCCGGCGGCTGCCGCGGCGGCGGTGGCGGCGGGCGGGGCCTGGCTGCCTCCGCACCGCTCGCGAGGGCTCCCCCCCCCCCGCCCCGTCTCTGGCGGGGAAGATGGGGAAGCAGCAAAGAAACGAGGGGGCTGTGCTGCACACTCCGAGATCCCCGCACCTGCCAGGGACCCCGTAATTCCGCTGGGCTGTTCTCCATACCCCTCTCTAACCCCCTCCCCATGTTCAGCACTAGGACTCCTTATTCTGTCTCTTAACCTTCAACTCTCCATATCCTCCTCCCTCGGCCCTGGCCCCGACTAGTTTCTGAATCTCATTGCCTGCCTGTGGTCTGTCTCAGCTTTGTGCCCTCTCCCCCCCAAAAAGTTCCCCTTCTGCTCTCTGGAGACTCCCTGCCTCTCTTCAACAGTTTTGTCTCCACATCATGTCACCTTTGGCCTCTATCCCCTTCTTTCTTTTTTTTTTTTTTTTCTCTTTTCAGCACAGATGGTTGCTCTCTACAGGGGCTGAGGGGAGCCTTTCTTTCCCCTAGACTCCCATAAAAGGAGAAGGAAATGGTCTAGGGGATATTTTATGTGAAATCTTATGGTAGAATAAGGATCTGTGTGAAAATATTAGGAGGCTGAAAATAAGACCACTTAAAAATTTGGGGAGAGGGTTTGGCCTGATTGTAGAAAGTCACATAGGAAGGATAGGGATAAACTCTGACACCAAGAAGCAAAATTTGGGGTCAAGGAACTCCTCATCCCCACGGTGGTGGCAAGAGAGGCAAAGTGGGAGCAGAAGACAGCCAAGGAGAAGGGTGTCTCAGAAGAGGGTGTCTAGTCCAGTCATGACCTTTTGTGCCATTTTGGCAAAGGTTGGGGCCATCTCCATCATCCATCCTGTGTTCAGTGGCAAGACTGAGATGAAGGGAAGAGGGGTGTGTGCCTGTCTGTCTGCCACTATCTCTAACCCTATTTATCTGGATTACAGAGAAATTGTTCCTTCAGGAAGTACACCTCTGTTCCACTTCCATCTCTATCTGACCCCTGATGCATCCACCCACCCCTCCCTCAAGCTTCTGTTTGGACAAGCCCTTGATCTTTGGACCCCATCCTTGTAGGAAAATCTAGGGCAGTGTTCCTGATTTCTTCACCTACTGATGCTTTAGCCTTGGCTGGGAGACAATCTTAGTAACCCTTTCTATGATAAGAACTATCTGTTGGTCTGGACTGGACTGTCTCCAGTGAGCTGAACAGAGCCACAGTGAAAGAATGGGGCATTGGCCACTGTCCGTGGTCCTGAAAAAAAAAATCACCCAGAAAGTAATTTGGACATGATCTGCCTGGACATCAAAGTAGAGCTTGAATTCACATAGGCCCCAGAGTGAGGCCCCAGTTAGCAGTCCACTTCTCCTTGGAGGGTGAATATGGTGGGGGGTGGGGTTAGGGCCCCAAGGTTTCTGGGCTGGAAGACTAAAATAAGCATGAGAGAAGAACTAGCTCAAGGGAAGAACCCTTGCATTTTTCCAGAATGGGCTGGGGGGAAGGCCCTCTGGAAGGAAAGAAGGGTCTAGAAAGGGACAAGGGAGGGGGAAGAGAAGGCCCATCCTATTTCACCCACTCTAATTCAAGTTGAGAAGCTCTCTATGCCCCAATGTCTCCTCTCCCTAGGCCAGCTCCCACTCCCCTTGCCTCCCACCTCCGTGAAGCTATTTTTAACTGAGAAGAACCAAAAATAGCTTGGCAGCAGCTTCAGGCCGTGGGAGAGGAGCTATTTATATCACCAGTGACGGTTCCAAAATAGCAAGCAGGAGGAGGGGGGCGGCTGGCACGCTAGAGAGCTCCTGGCCGCTGCTAAAAATACTGGCAGTGTGAGTCATCCTGGCCAGGCTGAGTCACCCCACTCTCCCCCTCCTTGAATCGGCAGGCAGCAGCAGCAGAACAGGCTAAGAATTGGAAGCTTGAGATGGGGGAGGAATAAAAGCCCATTGGCTATGGGAAAATGGGCAAGAAGTGAATTGAAAGAGGGGCTTTGGCTGGGGTGCCTGGGTGGCTCAGTTAGTTGAGCATCTAACTTTTGATCTCAGCTCAGGTCTTGATCTCAGGGTCCTGAGTTTGAGGCCTGCATTGTACTCCATGCTGGGTGTGGAGCCTACTTAAAAAAATAGGGGCTTGGGGTGAATGTGTAGAAGGAATGAGGGGAACAGGAGCCACTCAGCTAAACCCACTGTGCAAGCCTGCAGTGTTCTCAGCTATGCACTGTTGTTTAACAACACTTGGGGAGTTGAAGGGAGGGAGCCAGATTGAGGGTGTGCATGTGTCCGTCTGTCCATTTGACTGTGACTCTATTTGTATGTCTGTGTCTGTCTGCATGTGTCTTTGTAGCTGTGTGTCTGTATCCGTGTATATCTATGCACTTGCCTATGCCTGCATCTATGTCTGTCTTTGTAAAAAATGTCCTCCACTTCCTGTGTTGTGTGTAGTTCTGTGTTTGTGTATGTGTTCATATGTTTGCAGCTTTCTGCGTGTCTCCTTGTCTCTCTCTCAGTGTATGTCTATATGTGAGTCTGCTCTGTGCCTTTCTTTCTCAGCATTCAGTGGAGAATGTGAATTTGCATGCATCCTAATCTCAATGCACCTTCTGTTGCCCTCTCTAATATCACTCATTAGGCTCTTGCACAACCTATCCCTTACCTCTTTCCACCCAGCATCTTCCTTTCTTTCCAACCCTTGACCCCAACCATTTGTGAAAGTCTGTATTGCATGCAATCTCTAGTAAAAAGATAGAGGAAGGGAGCCCCATATGACCTCTTCCTTTTTCTTGAATTATCCTGAATCTTCCCTGGCCTGCAGGAGTAAGTGGTTTTCCATCGCTCCATATTTGGGGAGCTGAGGGAAGAGAAGGGCTTTCTTTAGTTCTAAAAAAAAATTCCTGGTGTGGGCACAGGCATGCGCAGCACACACACACACACATACACACACAACTGAGAGAGAGAATGAGAGAGAGAAAAAAATATCAAGGTCCCTTCTTTACTGAGACAAGCTCTTTGCATCTGTTGCCATGGCAACCCGCCCACTCCTTCCCCGAAAAATCACCAAGAAGAGGTGATGGCATTGAGGACGGATTGGCTGATTTCTTTCTTTATTATTTTTTTTCTGAAAAAGGTCTTTTTATAGCAAGAACAGGCCGTGAGATCCCCTGCCCCTCTGTCTTGCATAGCTTTATTGGGGACCTAGAGAGACATCAACCCTCAACCATTCTCAAAGAGAACTGTATCTTTTCCAGAGATTTTGGGGATGATGGCCTCCTGAGAAGGAGATGGAGGGTGACTGGTAGTGGGGGGTCTGCTTCTTTAGAACAGCATGGAGACTCTGGTTAGGGCTGCTTTTCTGGATACTTGGGGCAGGTATCTTTCTTGGCAGAGGGTTTTGAGTGTATCCTGTCTTACCCTGGACAAATGTGTTTATGATGAGAAAGAGGAGAGAGGAAGGGAAGGAGGGAGGGAAAGAAGGAGGGACTGGAGAGTAGAGAATCACGTTATGGGTCTTCAGAACAGATGACAAGATGCTTAAGGATGCAAGATCTCATGGTGGTCAGACAAGACAGGTGGACAAGATGGCTCAAGAAAGATCCATTAATGCAATTGATGGTGCTGTGAGTCAGTACCAGATTACAGCTGTGGCTACTTGACATGTATCTCAGGGAAACTGGGGCCATAGTAAATGCTCTAGGGAGCACTGAAGCTCACCTTTCCTAACTTTGAGTCTCAAAGGCCTCCTCTAAAGCCTGGCCACCAGCCACTGCAGCCACATCACTTTCTCAAGTGAACTGTAGCCTCCTGCCAAATGACTGGATGGTGGAAAAGAAGGGATTCCTTGTTTCCTCCTGTGCTTGGCTTGCTACAGAAATGGGGTCACTTGAGGCTGGAAGTTGGAAATTCAGACTAAGAATCTGACTCTAGCAAGAAACATCTCTTCCTTCCAGTGGACTGCTGCCACCCTTAGCAGGCAAGGGCATGGCCTTGGGAGGGAAGTTAGCTCTACTTGAAGTGATGGAACAGAGATGGAAAGACTTGCTCTGACCTATTAGACCAATATTCATGGCAAATCTGACTGATATTGTTATAGTCATTTGATAGATGATGAAACTGAGGATCAGGGACAGACAATGACTTACCAAAGTCACACAACAAGTCACTGGTGATTCTGGGCCTTAAGCCTAGTTCCTGCTCCCAGCTCTTTCTCTTGCACCATAGTGAACAGCAGGGGTCTGCAGACTCTAGCCAGCATGCCAAATCTTGCCCACTGAGTGTTTGTCTAAATAAAGTTCTACTGGCCCACAGTTGCATCCATTTGTTTATGTATTGTCTATGGCTGTTTTCACCCTATAAGGGCAAGGTTGAGCAGTCCCAACATGTTGCCATGGCAACAAGAGTTGGATTTGGCAATAAAGAGTCAGGATACTCCACTCCATCCTTACCCCAACCCCAGTCTCAGGACTACATTTTGGGAAGGGTAGTGTCCCAGAGTTGGTGATTAAGGTATTTTCAGGAGGACAGAAAGTCATGGTGGGAAGAAAATTATGGTATTATGGGGTCTTAGGCCTCCTGGAGTCTTCCGTCTAACCAAGGGGAAGAATCTTTATGCAGCTTCTGGAAGAGGTTAAGTAACTTGCCCAGTGTCACACAGCTAGAATGAGATGATTCTAAAATTAGAAACCAGGTTTCTTGATTTCTACTTCTTTCCATTTTAAAAAAGATTTTTATTTATTTATTTATTTATTTATTTATTTATTTATTTATGAGAGAGAGAGAGAGAGAGAGAGAGAGCTAGCACACAAGCAGGGAGAGGGAGAAGAAGGCTCCTTGCTCAATGTAGGACTCAATCCCAGGACCCTGGGATCATGACCTGATCCAAAGGCAGATGCTTAACCGACCAAGCCACCCAAGTGGCTACTTTTTCCATTTTTACCAGACTGTTCTTGGGTTTGAAACCACACCAAACTTTTCTAACAGATTCTCAAGTATCCCCCCAGGCCCTTACGTGGACCTGGTCTGACCAACGGCTGTCTTGTCTTCAGCTCCATCTTAGCAGCCTGTTTTCTTTCTCCCAAGGCCTTTTCATTATGTGATCACTCCCCCAATCTACTTGCACAGGGAGATATTCAGAACATTTTATCTATTTATGGTTATGAAATCAACAAATCTCATGTGAAGAGGGTACATGCTGGCACCCACACATTGAGACGGTCAGAGCTGGGTGAGTGGGCTGAGCTGAGAAGGTGAGGGACAGGGAACCATCCAGTGGGTGGGAAAAGGAGAGTGTAGCCAGGTTGGAAAAGATGAAATGAACTGCTCTGGGCAAGGACCTGGAGGCAGGGCTGAGAAAAGGGGTCACAAGTCATACAATGAAGAGCATGTCAGAACAGCCATGTTCCAAGGAGGAGAGGAAAATCAATCACCAAAAATGTTCTTTGAATGCAGAGCAGGGACCCAATACTCCTGTAAACCCCCAGGGGTAGACAGGAGTTCAGGACACTGGCCTTGCCCTTGAGGAGCTGGGGGTCTGGAGGAGGAGGCAGGCCCTCCACCATTCGTTTATTAGTTCAGCCCAGTTTCAGAGTCTTCTGCAACACCATCACCCCCCCCCACCACACACACACACACACACACACACACACACACACACACTGGTGAATTCTTCCTTGCTCGGCTCATCCTCTCATGGGGCCCGGGGCCTTTCCCCAGTGCCCTCAAAGCCTCCCCCATTCCTTCATCAGTGCATTTCTCATCCTGTATTGTCATTGTCTGTCTGTCTCCCCACCAGCATCTCTGTCTCCTCTCCATATTCTCAGCAAATAGCACAGGACTCAGCCCAGAGCAGGGCCCCACGTACGTATTTCATTCATGCACACACATCTGAGCGCTGGGTTTGTGCCAGGCTCTGTGCTAGGCACTGGCGATGTAATGTGTGGAAACAAAGGCCTGGTCTTAACTTCATGGGGTGTCCAGGCTGGTGGGAAAGTGGGAACTCCATGAAGCCACTGAAGCCATAAAATGACTGCTGTGACGAAGACATGCAGCATGTGTGGGGAGAAGCCAAATGAGGACTGACTGAGCCCACGGAGTTTGGGGTGGCCCCCCCGGAGGGGTGATTGAGCTGAATTGCTGGATGAGGTCGAACTATGCCATGCTGTGTGGGGTGGGGTAGACAGATGAATGCAATCATCCCCAGACAGGGACAGGTAGCCACAGAAGGAGCCATCACAGCCAGAGGCTGTGTTACCAGGTGTGGGGAATGAAGGTGAAGAGGGGGCAGCCTCTGGTAAGGGCAGCTGGGTCCCCACCTTGACCAGGAGGCTTGGCTCCTGTGCTATGGGCAGGACTGCAAGGGGGTTGGGGAAAGGAGCCCGTAAGTCCTTTGTGGAAAGGCAGGTGAGTGGGAGGGATCCTGAGGCTCAGAGAGGCAGGAGAGGGTGGGGATCCATCAAGGGGCTCTGGGGAGATGCCCAAGTGAAGCTTGGCTCCTTCACATTGAGCAAGCGACTTAACATTTCATGACTCAGTTTACCTATCTGTTAAATTGGGATGTGAGGAGAATAATAGCTCCTGCATCAAAGGATTGATGCAAAATTTTAATGAGTTAAACCATTAAAGTAATTGGAATGATGCTTACCACCTAAAAGGAACACAATAAACATTGAATGAAGGAATGTCAGTCATCATTACTTCACCTTTATGAAAAACAGAATTTTGAGCAAGGCTCTGAAGACATGGCATGTATTGCTTGGGGACATAGCACAGGCTCTGTCATTGTAAGTGTGGAAACAGCCTGGGTACCCACTGGCTTTTTGTAGACTTGGCCCAGCCTGGTCTGAGAGCAGCAGATGGGCTAGGCCAAGCTAAGGGCTACAGCAGTTCCAAAGAAAAAGACAAAGATGACAGCTGGGGGCCTGGGAAGATTGAGAGATGCACACAAAATCAGCCTGAGGGCTCTGGCCTGGGTGTCAACATGATCTTCCCCAGGTACCACTGGATCCCACAGTCCTCAGCAGTGCTTTCAGTGCTCAGTGACTGAGCTCCCCTTGGATTTTTCTGGAAGACAACCTGACCAAGTTCTTCCCCATCTTAAAACATTTCTAGTTTCTACACTCCCAATTACCAAATTCCTCCTGGTCTCCTTTCTCTTCTGCCCCTAGGTGCCTAGGCCACCATAGGCACCAGCTTCAAGGATCTCCTTGTTATCACATGAACACACCTTGGAACACAAGAGTTCACTGATGCAGCACTTACCTGCACCTTATATACCTAATGCGTGCATTACGTCACTCAAACCTCATGGCAACCTGCCACATGTGGGATCTTATTATTCCCACTGGCCCTATACAGACAGGAAATCTCCAAGGAATGGTCCGCAGGAGCTCAGGAGTGACTGATCGGGCTCAGGGCTGGGGTGACCATGGGAAAGCAGCAGGCCTGGGACTAGCCAGTGACAGAAGGGAAGCCTGAGGAGCAACCAAGAAGAGACTCCAGAGAGCAGGGAGAATGAAGGTCCCCATCCCTGGAAATGCTGGAGCTGCAGGGAGCTGGTTGAACCATGGCAGGAAGGGGGCAGCTGTAGTTATGGCCAGTTGACGAAGCAGATCCTAGAAGCAGGAAAAGATGAACCCTGGGCAGATGGGGAGGGAACACCAGGAAGCTTTAGGAGAAAGGACCATCCGGCTGAAGGGAAAGCTCTTGAATCACCTAGCATATACAGGGGATGACCTGGAAGAGCCTTCTGTCAAGGATTTTCAAGGTTCTGGAGAATCGGAGGTGGGCTCAGCCTAGATCTCATTGAATTGTGTTTGATGCAGGGGAGAGTCCTGGAGAGGAGACAGATTCTGGTTGTAGCCCTGCTACCAGTCCATTTGGGTGTTATGCAAGCTCCTTCTCCTCTCTGGGCTCAGTTTCCCTGTTTGCAAAGTGGCAGTGGCAGTGGGTTGGATCACTTGGCCTGGAAGGAACTTCCCATCTCTGGTATTTTGAGCATCTCTGGGCCCAGGGCCCAGCTGGTCAGTGCCTCTCAGGTTTTGGAGGTTGAATGCTGCTCCCCTGAGACCCAGTTTCAGGTGGGAAGAGCCCATGTGCCTAATGCTAGGGTCTGGGTGGGCCTGAAATCTCCCAGAGAACTAAGCCCTCAGACCCAGACAAGTACGGCCACCTTGTGCCTTGGAGGCCTGGCCTGGGTGGACATGGGTGGGAGCAAGTACTGGCAATGACCCTTTGGTTTTCCTCCTTCAAATCCAACCCATCAGAGGCTATTCTCACAGGTCTGTGCCAAGTGCACCAGGGGACTTACCATTGGAGGGATCCAAAGGGCTCCAAGGTGTGTAAAAAGATTCCTAGGTCATCCTCAGAGTGGTCTGAGTAGCCCATGGCTGAAGCAACTACTGTCTCCTTATGGCACTCCTTAGCTTCAGGATCATGGGAGGAAAACACCCCAGCAGTATCCCACAGACTGCCATACAGAGATGCCACAGATTGGAAAAATACCACATTTCATAGAATCCCAGGCTCACAGTTGCAGTGGGAGCCCTTGAGTCATCCACCTTGGGTGACTGAGGCTCTAGTACAGAGAATGGAGTGGTTCAAGTGACCCAGTCATCATTTAGTAGAGGCGGACCCTAAACCAGGTACCTGGCTTTGTGTGCCTCTCAAAGGCTAACAGCTGTGATCGAGATGCAGAGAAAGAGCCCAGGCCAAGAGGCAGTGTTCTGGGAACTAGTCTTAACGATGCACTGACTTGCTGTGTGACCTTGGCAAATAGTGTCTCTTGGAGGGATTCCTCAGTTTCCCCTTCTGTGCATTAAAGGCTTGGCTCTGGCAATGGATACCCCTTGGAAGAGCCATTCAGGATTCCAGAGCTAACTGCTCCAGAGCAGGAACCTCTCTCCTTTGCCAGACTTGATGCTCACAGCCAGGCTGGGTCGGATGCACCTCTGGGTTCCCAGCCCTGGTCCAGAGTCGGGGCCCAGAGATGTCTGGAATGTGTATAGTACTCTACCCTCGGCATGTAGAGTACTTCACAGCTGTCCTCAGTGAGTTCTGGTCTAACACCCTTGTGGGTGCTACAGGGAGAGTCATCCATCATCAGGATTGGGCACAGGAGTCCACAGAGCTGGGTCCACATGGCTCTAGGGAGCCTGGCCAGAGCCTGCAGGCTATGCATCCATCCAGAGACTAACAGGTGCTTGTAAGCTTTCTGGAGAAGGTTTGGCCCCAGAAAGTTCCAGAGAGCTGGTGAGCTATAGGAAGCCTTCGATGGAAGCAGATGTTTGCAAGTAGCAACCTGGTTGGTTGGCCATAGAGTCCATGGGATCCTGAAGCTTGTCTAGAGTGATCAAGGATCCAGAAAGCCCACCTAGATCTGGACTGTCCTGGGGAAGACGCAGCAGCTGACCCGTGCTGGAAGAGGAGCCCCCGGGCTCTGCAGCTGGACACAGGGCAAGGGTCAGAGGCTGGCACACTGTGCCAGCTATTCTCAAGGTTAAGAAACACGGGACTGACCTCTGGCTAGGAAGTCCGCATCACTGGGCTCTGGCTCACCGCTCTCCAGGAACACACGATGTGACCCTAGTCAAGTCACTACTCTTCTCTGGGCCTCAGCCTCCCTTTCAGTTTAATGAGTAGTCTGGAGAAACTGGGCAAGGGCCTTCCAGTAAGATCCTAAACAGACTCCAGGCTGAGCCAGAGGAGAAAAAGGCTAAGACAGGAAGCTGGAGGGGGCGTGGATCTCCGGATCCCGGGGTAGCCCCGCGGGCAGTGACGTTCTCACCTGGTGTTTTCACTCTGTGGCCTTGTCCGGAGAGGATCCCCAAACGCGCTAGGCCTGGCATCTTGTTTCCTTCCAAGGCTCCTATCGAAGAAGTCTCCCCTGTTGGAGGGAGTAAGAGGGGGACGAGGGGCAAGGGCAGGACCTCCTTTCTCCATGGTTGAAATTTCCCTAAGTAAGTGAAGGGCGCTAGAATGGGGGTGGGGTATACGGCGCAGTGGGCTTCCCGGGCCCAGGCTCCGCGCGGGGCTCGCGGCTCGGGGGCGGGGGCAGCTCCCGGGCTCTAGCAGAGCCGCCACTCCGCCGGTTGCCTTTAAAAGGCGCCAGCGCGCGCGCATCAGCAGAAGGGCTGCGGCTCTCTTCCAAAATAGGCAAGAATTGGGAGGCCGCGGGAGACAAGCTGCTAGCAGCTCAGACGTCACCCGGGGCCTCCCTCCCCTCCCCACCACCCCCGCCTGCATCACGTTTCCATGGCAACGGCGTACCGCGGCCGCAGATGAATGAGCTAGAGCGAGGAGAGGAGGAGCACGCAGAGACAAACGTTCGCTCTTTCAGCACCCGGGCTGCTCCGGGGAAGGGGATGCAGATCTGGCGCTAGGAGGAAGGGGGCGCCCTCATATTCAAAAAGACTCCAAAACCCATTCATTCCCAAATGATCTTTTATGTCCCTAAAATCCGGAAGCTCCGTGGCCCAGACCCCTGATCCTTTAGTTTAGGGCTTCTCGAAACGCAGGATTCCCCTTTGCCCCCATCTCCCCTCTCATTCGGTCAGCTCTCTATGCGCCTCAAACTCTGCGGAAAAATCAGACATCATGTGGCTTAGCGCCACCGCGTGGCCAGTGATGGCGCGGCGTCAGACCCGCTTGTGGCTGGGGTCCCGCCGTCTATGTCGCCCTCTGGCGTTTGCTAATAGGAAGAGCATAAAAGAGCTCAACAGTCTTCACATAAGGACCCTAATTAATAAGGCATTGAGACATTAGTAGATAACATTGAGCACTTTCGATGTGTTTAAGCTGCTAAGCGCTTCATTTCATTCCCACAGCAACTCTGCAATTCAGATGATGATGATGATGATGATTACTATTAAAATTTTACAGGTGACAATAACAGGCTGAGAGAAGTCGAGACTTGCCTAAGATCCCACAACTGTAAAGGGCAGAACTGCCACCTGAACTCATGACTGTGAAAAGGAGTTGTGATTCCCTCACTTCCAAATGCATGGTCTTTGTCGATCCACCCCATAGTCTCTTGAGATAAGCAAGACAACACTTATTAAAATTATTTCCATTTTATAGGTGAGGAGACTGAGACTCAGAGAAGTGAAATGTTTTGCCCCAAGTTTCAGCAACTATGGATAGAGTCCAGGTCTCTAGGATCCTGATCTAGGGATTTTTAGGAGTTGGATAATGGGGAATCCAGCACCCCCCTGTAAGACCTTACCCCTTAGTAAGAGAGACTGGGGAGATAGCTTATCCTGGGCTACTCCTCCATTAGCAAATGTCCAAGGAGATGAGCAGTGACACTCATCCACCTCTCAGAATTTTGAAAGTTCATAGGAGTTAGATGCTTGTTTATTTCCACATACATAAAAATGTATTGTGTGCATCAAGTTTTAGTGTTGTCTTCTAAGATAGTCTTCCCACTTATGCCAGACCATTTGCACTTATCTAGTATTGGCCTGAGAGAACACTTCTTGGTTTCAGCTTGCTGCTCTTAAATTGACCTGACCTATTTTCCAGTGAATAACTGTTCTCAGGTCTATTGCCTTCTTGAGATGCTGACTTCATGCCAGGCTCTAGGGGCTGTTGTTAGTTTCTTCTTATTGGCTTGTATTTTGGAGCTCATGGGTATACCTTGTTATCTAGTTTTGTTGCAAAGCTTTGACTATGTACTTTGATTTTATTATATAGTTGCTCTGTTTTAAATGGAGATCCAAAATCTGTAAAACAAACAAACAAACAAACAAACAAAACAAAACCAAAACAAAACCCAAAAAACTGTGCCTCCATTGTTGCTGTTTTCCCTGTTATTCTTAGCTAGCCCACTTTGGGATGCCAAGGGTTTGAGTGTAAACCATTAAAGGGAACCCAAGGGGCTAGCAGTCACACTTTCTAAAGCTCCAGTTTAAAGTCACTGCTGCCAGTGTGGTTTAGATCTTTCAGGAATTTGTGGTGAACCGTCAGCAATGGGCATTTTGTTCCCATATGTGTGATAGTAACTGCACTTACCAGATTCTGGACTTCCAAGGCCCGTTAATGGCTTTCTTGTCCCCATTCAAAGGGCACCATCTCAGTCAACATCTTTCCTTCATTCTGGATGGTTCTGTTGTTTTCCCATGAGCTTGTTAACAGGATTTGCTGTCATTATGGCAATCCTGAAAGGGCTGGAGAAATCTGTCCAAAAGTACTCTTTACTTAGATTTTCCCAGATGTGTCCCCAAATAGCTTCTCCTAAATGCTTTCCTACTGTTCCCTCCAGTAGGAAATGCTGGAGGGTATTGGGGTGTTCCCTCTTTTTGATCCCGAAGTTTTTCTCCTAGGGTACATTTATGATTGCCTACATAGATCCACCGTGCCTCATGACATGAATTTCTTCTGGAACAGTCAGTAACTCTAGGAAATCTACAGGATTGGGACAATTTGGGACCAGTTGGCAAATGTTCCACCACTGGATTATAATCATCTGTGTGTAATTTCTTACCCATCCCATATCTGCCCCCAAGTGGCTCCTAGGGGTGTGCCCCAAGCCAAAGGTTTAGCATCATAGTGGTGGGGGTGGGGATGGGCACGGAGATGTGTCCTCCTCGTTGGTTTTCCATAACTGTTCAGTTCTGAATTCTGTCAGGTAGAGCCAAGAACCATGAGCACTTTCAAATGAAGCTATTATCTAGTAAATTCTCATTAACCAAGCATACTTGGGAACTTTTTCACCAAAAAATCTCTGATACTGGATGTTTTCCATATGCATCTCCAGACGCACTTGCCATCTTCTCAAGCTTGCTTCGAATGGAGGGAGGGGGATATCTATGATGGAACCAGTGGGTTCCTTTGCCCATTTGTTGCCAGGTGATGTGACCAACAGGAATCATTGGCAAGAAAATAGAAGGATGGAGGAGAGTGAGGTAGAGGTATTTAAACTTCTTAGTTTCATCTCTGCCAGGTGACCATGGACTGGTGGCATTTCTTCATCAAAGACTGAAGCCCTGGGGCACCTGGGTGGCTCAATTGGTTAAGTGTCTGCCTTAGGCTTGGGTCATGATCTTAGGATCCTGGGATCAAGTCCTGAGTCCGGTTCCCTGCTCAGTGGGGAGCCTGCTTCTTCCTCTCCCTCTGCCCCTTCCCCTTCCCCCATTCATGCTTGTGTGCTCTCTCTCTGTTTCTCTCTCAAAAAAAAAAAAAAAAAAAAAAAGACTGAAGCCCCTGTCAGACACTTCTCTCCCTGCAGCCTCCCTGACTAGGTTCAGGCTGACATGTGACCCTCTGCTACCACTAGTCTGACCCTTGTTTCTCTATAGCTACATCTTTGTTTCCCCAGGTTGAGTGTGCCATCTGCTTCCATCTCAAGAGCCTGACAGATAGCCCCCCCCCCACGCATCTTTCCCAGTGACTCATTGGTTTGAATTAAATTGCCTATTTCTGAACCAAAAACATAATAGGAAGGAACAACAATGTAAAATGATTATAAGAAGGTAATACAAGATTCATAAATGAAATCTAACATAAGATAACTGACATTCCCAGTGATGTACCCTTTCTCCTAGGGTACATTTATGATTGCCTACATAGATCCACCGTGCCTCATGACATGAATTTCTTCTGGAACAGTCAGTAACTCTAGGAAATCTACAGGATTGGGACAATTTGGGACCCAAATTAGATTAGATTAGAAAAAAATGCAATAGGAAATATATTAAAAGATATAGTATTACACTTTCTGAAATAAGGATTGGCTTTTATTTATATATAAAAACTCATAGGTTGAAAATGCATGCATGTTCTGGAGGAGGGGAGGAATCACACAAAAGGATAGAACAAAACCTCAGCCTGAAGGTACTAGATTTCATGGATACAGACAGATTCCCATTGGAATTCATAGGGGAAAAAAACTTGTCATATAGGGGCACCTGGGTGGCTATGTGGGTTAAAGCCTCTGCCTTTGGCTCAGGTCAGGGTCCTGGGATCGAGCCCCGCATCGGGCTCTCTGCTCAGCAGGGAGCCTGCTTCCCCCCCTCTCTCTGCCTGCCTCTCTGCCTACTTGTGATCTCTCTCTCTGTCAAATAAATAAATAAAATATTAAAAAAACTTGTCATATATAGACGATAGGAAAACATCATTCATTATTCAACAAATACTTATGCTAGGTCCTGCTGGAAACATTTAGGATACAGTAATATACAAACTAATGGTCTCTCCCTTTGTGGAGTTTACAATCTAGTGGGGACAGAGACCAAGCAACAGACATAATGAATAAGAAAATTCAAAGATGTTATGTTTATGGAAAAAGAAAATGTAGAGCAAGGTTGTGGGATTGGGAAATCCGGGGGTTGGAATTTTAAATAGAGTAGTAGGAAGGACTTGTTGACAAGTTAGGAGCTCTAATGGTAGGCCATATTATACTGTGGCAACAAATATGCTCAATTCTTCACTGCTTATAACGACAAAGGGAGATGTTGAGGGGCAAGTTGGGAACTTGATATTGAGTTCAAGAGGGTGGTCTGAACTGAATATAAATTTTGGGAGATACTGGTATATAAGTGATATTTAGAGTCACAAATCTGGAGTGAGCGTGACAGAAAAGAGAGGGGTCCAAAGTTAGAAACTTGAAGAGATCAGGGAGGAGAGCGAGACTGAGAAAGAGAGACCACTGAGGCAGGAGGAAGAGGAAGGAACATGTCCTAGAAGGCAAGTGCAGAAAGGATTTCCACGAGGAGAGAGCAGTTGGTCAGGCCAATTTTGAAATGAGAAAAGCTGAAGTCAGTAGATGAGAACTGAGGATTTAGGATTTGGGTGTCATGGATGACTCTTTCCATGGATGACGCGAAGCTGAAAGCCAGGTTGGGGTGGGTTTAGGAGGGCATTGATGGGGAGAGATTGGAGATAAGGAGTACCAGTAGGTTTGTTTTTTTTTTCTGCAAAAAGGAGCAAAAGTAGGAGTGGTAGTTGACAAGGGAAACGAGATCAAGAGAGTGTTTATATGTTTTTAAGATGGGAGGAACTGGGGCGCCTGGGTGGCTCAGTGGGTTAAAGCCTCTGCCTTTGGCTCAGGTCATGATCTCAGGGTCCTGGGATCGAGCCCCGAATTGGGCTCTCTGCTCAGCAGGGAGTCTGCTTCCCCCTCTCTCTCTGCCTGCCTCTCTGCCTACTAGTGATCTGTCTCTCTCTCTCTCTCTCTCTGTCAAACAAACAAACAAACAAACAAATAAATAAAATCTTTAAAAAATATATGGGAGGGTGCACCTGGGTGGCTCAGTGGGTGCCTTCAGCTCAGGTCAAGATCTCGGGGTCCTGGGATCGAGCCCCGCGTCGGGCTCTCTGCTCGGTGGAGAGCCTGCTTCCTCCTCTCTCTCTGCCTGCCTCTCTGCCTACTTGTGATCTCTCTGTCACATAAATAAATAAAATCTTTTTTAAAAATAAATAAATAAAAAATATATGGGAGGAACTGATTACATGTCTATATACTGACAGAAAGGATCCAGTCGAGAGCAAACATCACTAAATGGGGTAGAGGAGAGATATGCTAGAGCAGAATCCTTGAGAAGGTGAGAGCAGATTGAATGTGGAGGACAAGGTGGGAATTGGCTTTGGACAGGAACTTGGATGGTTCAGAGAGCAAGAAGGGCATATGTGGAAATTCTGATTGCTTCAATTTTGTCAGGGAAGTAGGAAACAGTCATTAGCTGAGAAGGAGGATGGGGAAGGAGGTGACAGAGGTTTGCTTTGTGGCCTCTTCCCTCATCTTCAAAGCTAGCAGAGTAACATGTCCAAACCTCTCTGTGACCCAAACTACCACCTCCTTGGCCTGCCCAGACAATCCAGGATAGTCTCCCCATCCAAAGACCCTTGAATTAACCACAGCTGCAAAAATCCCTTTTGCCCCGTACATAACATATTCACAGGCTTTGGGGATGAGGATATAGATAACTTGGGTTTTGCCTACCACACTTGGTAAAGAATTCAGAGCATCACATTCATATTGCATATGTTGCCTTTAAAATAAAAAAAAAATAGGGGTGCCTGGGTGACTCAGTCGGTTAAGCAACTGCCTTCAGCTCAGGTCACAATCCCAGAGTCCTGGGATGGAGTCTCGCATCGGGCTCCCAGTTCCATAGGGAGTCTGCTTCTCCCTCTGACCTTCTCCCCTCTCATGCTGTCTCTTACTCTCTCTCAAATAAATAAATAAAATCTTTTAAATAAATAAATAATAAATTGAATTCTACTATTTCCAGATCTTTTCTGCAAAATTTAGGGCATTGATTGAGGAAGTTTAGGAACCTCGAGAATTCAAATGATAGTATTTAGAATAAATCAGAGAATGCCAAGTATCCTGAGCCCCCAAATCCCATGCCAACTGAAGCATGTTAGGCCCTTACAAGGGAATGCCCATTCTCTTCATCTCTGATCCCTGCCTTTCCTTACTGACTTCAGACTTAAACTAAAGCCCTGTTCCAGGATGCCTCAGAGAAACGAGTACAAAGTCTGATGCAGAAGAAAACCCAAATGCCAAGCTTTTTGGTTACCCAGTGGTACATATGGGCAAGGCAAAATAAGTGCTTAAATCGTTTATTTACCAGTTTTCAAGATAAAGAATTGGCATCTTATCATCATGCAAATGTGGCCAGTTATTTTTTTTTAATGTTATTATGATCTCATGGTTTTAAACACATTTGATGGGCTTTAATCCATTGCAATTTTTTAAAGTAAACTCTACCCCTAATGTGGGACTCGAACTCACAACCCAACCCCAAGATCAAAAGTTGCATGCCCTACCAATGGAGCCAGCCAGATGTCCGCAATTGTTATCTATTTTATTTTTTTAGATTTATTTATTTGAGAAAGAGAGAGAGTGAGATAGAGAAGTGCAAGTAGGGGGAGGGGCAGAGGGTGAGGAACGGAAACAGATTCCCCAATGAGTGCAGAGTCTGCCTTGGGATTGGATCTCATGACCCTGAGATCTTGACCTCAGTGGAAACCAAGAGTCAGAGCTTAACTGACTGAGCCACCCAAGTACCTGCCCCGCAATTGTTATTCTTTTTTTTTTTTTTTTTTTGAGACAGAGGATTAACATGAGCATGGGCAGTTAGAAGGGCAGAGGGAGACTCACCAATAAGCAAGGAACCTGACATGGGGCTCCATCCCAGGACCCTGGGATCATGACCTGAGCCGAAGGCAGATGCTTCACCGACTGAGCCACCCAGATGCCCCACGCAATTGTTATTCTTATTAAAACTCAATGCCCCATCTTTGGCCTCTTCACAGTGGCATCTGAGATCTTTTGAGCATGACCCCTGCTGTCTTTGGTAGTTTTTTATTATCTGGTGTGACAAGATATCCTAGGCTCCCAGCATTTCTGGATCAAAGATTATGCACCTTTTACATGTAAATTTTTATGCAATCCAATTTATCATTTTTTTCTTTTATAGATCATGCTTTTGATGTCCTATCTAAGAAAACTTTCCCAACCTGAAACAAACATCACATAATACGTCAATTATACTTCAATAATAATTTACAAAAAGAAAATCTTCCCTAACCTAAGATCAAAATTATTTCCTGTTTTCATTTTATAATTTTCATAGTGTAAAGCCCTTACACTTAAGTTAGCTGTTCTATACTCCGTGATTTTGATGACAGCACCCCTGCAGTCTAGATTAGGTTTTGTTATCAGAAACATGCACAGGGTTTTCATTAGAAATATAAAAATGTTATTTTTGTGATTTTAAAAAGGAAAATGTTCTTGATTTGATTTTTATTTATTTTTTTAAGTTCATTTATTTGTCTTTTTAGTAATCTCTACACTCAACATGCAGCTAAAACCTAGGACCCTGAGATCAAGAGTCACACGCTCTTCCAACTGAGCCAGCCAGGCACCCTAATATTTATTTATTTGTTTGTTTGTTTAATTATTTATTTAAGAGCAAGTGCACATGGAAGCATGAGGGGCAGAGAAAGAAGCTCAAGCAGGCTCCACGTTCAGTGCAGAGCCCGATGCTTGATCTCACAACCCTGAAATCATGACCTGAGCTGAAATCAAGAGTCTGATGCTTAAACTACTGAGCCACCCAAGCACCCCAATTTTTATTTTTTTTAATTTTTAAAAGATTTTTTTATTTATTTGACAGAGAGAGAGAGAGAAATCACAAGTAAGCAGAAAGGCAGGCAGAGAGAGAGGGGGAACCAGGCTCCCCACTGAGCAGAGAGCCCGATTCGGGGCTTGATCCCAGGACCCTGAGATCATGACCTGAGCCGAAGGCATATGCTTTAACCCACTGAGCCACCCAGGCGCCCCTCCAATTTTTATTTTTAATTACACAAATGACACAGGAGAATAAACTGTACCAAAAGAGCAAAAGTACAGAGCATACAAAGTGAAAGTCACTCTTGCATACATTGTTATTCATTCATTCAAGAAATCTGGGTTAGCTGCCCATTCACACATTACTTCCACAATTTAAGGTTCATTAATCTACATACAAAAGTGCTGTATACAGCATGCGGTTGACATATTACAGCAAAAACTTTACCATTTTCCCATAGCTGGACTCTCTTATCCCAAAGACAGTAAAATAAAAATCTCTATATCATGACATAGACTTTCTACGTGCAGAGGGTAACTCAGAGGATGCAGGTTCTGGAGACAAAAGAATCGTATCTTGTCGTTCCCCAAGACTAACATGAGAAGGCTTTCCAGGGGTGCTAATGTTTCTCAGATGTGTTAAAAAGAAAACTGAAGTTGCAAGACAAGTCAGGGCTTCCTTGTTATGACTGCTTCCTAAAGACGTAGTAAGAGTTTAGTTGTGTGTGTTTTTAATCTAATTTCAAATGATCGTCACCATCCTCCAGCTTCTTCTCCACTCTCCCCAATTAACTGAACATGGAAATAGTGAGACAGACACATATGATGTTTTTGACATAAAATCCAGACCAGAGATGCTAACAGCTCCCAGTAAATCACCAACCTTGACTTCATCTGAAGGGCAATGTGGTATTTCTCATCTACTTCAGCTGAAAAATCATCTCGGCATATCTCCACCTGTAAGGGGGTTCAGCCAATCACCCATTATTTTCTGACTGTGTCTCTGGTGTTCTTCACAAGTTCCTGCACTTTTATCTCTAAAGGCAAAATAGATCAGTGTCATTTCAATAGATTTTAAGTAATCAAATAACGAATTATTCTGCACTGAAAGAACCGTAGTTAAAAAAATGTAACTTAAAAATGTTTTTATTTCTTTATTTCTTCTACCATATTTAAAGCCTAGAGTTGTAAAACTAAGCAGCGGCTTACTTGAGGATTCCAGTCAACTGAGTGGGTCTTCCTTCTTTGGCTGCAGGATCTGACTGGTGACTAAACACAGTTCTGGAACAACTATTTCCATGGTTTTAGTAGCCCATGCTGCTAGAAAACCTGTTCTTATCAATAGAGGGCGCTGAAGAGCCACTGAAGGAAGAAAGGGTTTTCCTGGTTTGGGTGTGTCTTACCTGAGAGTCTCTTACAGAGCCCCTTTCTCTAGAGCTCATTTCTCTCTCTCCTACTTCCATTGTGAGGGCGCCTGGGTGGCTCAGTCAGTTAAGCATCCGACTCTCGGTCTCAGCTTGGGTTTTGATCTCAGGGTCATGAGTTTAAGTCCTGTGTTGGGCTCCACGCTGGGTATAGAGCCTTACCTAAAAATAAAAGAAATTAAATAAATTCCAGTACTGTAGTTAACCTACAGCATTATATTAGTTTCAAGTGTACAATATAGTGATTCAACAGGTCCATATATCACTCAGTGTTCATCAAAACAAATATATTCTTTTTTTTTTAAGATTTTTTTTTAATTTTTTATTTATTAGAGAGAGAGTGAGAATGAGAGGGGAGAAGGTCAGAGGGAGAAGCAGACTTCCCGCAGAGCCGGGAGTCCGATATGGGACTCGATCCCGGAACTCCGGGATCATGACCCGAGCCGAAGGCAGCCGCTCAACCAACTGAGCCACCCAGGTGCCCTCTTTTTTTTTTTTTTAAACAAATATATTCTTAATCCCCTTCACCTATTTCACCCATCCCCCCCACCGACCTCCCTCCTGGCAACCACAAGTTTGTTCTCTATAGACAACAAACTGTTTTTTGGTTTGACTCCTTTTTCCCTTTGCTCAGTTGTTTTGTTTCTTAAAGTCCGCACATGAGTGAAATCATATGTTGTCTTTCTCTGACTGGCTTATTTCAGTCAGCATAGTACTCTCTAGGTCCATCCATGTTGTTGCAAATGACAAGATTTCATTTCTTTTTTGTATTATAAATATAAAATATTCCGCTGTGAATATTCCATTGTGTATATATACCACATCTTTTTTATCCGTTCATCTATTGATGGACATCGGCTGCTTCCATAGTTTGGCTATTGTAAATAACGCTGCAATAAACATAGGGGTGCATATTTCTCTTCAAATTAGCATTTTCATATTCTTTGAGTAAACACCCAGTAGTGCCATTCCTGGGTCATAGGGTAGTTCTATTTTCAATTTTTTGAGGAACCTCCATACTGTCTTCCACAGTGACTGCACCAGTTTGCGTTCCCACCAATAGTGCACAAGGGTTCCTTTTTTCCCACATCTTCACCAACACTTGTCTCTCTCTCTCTCTTTTTTTTTTTAAGATTTATTTATTTATTTGAGAGAGAGAGAGAGAGAGATCACAAGCAGGGGGAAGGGTAGAAGAAGAAGCAGACTCCCCGCTGAGCAGGGAGCTTCACGTGGGACTCGATCCCAGGACACCTGGATCATGACCTGAGGTGAAGGCAGATGCTTAACCAACTGAGCCACCCAGGCACCCACACTTGTTCTTTCTTGAGTTTTTTATTTTGGCCATTCTGACAGACGTGAGGTGGAGCTCACTGTGTTTTTTGGGTTTTTTTAAAGATTTTATTTATTTATTTGACAGAGAGAGAGATCGCAAGTAGGCAGAGAGGCAGGCAGAGAGAGAGGTGGAAGCAGGCTCCCTGCTGAGCAGAGAGCCGATTCAGGGCTTGTCCCAGGACCCTGAGATCATGACCTGAGCCGAAGGCAGAGGCCCAACCCACTGAGCCACCTAGGCGCCCCCTCATTGTGGTTTTGATTTGCATTTCCCTGCTCATGAATGATGTTGAGTATCTTTTCATGTGTCTGTTAGTCATCTGGATGTCTTCTTTGGAGAAATGTCTGTTCGTGTATGCTGCCCATCAAACGCTCAGCTCTTGGGCAGGCAGTTTTCCCACAATAGGTTCCTCACGGGCACAGCTTCCTTGAGCATTGGCCTCATGCAGACCGGTTTTTCCAGTGATCAGCTCCTGCTGATGTCAGCTTTCCCAGCTCCCAGTTCCTGAGCAGGTGGTGGCCAGTGGCACGCAGCAGCCAGCATCCGCCCCTGGCACATCTACTGGGCAGCTTCACATGTTGCCAGAAAGGCAGTTCAGTGACTTCTCATTGCTCTTTCTGGAGAGGTCTGGCCCCCAGCCTACGTGTGTGTGTGTGTGTGTGTGTGTGTGTGTGTGTGTGTGTGTGTGTGTTTTCTTCCTTGGTCACTCTATCTCAGCCCTACAGGTGGGGACTGCTCCTTAGATCCACTATCCCTTCGTTCTCTGTAATTCTTACTAGTAAATCCCCCATTATCCAATCCCCTGGAAATAATTCTTTATATTAAATTCCCCCTATTGAAACTACTATATGGATCATGTCTTCCTGGCTGGACTATAACTCATACAATAATGTTATAATATCCTTTGATAGTCTTTAGGGCAAGTCTGACTTCCTGGTTCTTTATCAAACTGTCATTAGCTATTCTCCCTCATTTTTTCTTCACGAGGAATTTCAAATATCAGGGTGTTGTTGTTTTTTTTCCAAAATCAGTTTTCAAATGCTATGAAATAACCCTTAAGATTTTAATTAGGATAACATTGAAATAACATGTTAAATCATTGAGAGTGGGCATCTGTGTGATAAGAATAAGGCTTCCTATCCAGAAGCACGAGTTAGCTCCTGAGATAAGTAATGCTCTCAATTTTTGCATCTCCTTATCCTTGCTCGTGGGAAATTATTTCTTCGCTTGGCTGTGATTTCCTTAAGAAGGGTTTGTATGCCACCAAAGTGGTCCCCTGGTTGCTACTGCTGGGCATCCAAGACACAGAAATAGCTTGGGATTCTTTTTTAAATAATTTCTCAGTTTGAGTTTACCACCCAATGAGCTAAATCAACTTCCACACCTGCCTGAAGATGAAAAAAACATTTCTTTTTCCCAGCTGGGTCCACAGCTGAGACAAGCTTTCTCATTGCCTCCTTGGCCCAGTGGGAAGTTTGTTGGTCTTCCTCTTTACCGGTCCTAGCTTTGTGCAAAGGTCCCATTTCAAACTCATCCTGTCTCAAAGCCTGAGGTTTCATCTTTTGTTTTGTTTTGTTTTGTTTTGTTTTGTTTTTTTTAGAGATTTTATTTATTTGACAGAGAGAGATCACAAGTAGACAGAGAGGCAGGCAGAGAGAGAGGGGGGAAGCAGGCTCCCTGCTGAGCAGAGAACCTGATGCAGGCCCCATCCCAGGACCCCATCCCAGGACCCCATCCCAGGACCCGATCCCAGCACCCGATCCCAGCACCCGATCCCAGCACCCGATCCCAGGACCCTGGGTTCATGACCTGAGCCACAGGCAGAGGCCTTTACCCACTGAGCCACCCAGGCGCCCCTCATCTTTTGTTCTTAAGTGAGGTTAAAAACCAAGCTTTCTCCTTTGGAGAACCTATAAGCAGTGTTAGATTGCCCCCTTGTGGAAACCCCAGACAAGACTGAGATGGGCTTTTTCAGTCCCAGCAGGTAGGACCCATCAGAATGGTTAAAACCTCCTCCCCACATTGAGCTATCTATAATAAGCTCCTTCCTATGTTTAAGAGAGAATACATTTATATTCAATGAATGAGAGTGACTCAGGTTTGGAGGACCCCTAGGATGCGAAAAATACAATGTTCCTGGTTCTTATCCCTCTCTGATAGGTCATAATTACAGCTACAGAAGGGGAGACCTGGGCACACTGCTAACAGCAGCTCAGATAGCTGCTCCCCAAGTCAGCCACCATCCCTGCTGGTTAGCGGAAGGGCTTTCCGGGATCCGCGGGATACAGAGGACTGCAGTGCTAGCTCCTTAGACAGAGCCTCGTGTTAGTCAATCTCACAGCATCTGGTTCTTCAAAAGGAAAGAGCATAGAGAACAAAAAAGAATTTGACTCCCTACCCCAACCCTTAAAGAGGCTTGTCTGGGAAGGCTGCAGATTGCCTGGAAAGCTACCGGAGCAGAGGTCTATCTCTGGGCTCAACGCCTCCTCCCTAGATTCTGGGGACTGTGTGATGCATGGGCTCTGATAGAGGCCATGCCAGGACCACCACTCCCAAAGTAAAACCGAGTCCTAAATTGATTTTTTACTCATCTTTCTCCTTCTTGCGCTGGCATATTATATACACGTGCTTCTTGAGAGCACAGACTCAGAAGCAACGCAGCCTGGCTCTAAGACCCTGGCTCTGCCCCTTTATTCTTGAGAGACTAGATAAGTGACTTAAGGTCTCTGTGCTTCGGCTTCCTCATCGGTAAAATGGGGGCATTAACAACACCTCCCTTGTAAAGTTGTGATGACTGAATGAATGGACTCATGTGAAGAGTTTAGAATTGCGTCTGTCATATAGTAAGTCCTCAACATACACTATTTTTAAGTCTATAAAAGAAAAGCAAACAACCTACAAAGACAACGCCAAGCCTCTAATCCTTCCCAGCCACCCCCTCCCTGTCCCACGACTGCCAACCTCTCAGCTCCCAGGCTGCTGCTCTGACACTCAGGTTCCTCCGTGCTTCTAGTACTCGAGGATGTCTGGCTTCCCTTTCCTCCTTACAAGCTCGGCCTTGCACTACATTTGTGGAATCAGAGAGTTCATTCCACATCTCCAAGAGTTGTAGCTGAAAACATTCAGCACTAGCCTGATCTTCCATTCAGACCGGAAGTTCTGCTTTCATTTCTCCAGCCTTTCTGCCATCCTTCACCGAAAGCATCTGAACTGAACTGGAAGGTGTTGCAACGAGGTACGCTAAGCCGCTGAAACAAACAGGCCCCAGAAGTGTTGGATTCTCTCTCATGTAACAGTTTAAGGTGTCAGAGCCAGGTTGAGGGGGAGCTCTGCCCAAGCACTGGACATGACATCATGATTCAAGCCCCGGGCTGACATCAGAGCTGCCGTCTTCTGCACAAACCTTCCATGAACCTCTGGTTGTGGCCATTCCAGCCCTCAGGATGCGGAAAAGGCATGGAGGTGCACATAGAGGTTTCTATGGGCCAGTCCGGTAAGTGACACGTGTCACTCCAATCAAATTCTACTAGAGAAATTTAGCACGCGGCCAAACCCGACTCCAAAGGAGCCTGAGAAGTGAAGCATAGATATGGTTACACACCCCTCGAGAAGTCTCTTACTGCTAAAGAAGAGAAAGGATTTTTGTGGATAGCAAGCGGTCTCTGCCACGGAAGAGAAAACACTGGGTCCTGCAACAGAGAGCTTAATTAGTTTTGGAGATTGGGCAGGACGAGGTCAGTAGCCAGGATCTCTCTTAGGAAGGAACATTTCAGGAGGGGTCAGAGTTACTTGGAGGATAAAACGCTCACATTGTCGGGGCACCTGGGTGGCTCAGTGGGTTAAAGCCTCTGCCTTCAGCTCAGGTCATGATCACAGGGTCCTGGGATCGAGCCCCGCATCGAGCCCCGCATCGAGCCCCGCATCGAGCCCCGCATCGGGCTCTCTGCTCAGCGGGGAGCCTGCTTCCCCCTCTCCCCGGCTTGCTTCTCTTCCTACTTGTGATCTCTCTCTCTCTGTCAAATAAACAAATAAAATCTTAAAAAAAAAAAAAACACGCTCACATTGTCTTCAAGAATTGAAAATTTGGAGTATCCGGGGAAGCAAAAGGGATGGCATGGCTCGTGGGCTGAGGGGAGTGGAGCCAGCTGGGACTAGAGGGTGTTGGGAGCCCACCCAGGCTGGATCTTACAGGCCTTGCTCACATCCAGCTCAAACTCTGAGAACAATGGGAAATCTATCCAAAAGTGTATGCAGGGAGCTGATATAATGCAATGTATATACATATATATATAATTTCATTTTTAAAAAAGATTTATTTGTTTATTTGAGAGAGAGAGAGAGAGATAAGAGGGTGTGTGAGAGCAAGGGGAAGGACAAATGAGGAGGGAGGGGCACAATCAAATTCTGTGCTGAGCGGTGAGCCCCATGCAAGGCTCAATCTCGGGGTCCTGAGATCATGACCTGAGCCGAAGCCAAGAGTCAGCCACTTAACCAACTGAGCAACCCAGGCACCCACCATCCCCAGCATTTTCATTTTTAAAAGGTCACTTTGACTCCCAGTGCCCAAATTTTGGTTTCTAAATACCATTATCCAGTAAAAGCAGCAGGGCCCCTAGGGGGGGAAAGGCTGATTCAGAGAGCAGGGGAAACTCAAGATAAACCTGGAAATTTTGTAGTAGCAGAAAGCAAGGCAGTACTTGAAACAACAAAAGGATGGGGTCATGTCAAAGGGACACCGCAGCCAACTTGAAAGAACTCCCAGTGGCCAGAGCTGGAAAAATCTGAGCAGCAAAGTAAATACGTAGTACTAGATTATAACTCAAAGTATAAAATATATATACATGAGTCCACTGTGACATAAATAAATGGGAGAGAAGAGACAAATATTCCTTACAAAGAATTCCAGACAGTATATGTAGCTCGTCCCCACTCCAGGAGGTAGTGGGCAGCCCAAGCCCTCCCCACCTTTGACTGTGGGCAGATGTGGCAACGGGCTTCCAAAGGATATAGTATGGAAAGAGAAAATAGTAGCTTCGCAGTGAATAAACTTGGCAGTGTGACAAGAGACCAAAGTTAACATCGCCAGTGATGTCATGTTGATATTGGATACTATTCATGGAAAGGCATGTCACTGTTGGGGTATACTCTGCTTCCAATACCAGTCTAATCATAGTAAAAACTGAAAAACCCGACTTGGGGAATATTCTATAGAATTCCTTACCAGTACTTCTCAAAAGTGTCAAAGTCATGAAAAACAAGGAAAGGCTGAGAAAAAAGCACAGCCTAGAGGGGGCTGAGGAGTTTAGTTAATAATAATGCATGTTAGGGGCACCTGAGTGGTGAAGTCAGTGAAGCATCCAACTCTTAGTTTCATCTCAGGTTGTGATCTCATGGGGATCAAGTCCCATGTCAGGCTCTGCACTCAGTGCTGAGTCTGCTTGGGATTCTCTCCCTCTCCCTTTCCCTCTGCTCCTTTCCCTGCTTGCTCTCTCTCTCTCTCTCTCTCAAATAAATAAAATCTTTTAGAAAATCAGTAGATGCAAAATGTCTATAGGGCTGAGGTTGAGAACCCTGATCTATAGAAACTCCTGCACAGATGCCCACATGATATATGCAGTAGGTAAAATACCACTCAGAGCAGCATTGCTTAGACTAGAACCCATGTGGAAACAAGCCAGATACCTGCAACATTTATCCAATAAGACAAATATCATGTGGCGGTGGAATACTACCCATCCCTGAATAGTGAATGAACAATAACTGTATACATCATGAGTGAATCTCAAAAACTTGTTGAATTTTTAAAAAGTAAGTTGCATTTGTATGAAGTTCAAAACCAACTAAGCTAGACAAAAATTAGTTTTGGATGGATGCATCCAAAATGCTGTAGTAAAACTCACAGCAACTGCAGTGACCTTTCATCATGTTATTTCGGCATCCCCCTCCCCCATCTCTTGGGGGATGGGAGGGGGATGATCCTTAGTAGGACAATATTGCCTCCCAGGATCCTGGAGAATTTTGTCTTGGTAACCACAGTCATGGGAAGAGAGAACAGTAATTGCAATTAGTGGCCGAGGCCAGGGATAGTAGTTACCCCCAAATGCACAAGACAGTCCTACACGAGGAAAACCTGTCCTGTATCCTGAACAACTTTAACCGACTCCTTAGGCATTCACATGTATTTAAAATATAAAATTAAAGGGGCGCCTGGGTGGCTCAGTGGGTTAAAGCCTCTGCCTTAGGCTCAGGTCATGGTCTCAGGGTCCTGGGATCGAGCCCCACATCGGGCTCTCTGCTCAGCGGGGAGCCTGCTTCCTCCTCTCTCTCTGCCTGCCTCTCTGCCTATTTGTGATCTCTCTCTCTGTTAAATAAATAAATAAAATATTTAAAAATATACATAAAATTAAAAAAACACCTTTCACAAAAATTAACTCAAGGGGAATCTTAGACCAAAATGTAAAACACAAAGAAATAAGACTTCTAAAAGATTGCATAGGGAAAAAAAAAATCTAGGTGAACTTGGGTTTGGTGATAAGCATTTAGATACCATGCCAAAAGAATGATCCACGAAATAGAAAAAAGTGATAAGATGGACTTCATTAAAGTTAAAACCTTCTGCTCTGTGAAAGGATTTGTTGAGAGAATGAAGAGCCAAGCCACAGACTGGGGGCGGGGGGGGGAATACTGGCAAAAAAACATACCTGTATTTTTGAAAAATCACCTTAGGGGTTGCCTGAGTGGCTCAGTCAGTTGGGTGTTTGCCTTCGGTTCGGGTCAGGATCCCAGGTCCTGGGATCAAGTCCCACATTGGGCTCCCTGCTCAATGAGGAGCCTGCTTCTCCCTCTGCCTCTGCTGTTCCCCTTGCTTGTGCTCTCTCTCTGACAAATAAATAAAATCCTGAAAAAAAAAACTTAGAAACTTTTAAAAAAGATTTATTTAATTGAGAGAGAGAGAGAGAGAGAGCATGCATGAGCGGGGGTGGGAGCAGGGGGCTAGGGAAGCAGAGGGAGACAGACAAGCAAACTCCAAGTCAGGGGTCGATCTCACAGCCCTGAGATCATGATCTGAGTTGAAATCAAGAGTCTGATGCTTAATGGACTGACCCACCCAGGTGCCTTGCAAAACACATATCTGATCAAGGGCTTATATCCAAAATATACAAAGAATTCTTAAAACTCAGCAATAAGAAAACAACACAATTCAAAAGTGGGCAAAAGATCTGAACAGACACCTTGCCAAAGAAGATCCACAAATAGTAAATATGCATGTATGTGAAAAGATGCTCATCATAACATGTCATTGGGGATTGCAAATGAAAACAACAGGATACCACTACCTACCTATTGGAATGACCAAAATCTAAAACACTGACAATACCAAATGTTGAGGATGTGGACCAACTGGAATGCCCGTTCATTGCTGGTGAGAATGCAAAATGTTAGGCACACTTGAAAGTTTGGGAAATACTTAAAAAACCAAACATAGTTTGACCACAGGATCCATCAGTCATACTCCCGGGTATCTACCCCATTGAGTTGGAAATGTATGGCCAAGCAGAAACATGCATGTGAACGTGTACAGCAGCTTTATTCATGATCACCCCAAACCGAAAGCAACCAAGATGTCCTGCAATCAGAAAGTGGGGGGACAAATTGTAATAATCTGTATAATAGGATACTATTCAACACTAAAAAAAAAGAGCTATCGAGCCATAAAAAGATGGAGAAACCTTAAAGGCATATTACTGAGCGAAAGAATCAAGTCTGAAAAGGCTGCATTCTCTCTGATTCCTACTACATAATGTTTCAGAAAAGACAAAACTATTTTGATAGTAAAAAGATCAGTAGTTGCCAGGGACTCAGGGGACGGAAGGGAGGGAGGCACAGGTGGTGTACAGGAGACTTCTAGGGCAGTGAAACTATCCAGTATGACATCATAATCGTGGATACATGACATGATACATCAGTCAAAATTCATATAAATTTGAAGAGTGAATCTTAACGTGAACTATGAGCAAGACAATGTATCGACACACGGCTTCATCAATTGTAACAAATGTACCACCATAAAGCAAGACACTAATAATAAAGGGCACCTGGGGAATGGGGTGGGAGGGTGAGTATATGGAACTCTATGTACTATTTACTCAACTATTCTATAGATCTAAAACAGTACTAAAAATAAAATCCCTTCTTAGTTTTGAAAACCAAGTTGATGATTTTCTGAGCCTGGCCGCTAACCCCTCATTCTCTGCGTGGACACAGTGTATTATTTGTAAGGTTTGAGAATAGGCAGCATCTTTCTGTAACACAGCCACTGTCTAGGTGGAGAGTCAGCTGCACTTGGTTTTGTTTGGAACCTTGCCAAGACTTGGTCACCATTTCAGAAAGTGGCATCACCAATAGCAAGCTAGCGGTCTTCAAGTGGCGGGCTGACCACCCGCCCGCATTGGGCGGACATTGGCAGCCCTTAGATTCACTGTGGTTTTATAAAGAGGGGCCCCCATCCCACTGCCCCGCTGTGTCTGAGCATTTACATATTCGAATACACACCATTTTATTACTAGACACTTTCCCTTAACCTGTGTAGTACAATCAGGATATTATATATTATATTGACTTTTTTTTTGGTGTAGATGTTTTATTACATACTAATTCACTGCAGGAGAGCAACAAAACATTTGTTATATTTGTGATTGACTAAGTCTGAGAGTTGAGAACTTCTCCTTTAAATGGAAATCCAAACTCTTTCCTCCTGTCCTCACCAGCGGTCTCAGCCAGCCCCCTTCTCCCTCAAGGCTTGCCAAAGGGATCTGTTTGTGTGTTTCAGAATGCGCCAGCATTCCCAATTCCCTGTCTTGGTACAGGCTGTTCTCTCCCTAAAATGCCTTCACCTTCACTCACCGTCTCCACAAATGGAATGTCGCCAAGGCTCAGTCCCTCCTGGCCTTCCTTTGAAACCTGAGCCATAGCCGTGCCCTCCCTGCAGTCCCTTTTACTTAATTTTCCTTACTGCTCTTTAAAGATTTTATTTGTAAGTAACCTCTACACACAA
>CM052815.1:4800229-4815229 GCA_028533885.1 Nasua narica
CCCCCCCCCCCCCCCCCCCCCCCCCCGAGGCGGGGGCTCGGTGCCGCGACCCTGGGATCATGACCCCAGCCGAAGGCAGATGCTTAAGGGCTGAGCCACCTAGGCACCCCTCCCCTTGGCATATTCTGAAGGCTTGAAAGCAAATCGAAAAGGGAATAACTTTCTCTTTCAGTGTAATTTAATGCTGTCTCTTTTCTCCCTTAAATCGCTGTATGTTATTACAATCCATTTATTTACTAAGCATTTATCAAGCACCTGCTACCAACCAGGCAAGAGCGCTAGGTGTTTGGAGTAATAAAACACTGAGTCAGATAAGCCCAGTCGTTGCCCCATAGACTCACAGTCGACTGGAAACACACACACACACACACACACACACACACGCAATCTGGAAGTGGTAATAAAATTTCATTGCTTATGAAAATAATTTGTGATTTAGAGCCTCTCATTTCTCCAGCATCCCCTATATGCACGGGGACTGCAGAGCAAACAGATCTACTTGTAAATTACTTGAGCTAGAGCAAGTTAATTCCAAAATTGCAATGGCTTATAATCTTTTCCAAGTTTCTCACAAAAAAAAGGGGGGGGGAGGTGGGTGCATCTTAATAGATTTGATGTGATGTGATGTGACCTGGGGCCGCCCAAACGTTGTTTGTTTGTTTGTTTGTTTGTTTAGCAGCAGCAATGGGAGAGCACCTCCGGGTCACCCATTCCTCCTGAGCCTTTGCTTAAACCCTTGCTGCCCTGAATGCAGCTCAACCTCACTGTCGCCGGGAAGCCGCCTGGACTCCCTAGCTGGGCCCACGCCTCCACAGGGCGCCCCAAAGGCCCCGCGCTTTCCCAGTCACCCTCTTGGAGAAGAACCCGTGGGTCCGTCTATCTTCCAGACCGGCCTGGGGGCTCGGACAGCACCAGCACCTGGCCCTCTCCTTGGCCTCCCGAAGCAGCCCGCCAGGACCGCTGGCGACAGACGCTCAGGTTACCCCTGGGGGAGCCAGGTCCTCGAGGACTCCCGCGTTACCCCGTGCGGGGCGGGTCTGACACCGCCTGGGAATTGGCGGAGGGGGAAGAAGCCGCACTGGGTCCGCTCGCCAGCTACCGGCGGGGGAGGGGTACCTCCCCTACCGCCTCCCCCCACCCCGCCCGCCGAGGTCCCGGACTGGCGCCCGCGGGGCGGGGCGGCATCAGGGGACCTAATCAGGTCAGCCTCCTCTAAGCTGCACGGGACTGCGGGGGTAGTCGCGGGTCCGAGGACCTCGAGGTCTAGCTGGCTCCAAAGCCCGAGTCCGGAGTCCCGGCCAGGAGGAGGTGGGGAGGGGTGGTGCGACCCTCTGTCCCCGCCCCGGAGGCGGAGCGAGGTCCGAGCCGGTGGAGCCTGACACACTAGGAAATCGGTCCCGGCCTTCCTCCCCTGCTCCCGCCTCACCCCCGCCCCCGCTCCTTTCGGGGAGACCCGACCCCCCTCCCTCTGTCCACCGCCCACAAGACCCAGTCTCCCCGATCCTCCGGACCTTGGGCCCCAGCGTAAGTGCAGGTGCAGCACGCCACCTCCCTCCCACCCCGGCGCATCCTGCTGGGCGGCCATGGCGCGAGGAGACGCCCCACAGGACAGGCGAGTTGGGGACCCGGTGGGGTGCGGACGGGGATCCCGCTGGCCGTGGCCAGCGCAGACCCGCAGCCTTCGGGCGCTCCAAGGCGCAAAGCCGCCTGGACGGAACTACAATTCCCATCAGTCTCCTCCCTCAGCTGCCTGAGCCGGAGTGATGGGGGTTGTAGTCCGCTCTGCCGAAGGGGGCGGCCTGGAGAGGGGGGCGGCCGAGGCTTTGCGTCCTCGGGGTGACCTTCTGACTGATCCCCACAGCTACCACCTGGTCGGGATCAGCTTCTTTATCCTGGGCTTGGGCACGCTCCTTCCCTGGAACTTCTTCATTACGGCCATCCCGGTGAGACTCTCGGCTAGAGTGCCCAGCCTCATGGCCACAACCACCATCGCCTGGGACGCGAGGAGTACCAGGCGCTTTCCCACCACGCCGCCTCTGACTCCTCCTTATGCCTGTTTGCGCGTTTGTCCGCTGAAGCAAGGAGCCTCAGGGAGGGGAGGTGCCCGGCTCACAGATAGGAAAGGTCAAGGTTTCAGGGACGCCCAGATCCCAGAGGGGCAAGGCCATCAGCTGGGGCAGGATGGGGGTGGGCAGCTGTGGAACTAGCTAAGAACTACCCACCTATCACCTTTGTTTGTCATTATTCCCTGGCTAGTCATTCCTGCGCTTATCCACTCCCAAAGTGGGTTATCCAAGCCTTTGGTTTTCGTTGAATTAGCACCAATTACATTCATTCATCCAACAAACAGTTAATAATGTGGATCTACTGTGAACCAGGCCCTGTTCTTGGCGCTGGGGCTATAGGGGGAAACACTACAGAGGAAGCCTCCACCCTCATGGAGCTTACATTTGCTCAAGGGAAGGCAGAAATGTGGGGTTTATATTCTGTTTAGGACTGAGTTATTCATATGTATTCAATGCAACAACTTTCCAGATGCCTCCTCAGTGTCCGGCTCTTTGCTGGGCCTTGGAGATCCAAAGTTGAATCAGCCCCTGGTCTTGAGAGGGCGTTGGGTGCCAAAGAGCTATTAATAATTTAATAGGGCACCTGGCACTCTAGGCTTGGCGCAAAGTCCTTTGGGTCCCCGGGGTGGGATGGGAGGAAAAGGTACTTCTGCTTCAAGAAGAGGTGATTTGTAACTTAGGAGAAGGGTAGGTAAAGCATTGGTGTTTGGGGGTTGGGGAGAAATGGGAAGAAAGGGAGAAGGCATTTCAAGTTGGAGATGACAGTCTTGCAAAGGCACCCAGGCAGGGGAATGCCAGCCTGTCCAGAGAAAGGGCCAGAGCCTGGGGTACCTAGAGCTTAGTGGGACGGAGCGGGGGGTGCAACACAAAAGGGAGGCCAGGATCTTGTTCTGAAGGGCTTCCAATGCTGTTTCAAAATCTTGGGGCTTTGCCCTACAGGTGACAGGGACCCATGGGCGGGGGCAGGAGGAAGTTAAGCAGAAGCTTAATGAATGTGTGTTCCAGAGGGAATGCAGTTGGTTGGCACTTAGGCCGGGGCCTGGCTTACAGTAGGCACTCAATAAATCCTCAGGAATCTAGAAGCTGCTGCAGGAATGGAGGCAGAGGCTGGAACCAGGGCACTGCAGAAGAAGGGTGATTCAAAGATGGAGCGAAGCCCAAGCTGGGGGTTCTTAGAACTTGGGCTCTGTCCCAGACGTCAGCTGTTCAATTCAGGGAACATTCATCGAGCTCTGACTGTGTGCCAGGTGCTAGGATCAGGACAAGGACAGACAGACGGCCTCCACAGACTTTAACTGAGCAATCACAAGCATGGGAGGAGACAGAGAGGAAAGGCTGGGGGGATCCAGGGTAAGTTGGAGGGTGACCCTGTACCCCCCCCCCGGAATCCTGGCAGTACTTCCAGGGCCGGCTGGCAGGGGCCAACACCACCACCGGGACCCTGGGCACCAACCACACAGCCCCTGCGGACGCCTTCAACTTCAACAACTGGGTGACGCTGCTGTCCCAGCTGCCCCTGCTGCTCTTCACGCTCCTCAACTCCTTCTTGTACCAGTGGTGAGAGGCCCCGCCCCTCGGGCTCACCGCAGGCCATCCCTCTTTGGGTCCCTCCACCACCCCTGCTAAAGAAGCTCCATGTGGCCCCAGGGAAGACCTCCCATCCTTCCTCCACTCCCGCTGCATGCCCCCCCCAGCTCCCACGGGCCAACCCTGGGCTCCTTCTCTTGCCTGCCTCCCCCTGCCGAGCCAGGGGTCTAGCCAATGCCCACTCCGCCCCTCCCTATGAGCAGCATCCCTGAGACGGTGCGGATTCTGGGGAGCCTGCTGGTCATCCTGCTGCTCTTTGCCCTGACGGCGGCGTTGGTCAAGGTGGACATAAGCCCTGGGCCCTTCTTCTCCATCACCATGGCGTCTGTTTGGTTCATCAACTGTGAGCACTGCCGCCCCTCCCCACCCCGTGCACCCAGGGCTTCAGCCCAGCCTCTTCTTTGTAACTGAAAGGGCCCAACATATCCCATAAGGAAAGACAGCAGTGGCAGTACTCCTATCCCCGAGGAGAAACTGAGGCCCAGAGGGAACAGAAAAGGCACTTGTTCCAAACCCACAGTGATCTAAGATCAGGTCTCTTGGCCCCTAGCCCCTCAGACCTATGGCTGCACCTGAGAAGAAGAATGAATGGGAGGGTGTTACAGCATGGTGCCCAGAGTCTCATGCCTGCCCAACCTGGTCCAGGGTCACCTGTGCACCCTGCCACCGCCTCCTCCAGGGAGCCTCTGAGGCCTGCCTCACTGAGTGGCAGCCCCCACTCTTCTCCCTCCACAGCCTTCTGTGCGGTTCTGCAAGGCAGCCTCTTCGGGCAGCTGGGCACCATGCCTTCCGCCTACAGCACCCTCTTCCTCAGCGGCCAGGGCCTGGCTGGGATCTTCGCTGCCCTGGCCATGCTCATGTCCATGGCCAGTGAGTGGACTTGGGGTGGCTGGGGGGCTGGCGTGGCCTCTGGGATTCTGGGGAGCAGACAGAGCATGCTAGGAGTGAGATGCCTTGGGTTTTGGGTTGAGATGGAGGTGATGGGGAGCTGGGGGTTGGGTTTGGGGGTAGGGAGTGGGGCTTTTGGGGCTCTACAGTGAGAGAATGATCAGGTGAGGACTGGGTTCACTTGGGGCCTGGGGCAGCATTCCTGAGGCTGAGGCTGGTAAGTGGCTGCAGCCTGGGGTGCAGGGAAGGGGGGACAGGTTTAAGATTCGGGTAAACTTGGTTGGATCCTAGTTCCACTGCTCCCCAGCCAGGGGCACTGGACACCTGTGTCAGTTTGCCCACTGAAATGCTTCTTATAGCTCTGTCCTCAGGCTGTGAGGAGCATGCAGTAAAAATGAGCACATAATAGGTGCTCAACAAAAGTGACAAGGAAGGAGGAACGAAAGAAGCAAGGGGCTGGGCTGGGGCCCTGCAGGGTTCCCGAGTTTGTCAGTGAGCGGAGCGGAAGAGGAATCTGAGAAGTGCATGATGGGAAGTAGGACAAGAGCCATTAGCCCCGCCCCAAAGTGCATGATGGGAAGTAGGACAAGAGCCATTAGCCCCGCCCCCCCAACCCACCCTCGGGAGCCAGCGCGACCAGCCCCCTCCACTCTGCAGCTGAAGTTTCTGCGCAGGTGGCGTGGATGCCCAGACCTCCGCCCTGGGGTACTTCATCACACCCTGCGTGGGCATCTCCGTGTCCATCGTGTGTTACCTGAGCCTGCCCCACCTGGTGAGCCTGGTACCGGGCTCGAGGCCCCACTGAGAGCATCTCAGATACAGCTCTGAGTCTGAGGCCCTGCGAGAGGCCAGGGGAGGAAGAGGAGGGGGCCTGATCCCCAAAGGAGTCAGCCACTGGGGGACTCCAGCCTCGAAGTGAACAGGGTGGAGAGGGAGTCAGACACCTCCGCCTCCCCAAGAAGGGCCAACGCTTTCCTTCTGCAGGAGTTTGCGCGCTACTACCTAGCCAAGAAACCGTCACAGGCACCTGGGCAGGAGCTGGAGACCAAAGCTGAGCTCCTCCAGTCTGGTGAGCTCGGGACCCTGCTGGGGGGCGGGAAGCGGGGAGACCCAGGGGAGGCCGAAGCCACCTCTGCAGGGAAGCGTTTCCCCTCTGCGGTACCTCCCCAGCTAGAGTCCTTACCCCTTGTAGCCTTGTGTGAGCAGACCCAGAAGAAATTCAGTGGGAGTAGAGTCATCCCTGTTGGTTTAGAGCTTCAGTTCCCCTCTCTGTAAAATGGGGAGACAGTACAGCACCAACATGCTAGTTCTGGGTCCAAATGCATTTGTTCGAATCCTGGCTTCATGGCATCCAAGCTGGGTGACCTTAGGCAAGCCCCTTAACCCCTCTGAGCCTCAGTTTCTTTATTTGGAAAGCAGTAGCAGGGAGATAATCCGTCTAAGGAGCTTAACTCTGCCCGAAACTTGTATGTGCTTCGTAAGTAGTAGTTTAGCATATTTCCCTGGTTAATTCTCTTTGCCTACATCCCAGGCTGGAGGACAGTCACTGTTTTAACTGCTGGGGATCGCCCTCCACAGAGCCTGACTGTCACAGGCATGATCTTGCCCTCCTCCCCTCTTGACCCAGATGAGAAGAACGGTATTCCCGACAGCCCCCAGCAGGTAGCACTGACTCTGGATCTGGACGCTGAGAAGGAGCCAGAGCTGGAGCCTGAGGAACCCCAGAAGCCAGGAAAACCTTCAGTTTTCATTGTCTTCCAAAAGGTTTGGCTTGGATGTGGCCCCCAACCACCAGCCCCGTGGAGGAGAGAGCTGCTCTCTCCAGCTCTCTCCAAAGACCCTTAGAATGGAGTGGGGCCTTCGTGCTCCCCTTGTCCACTTCAAGGTGCCAGCGTCATAGTGGGTCAGGAACACAGCGAGGCCAGGCCCTGGGTGTCCTCCCTCCCCCCCACCCCCGGGCCAGGGCTTGGAGGCTGGGCCTGCGTGTGGGGCCCTAGTCGGTCCTGCCTGCTTACAGCCCTGCCTCTGGCTCTCAGATCTGGTTGACGGCGCTGTGCCTTGTGCTGGTCTTCACGGTCACTCTGTCTGTGTTCCCTGCAATCACGGCCATGGTGACCAGCTCCACCAGTCCTGGGAAGTGGAGTGAGTGCTGGGAAGCAGAAGAGGGAAGGGCAGGGGAGGGGGAGGGGGGAGGGCGGAGGAATGAAGGGGAGGGGGAGAGAGGAGGGACCAGGATGAGCCCTGTTTCTCTCCCAGGTCAGTTCTTCAACCCTATCTGCTGCTTCCTTCTCTTCAACATCATGGACTGGGTAGGCCGGAGCCTGACCTCCTACTTCCTGTGGGTGAGCATACCTGGGCTGGAGGAACCTGGCGCTTTCAGGAAGCAGCTGGGGATCAGAGGGTGTGAAAGAGCCCAGAAAGGTGATCTCCCCAAAGTCGGACCAATCTAGGTCTGGCAACAGAGCAGCTGGCCAAGAGGGAGTGAGCACCTGGCCCCTGGAGGTATGCAAGCCGGGCTTGGACTATGAAAGCAGAAGGCATGTCCAGTTGACCTGTGTCCCCGGCATCTAGCCCAGGACCCGACCCTCGGTGCCCAGTCCAGGGACCCTTACCCAGAGGTTCCTGTCCTGTGTCAGAGGTTGGACAAGACTCCCAGTGTTTGGATTGCTTTTAGCCAAGGTGGTGCTTCTCTAAATGAAATGTTCCAAAGAGATTGAATAAAGCAGACCAAAGAGGAGCTGCTCTGATCCCAGCTGGGCTAGGGCCTGGATCCCCAGCCTCTAACCCCATTCAGCAACCCCGCCTGCCCCAAAGGGGTCCATGGAACCCCCAGGGGTACTTGGAGGAGCCTAGATGGAAAACCAAAGATGCTGTGTGAGGTCTCCCCCAGTTCTGGCGTGGAGAGAGTCCAAGCTGGAGCTCAGAAGGGGCGGAGGAGGCGAGCCCCAGGCCAGTCCTTGATGACTGGGTGGCCTTGGCCCAGCCCTTCCCCCTCCAGAGGCCTTAGTGCTGGGCCCTCCCCGGGGCACACAGAGTAGGAGGTCAGGGGAAGTGACAGAGTCCAGCTGGGGCGGGCTCCCAGGGACGGACGGCCCTCAGCCCAGCTTCTGCCACAGCCAGACGAGGACAGCCGGCTGCTGCCGCTGCTTGTTGGCCTGCGGGTCCTGTTCGTGCCACTCTTCATGCTCTGCCATGTGCCCGAGCGGTCCCGGCTGCCTATCCTCTTCCCACAGGACGCCTACTTCATCACTTTTATGCTGCTCTTCGCTGTGTCCAACGGCTACCTGATGTCCCTCACCATGTGCCTGGCGCCCAGGTCTGGGGGTCGGGAGGGAGGGCCCGGGGGTGGGGAGGTGGGCCTGCGGAGAGGGGGCCCATTTGGCTTCTGGCCAGCCTGGCCCTAGCTGTCTCGAGGCCTCACCCCCACGGAGCCCGCCCCAGGGCAGGAGCTGGAGAGAGGGAGCCTGGGGGGGCGGGGGGGAGCATTCCTGCCAAAGAAGTATCCCAGGGACCGCTTCCAGAGCCTTCCCTCCAGGCCTCTTTCTCCATCTGGGAAATAAATGGGTCAAGCTCTCATTCCTTAGGCCCCAGAACCTCCTCAAATCCTCGGTTGAAGGCGTAGCTAAAGTCTTGATCCAAAGTAGGGGTTCATGGGCTATTTACTCCAGGAACAATGGAGTTGCGGATCCAGAGAGAGTAAAGGTGACAGGGAGGACCAGGCTGGGACGTTTTGTGGAGCTCGGAGGCAGTAGAATCTAGAATCCTCTAATACTGGGCCTGCAGGGCCCAAGCAATGTCCTTGGCAGGGGCCGGGCTTTATAGATCGGGAGATTGAAGTCCAGAGAAAAGGGCCTAGTTACGGTGACCCAGAGGTGGGGTCTAGTTCAGGTACCCAGTCGTAAGGGGGGCAGAGGGCACGGCGCTGGGTCCAGGTGTGGACTGGTATTTCCTAAGAGCTCCTCATCCTGTGTGTTCTAGGCAGGTGCTGCCACATGAGAGGGAGGTGGCCGGCACGCTCATGACCTTCTTCTTGGCCCTGGGGCTCTCCTGTGGAGCTGCCTTTTCCTTCCTCTTCAAGGCTCTGCTCTGAAGTGTTCCACCCAGGGCTCGCCCGCAGCTCTCTCCTCGCTGCCCCTTCGGAGCTGAGACCCCAGCGCAGGGGGAATGGCCAGCTGGGGTCAAGCCTCTGCTGGGCGGGGGCCCCTCGGTCTGGGGGTGCCAGGAGGAGGTGGGTGCCAGAAGGTGCTGCTCTCCTTCCCCGGCTGGTGTTCACTTGGGGGCTGCAAGGAAAAATTTACCAGCGGCCATTCTGACCCTCACCAGGAATGGAGCGGACACACGGAGACGGACTATGTAGAGACACACAAGACCTCATTCCGAGGGCGCCAATCAGGGAAAAGAGAGCCGAGGGCCATGACCTCCCCCCCAACACACACACACGTCAAGAGTATATTTGTTAATCTCAAGAAATGCACTGGCTAATCTATGGGGATTGGAGGCCACCAGTGGGGTCTTGCCAAGCGTGTGGCTGGTGTGGCTCGGCCTCCCGTTGAGAGTCGGAGTGGGGAGCCCCTCTTCTCCCCCGGCCTCAGGAACCCCAGGAAATCTCTCAGACCCCAGAGCAGAGGCTGCCAGGGAAGCTGACGGCAGCAGGGAGAAGGAACAGACGTTAGGGACCTGAGGGTACTCACAGGACCCCGTGGGCCCTAAACAGTGTTTTCATTGCCAACACCTGACTGTCTCCACTTCCCGGAGCCTGGCTGGCCTAGGTCTCGGAGCTGCAGACCACGGGTGCACCGGACTTTATAGCGTTGCAAAGCCCTTCCATCCCCAAGTCTCACTGAGACTCTTGGGGGGAGCCGGGCAGGGATCGTGCGCTCCCCTTGGGCAGGTGAGGAACCGAGTCTCGGGGGAAACGACCGGTCCGTGGCAGAACCGGGACCCAGCCCCCACGGCCCTCCTCCCTGTAGGTGCTGTTCTTCCTGACCACTACCTGCTTCTCTTTCCCTCAAGAGGCTCAAGGCAGGAGTCCTAAGCACTTACTCCACATCGTGGCTGTTTCTTCCTCCAACCCCGCTCCTGGGTCTAATAACAACCTTCTTCATTTGTATAATCAGTTCACTGAGTCTTTATTTCCAAAGCACTTTCAGCTCTATCGGCTTTGATGAGCTGGGGGGTGGGGGGGTGTAGGGCTGGTTGTACCCATTTGACAGATGGGATGACTGAGGCCCTGCGAGGGGCGGAGATTCATGGGCATCCCTGCGCTGGGCCCTCTTGACCACACGGCGGCCTGTGCTCCTGGGCAGAGCACCTGGCTGAATGAATGGCTGTAGCTCTCCCCCTCCACTGGTGTCCTCTGCCTCCCCAGCCCCACCCCTGCTCAAAAGTGGAGCCTCAGGGAAGCAGTCGGTGAATTTTCTGGAGGGATGGAGAAGCGGACTGCTTCATCACACACCTGTACTATCCTGCCCACCCCAGAGAAAAGCGAAGCCATTAGAAGCACTGGCCTTTCTGTCCATGTGCCTGCCTTCCTCAAACATTCACTAAGCAGCTATTATTTATTTATTTGACAGAGAGAGAGATCACAAGTAGGCAGAGAGGCAGGCAGAGGGAGAGGGGGAAGCAGGCTCCCCGGCAAGCAAAGAGCCCGACGCGGGGCGCAATCCCAGGACCCTGAGATCAGGACCTGAGCCGAAGGCAGAGACTTTAACCCACTGAGTCACCCAGGCGCCCCACTGAGCAGCTATTAAATACCAGGCCCTGAGCCCACAGGGCCCATGCTCAGAGGTGAGAAATGACCTTGGGAGCTGAAATAAAGCCACAGGGCAGGTCCCCCAAGGGAGGATTCATTCTTTGGACCACTAATTACTGTGCCAGGCCCCGGCTGGTCTGGTGAGCCCAAAACAGAGGAGACAGGTCCCTGCCCCAAGGCCATGGGAAGTAGAATATGTAACACAGAATGGGGTCTGTGAGGGCCCTTCAGAAGTACGGAATGTAAGATTCCAAAAAACAATGCTGTGGATCCCTCTGGAAAGTCAGGGCGGCAGCTCTGAGGAAGTGTCCCCTCAGCTGGGCCTCAAAGGAAGAAAAAAATGAGTCGTAGTCATAGTCGCGGTCATCTTCGTCCCCCCACCGGCCCAAGGGTGTGGGGGAGGGGCATCCCAGGCAGAGATAACAGGGCTGGTGGATGGTGTGGACATAGAACATTCAGGGAACAGTAGGGACTTCTGGTTGGGGGTTGGGGAGCCTCTAGGATGGGGGAGAGGGAGAGGGGAGAGGATGAGGCTGGAGCAGCAGGTTGGGGACAAATGATGAAGGACCTTAGTGATGAGGCACAAATAGGGGGTCAGACACAGGAGGAGAGATCCAGGAGAGAAGAGGGTGGATGCCTCTTCAGAGGTCATTTAACTTAGTGGTTAAGTGCAGGTGAGCCCATCCAGCATTCTGGGTTCAAAGCCAGGTTCCTTCATTGACGAGCTGGGGATGGGGGAATGACTGGGAATGGAGGCTTGCCCGCGTGTGGAGTCCTAGGGAGAGGTCGCCGTTGGAGTACAGACGGACTAAACGGGTTGTAGTCCTGGAGGAATCTTGTGCAGACCACGAGGCCTCACCAGACCCTCTGACTGGGAGTAGTGAAGACAGCACACACACGTCTTGGGCCCCCTTCTCCTCCACCTTTGCAGACTGTGGTCTGTTGAACCCAAAGCTCCCCAGACCTGCCACACCCACTCTCACAGGCCAGGCAGCCGGCCCAGGGAGCTCACTGGTGCTGGTCTTCTGCCGCAAGCTCACGCCGGGCTGAGTGGTGGAGGGAGGATGGGCCCAGGAAGAGGACATTCACCCTTCAGATGTCTTTTCGATGTCACAGCCTGGAATTCCTTCTCCCCATCCTCCTGCCTGGTAGACCCAGCCCAACCTGCCCATTCAATCAGTACGCAGCCGGCTTTCGATGCCAGATGGCATCGATGAGGCTGATGGGCTGCCTCGGCCTGTTCCTCTCCCGATGCCCAGGCCCTGGCCCCCGCCCCCTCCCCAGCCTGCCGCAGCCCTGCCAGCATGCCCGGCGTCCCTCAGAAGCAGCCAGCTGCCATCAGCAAACACTTGTGGAGGCCTCTGTGTGGCAAGCACTGAGATAGGGCTGGTGGAGAGACACAGACATTTGAAGGCCAATCCTTGCCATCGCGTTTCTCATCCTTTTATGAGGAAGAGGCCTCCTGGTTTGTGAATTGATTCAACTTTCCAATTAAAAGGCAGAGGTTGTCAGATAGATTTAAAATAATGCAACTGTACGCTGTTTACCAGAAACTCACTTTAGAGCAAAAAACACAAATGAATTGAAAATGAAAGAATAGGAAAAGGTATTCCATGCCAATAGTCATCCAAAGACAGCCAGAGTGAATATAATAATATCAGACAAAAGAGACTTCATGTCAAGAATTAGTTAAGAGACAAAGGAGGGGGGCACCTGGGTGGCTCAGTGGGTTAAGCTGCTGCCTTCGGCCTGGGTCCTGATCTCAGGGTCCTGGAATCGAGCCCCAAGTCAGGCTCTCTGCTCAGTAGGGAACCTGCTTCCCCCTCTCCCTCTGCTAGTCTCTCTGCCTATTGTGATCTCTCTGTCAAATAAATAAATAAAATCTTTAAAAAAAAAAAGGGAGACAAAGGAGGATATTATATAGTCACAAAAGGATGTAATAATTATAAACATATGAACACCTAACAACAAAATCCTAAAAAGAATACGAAGCAAAAATGGACAAATTTGAAGGAGAAATACACGTTTCTACAAGAATAGTTGGACACATCAATACCCCACCTTCGATGAAGGACAGAACAACCAGAGAGAAGATCAACAAGGACACAGGGGACCTGAGCACACCCTTAGGCCAAGCAAACACACAGAGAACAGTCACCTACGTACAACAAAACACATGTACCCCCTTCTCGAGTGCCCAAGGAACATCTCCCAGGAGAGATCGTCAATTAGGACACCAAACAAAACTGCACTATGTTTGAGAAGATTGAAATCCTACAAAGTATCTTTTCCAATCACAACGGAATGAAACTAGAAATCAATAACAAAAAGTGGACAATTTCCAAACATGTACCAATTAACACATTCGGAACTAATGGGTTAAAAAAGAAGTCAAAAGATATGAAAGCAGTCCAAGTGTCCATTGATGGATGAATGGATAAAGAAGATGTGATACACACACACACACACACACACTGGAATATTACTCAGCCATAAAAAGAATGAGATCTTGTCATTTGCAATGGCATGAAAGAACCTAGAGTATATTATGCTAAATTAAATAAGTCAGACAGAGAAAGACAAATGCCATAGGATTTCACGCCTATGTGGAATCTGAAAAACAAAACAAAACAAAACAAAAACCAAAAACGCAGACCCATAAATACCGAGAACAAAGTGGTGGCTGCAAGAGGAGAAGAGGATGGGGGGATGAATGAAATAGGCAAAGGGGATGAAAAGGTACAAACTTCCACCTGCAAAACAAGTCATGGAAGTGAAAAGTAGGGCACAGGGAATACAGGCAAGAATATTGTTATAACATTGGGGCACCTGGATGGCTCAGTCCGTTAAGCATCTGCCTTCGGCTCAGGTCATGATTTCCAGGTCCTGGGATGGAGCCTTGCCTTGGGCTCCTAGCTCAGCAGGGAGTCTGCTTCCCCTTCTCCCTTTGCCTCTCCCCCTGCTCATCCTCTTTCTGTCTCTTTCTCTCCTCTCAAATGAATAAATAAAATATATTTAAAATTAAAAAAAGAGGGGCACCTGGGTTGGGTGGCTCAGTTGGTTGGGCGGCTGCCTTCAGCTTGGGTCATGGTCCTGGAATCCTGGGATCGAGCCCCATGTCAGGCTCCTTTGTCAGCAGGGAGCCTGCTTCTCCCTCTGTGTGCGGCTCCCACTCCTTGTGTTCCCTCCCTCGCTGTGTCTCTCTCTGTCAAATAAATAAAATATTTTTTAAAAATTAAAAAAAGAGGGGCGCCTGAGTGGCTCAGTGGGTTAAAGCCTCTGCCTTCGGCTCGGGTCATGGTCTCGGGGTCCTGGGATCGAGCCCCACATCGGGCTCTCTGCTCAGCGGGGAGCCTGCTTCCTCCTCTCTCTCTGCCTGCCTCTCTGCCTACTTGTGATCTCTCTCCCTCTGTCAAATAAATAAATAAAAATCTTTAAAAAAAAAACTTAAAAAATAAATAAAAAATAAATAAATAAAATAAAAATTAAAAAAAGAATATTGTTATACCTTGTGTGGTGACAGGTGTGAGTGGAATTACTGTGGAATCACTATGTTGTCCACTGAAACTAACATATTGTATGTCAATGTACAGTATACGAAACTTCAATACTTAAAAGAATACTTAAAAAGAGAATCTACACAATGTATACTATGTTCTATGATTAATTTGCAGTTATTTTGCTATAAAAAAAATAAAAGAACTACCTTTAAAATCTCCCCTCGAAAGACAGAAAGAAAATCAAAAGAGAAATTAGAAAATGCCTTGAGAAAAGAAAATGAAAACACAATACACTGAAAGTTATGGGAAAGCCCGAACAGTGCTGAGGGGAAATCTGTAGGTGTAAATGTCTACCTGAAAGAGGAAGAAGGGGTCACCTGGCTGGCTCAGCCAATGGAGCCTGAAGCTCTTAATTTCAGGGTCTTGAGTTCAAGCCCCACTGGCTAGAGATTACTTTAAAAATTAAAAAAAAAAAAAAGAAAAGAAAAGAAAGAAGGATCGCAAATCAGTAATCTAACTTTACACCTCAAACAATTAGAAAAAGAAGAGCAAATTAAGCCCATAGCTAGCAGAAGGAAAGAAACAATAAATATTAGGGTGAAGGGAGATACAGTGCAGGACAGAAAACAGAAAATCAATGAAACTAAAAGTTATTTGCCAACAAAATTGACAAATTTTTGACTAGGCTAAGAAAAAGAGAGGAACTTAACATTATTAAAATCAGAAACAAAGGTGGGGCCATTACTACCGATTATACAGAAATAAAAAGGCTTATTTTTTTAAAAGATTTTATTTATTTATTTGAGAGACAGAGAAAGTGTGAGAGATCATGAGAGGAGAGAAGGTTAGAGGCAGAAGCAGACTCCCCGTGGAGCCGGGAGCCAGGAGCCCAACACAGGACTCGATCCCAGAACTCAAGGATCATGACCTGAGCCGGAGGCAGCCGCTCAACCCACTGAGCCACCCAGGCACCCAAGAAATAAAAAGGATTATTAGAGAATACTGTGAATGGTTGTACGCCAACAAATGAGAAACCTAGGTGAAATTAATAAATCTTAGAAACACACAAACTACTAAAACTGATTCAAGAAGAAATAAGAAGTCTGAACATACTTTTTTTTTTAATTTATTTATTTGACAGACAGAGAGAGAGAGAGTTCACAAGTAGGCAGAGAGGCAGGCAAAGAGAGAGGTGGAAGCTGACTCC
>CM052815.1:4820229-5094525 GCA_028533885.1 Nasua narica
GGGCCTTCGGGAAATGCTGGATCAGAGCAAGCAGTGGGCGGGCACAGCACTGGTGGTGCCCGCCTTCGAGATCCGCCGAGCCCGCCGCATGCCCACGAATAAGAACGAGCTTTTGCAGCTCTACCAAGTGGGTGAGGTGCGGCCCTTCTATTATGGGCTGTGCACGCCCTGCCAGGCGCCCACCAACTACTCCCGCTGGGTCAACCTGCCAGAAGAGAGCTTGCTGAGGCCTTCCTATGTGGTGCCCTGGCAGGACCCCTGGGAGCCATTCTACGTGGCCGGAGGCAAGGTGCCCACTTTCGACGAGCGCTTTCGCCAGTACGGCTTCAATCGCATCAGCCAGGTGCCCATAAGGGAGAGGGCAGGGGAAATGGGGCAGGAGGAGTGGTGGGCTCTGGGAGCTATGAGTGGTCCTGGATGGAAAGGAGGCAATGAGGCAGGACAGCCGTAGTTCATGAAGTGGTTGGATGGTGTGGAAGATCCAGGATGTCTCTGGAGGAGTGGGGATGCTGGAGAGAAGCTTTAGGGGTGTCAGTCTCGGTCTTAGCAGTATCATCCAGTATCACTGACCTGTCTCTCCTCCAACAGGCCTGTGAGCTGCACGTGGCAGGATTTGATTTCGAGGTGCTCAACGAAGGTTTCCTGGTTCATAAGGGCTTCAAGGAAGCTTTGAAGTTCCATCCCCAAAAGGAGGCCGAAAATCAGCACAATAAGATCCTTTACCGCCAGTTCAAACAGGAGTTGAAGGCCAAGTACCCTGACTCCCCTCGTCACTGCTGAGCCCTTCTCTCCCCTAGTCAGAGAAGTCTCAGCCTCTTCCCTCTCTAGGCCGTCCCTCAGGCCTGACAGGGGTAAGAAATGTCACCCCACTTTACAGTGGTAGCTGTGGTGTTGGAACACTGGACTTGAATATGGGGTGCTGGGATCAAGTCCTGGCTTTACCACTAACTAGCTGTGTGGCCTTGAGCAAATCCCATTTCCTCTCTGAGCCTCAGTTATCCCGTCTGTTAAAAGGGAGGTGAAGATACCTACCTCACAGAACTGTTGGGAGGCTCAGATGAGATGCTATATGTGAAAACATTCTGTAAGCTTCGTACAAATGTGAAGTATTATTAATATTATTACAGTATTATTGTTGTTATTATTATTATTAACAATCTGGGGTGGGTGGGCAGTAGGAGAGCGAAAAGTATGAATGGAGCAGAACTGAGAAGTCTGAGTACTTGACAAAATGGACTTTTTGGGGAAGAAATCAGGTGAAGGCGTTGAATTTAGTTCTTAGCTTTTGGGCAGAAACCTAAACTTCCCGATGCTTCCAGGCCGCCTCTGCCCTCGGGAGCTCTGGAGAAAGGAAGGGTTTGCAGGTTCTCTGCCAGATCTGTGCCCTCGAATAGCCTGGGCTGGGTTATTTGCCTACCACCAACAATGTGTAAATAAATGAGTGTTCACACCTACAGCTGGCTCCGTGACTCTCCTGAACCTGGCGGGCAGGGGGTGGGGTCGTGGCTTCTTCCCTTCCACACTAGGGACGGGGGTACCGGGGGAGGCGCGGGGGAGGAGCTGCGGCTCAACGGGCCGCGACAGCCAAGCAAGGAAACCACAAGGGTCTTGCAGGGCAGCTGAAGGCCTGCGTGAATTTCGCCGGTTGCTATGGAGACCGGCCCCGCGGTATCCCAGCATGCCTCGCCCCAGCTGTCCAATTGAGAACTCCGCGACGGGCGCCTCCTGATAACGTATGCGGAAGTGCGGCGGGCCCCGCCTCCCGGAGTAGAGGGACGGGCGCGACGTTTCCGGGAGAGCGGCAGCCGCGGGCACCTCTCAGGGAGTTTCAGACGTCAACCCGGAGGCCCCCTCCCCGCGGTGCGTAACGCTCCTCAGGGCACCTGGTTCGGCGTGTGTGGCCAGTCGGTCCAGTGAGGGCCGAAGTGGAGACTTAACCGGCCGGACGCGTGCGGCGCCTCGGGGCCGCGGCTGGCCGCCGAAGAGCCAGTGACTCCCCCGCCCGCGGCGCCGGCGCAGGCGGGAATGGAACGGGGCGGGAGGGGCCTGCCGCACCGCGGAGGGGTCTGGATTGACTTTCTCTAGGGAGAAGAAGCGGCCTTCCATGGAGGTGTGCCCTGGAAATGCTCACTTTCTGAAAATGCTCACTTTCTGAAAATATAAATTGCCTGTGTTCAGCGCCTTACACTTTCCTTTTCCATCCTTTACCCCTTGCGATCTTCACAACACTCAGAGTAGCGGTGGTTATCCTCTTTTTGCGCCCAGGGTAAGGAGGGGAGGCTGCGATTTAATTTTGCTCACTCAGTAGACTCAGAGACACGTGGAGTCAAAAGTGAATATATATATTAACAATGAAGAGGAATTGCAAATTGGGGGAACTGCAGGAACTCAGGCTTGAGAACGGGAAAAATGAGGCTGGTTTGGAGAACTGCGGTTTTCGGGTCAGATTCAGATCATTTGTGAAATCCTTGAGGAATGCGACTAAGCTGCGCCGTGAGCCAGTTATTTTACACAACTCGAATTGTGTCAAGTAAAGTTGACAGAATACTTCAGGTTTGCAACCACTACAGGGTCCTGGGGCAAGCAAGTAGTAAAAACCTGCCTGAAAAAGTGCTTTGTTTAGTTTGTATTTGCACATCCGCCGGTCGTGAAGTAAGCACTCTGCTGGGCGAGCGGGCTGGCAGCCGCGGCCCCCCGCCGGGGGAGGCTTACAGCCTGGTTGGGCACACAGACGTGAAAATGGGCAATTAGAGAGGAGATGTAAACAAATAGGGCTTCCTGGAGGGAGTGGCGTCTACACTGACCTAAAGGACACAGAACGGTTCCCAGAGAGGTTGGAAGAACATAGCAGTGAAATCAAGCCTGCAGTAGGAGGAGAGATTAACTGTTGGAAGGACAATTTAGTCTTCCTCTTAATTGATCTGTTGGCAGCACTTGGCACTGTCACCGTCCTTCCTTCTGAAATTATTTCTCCCCATGACTGAATTTCTCTTCCTCCACCTCTTGCTAATTTCCTTCTCCTTTGCAGGGCTGTCATCACCTGCCCCTTTGGTGGCCCTGGGAGTTCCATCCTGGACCTCTTCTCAACGCCACACATTCTGCCTTGCTGGTTGCCCCCTCTCCCAGGGCCTGAAGAACTCTCTATATGCCGATGACCAGATCTCTGCGGCCCAGATTTCTCTCTGAGGCTTAGACTCATATGCCCCCACCCCTGCCCCTTCTCTCATTTTGGAGTCTGTGCACATGCTGTTCACTCTGCTTGGAATGTTCCCTCCCCAGTCATCTCAGCCCGTCTGTCTGAGCCCTCCATGCTGCTGCTGCAGCAAGAATCTTCCTCTACAAGCCTTCGCTGTTGGAGCAAGCTCCAGGTTCCAGTTAGAGGCCTCTCCCATATACCTTCCGCCCCCATCTTAACCCTTCTCACACCACAGTACGGTCTGCTTCTCTGCCTCTCTCTCTCCCAGGAAGCTGTAAATTCCTTGATGTCAGAGACTGTCTCTGTCCCTTTGTGCCGCGCATCTACTGTAGTGTCTGATGGTACCTGGCATATATTAGGTCTTTAATAAATCTGAGATGAGTAAATAAAAGAAGGAGTGACTAATAGTGTTCATTGTTGCTGAGAAGTCAACCAAGAGAAGCACTAAAAAATACTGGCATTGGGCACCTAGTGCCACAGGATTCACGTCAGCCAAGGGTGACCATAGAGAAATGGAATGGAACCTCCGAGAGGTGAAAGAGTAGGAACAGCCAGAGCCTTGAAAAGTGTAGCTGTGAGGTGGGAAATGGGAAGCGGTTAAATGGAGTAGGGCGAGGTTTTGTGTTTCTGCTATTTCTAAATAGGGGACAAAACCTGAACACCTCTAAAGTTTTGTGGGCAGGAGCTATCAAGAGGGAGGGTTGGAGAAACAGTGGAGATTGGAGGTACTGGTAGCCTGAGGCTCCAGAGAAAAGAGAAAGATATGGGCGGTGACCCAGAGTAGGGAGACGACAAGAGGATTGCAGTGTTCTCAGGAAGAGAGGCGGAGGGCCTTCCAGGTGGAAGGATCAACAGGAAGGGGTGCAGAGGAGGAATGGTGTGCTTACGGACTGACCGTTAGATGGTGGAGGAAAGGAGCTGGCCCAGTACTGGGCCTTGAACGCCCCAGTCACAAGCGTGGGCCCAGTCCCCAAGGCAGTGGGGAGCCCATTCTTGGTGTTTCCCATCTTTTAGACCATCGCCTTGGCCAGCATTCCCCACATGGGGATCACCAACAATGTCCCAGGACGTGAGCATTTCCATGGCTCCCAGGCGTCGGGGAGATGGGCAGCCAGGGCTTGGTTTGACTCCCCGGATGGTCACTTTCCTGCTCATGATAAGTGATGGCTACCCTCCTCCCAGAGCCCAGATGCCCGTCCAGCCTCCAAGCAAAGACACGGAAGAGATGGAAGCGGAGGGTGATTCGGCCGCCGAGATGAACGGGGAGGAGGAAGAGAGCGAGGAGGAGCGGAGTGGCAGTCAGACGGAGTCAGAGGAGGAGAGCTCCGGTGAGTCCCCCGTGCACGTGCGCCCGCGGGTCCCCTCTGCTCCTCGGCACCCAGCGCTGACAGGCCTCTTGTCCCAGAGATGGACGATGAGGACTACGAGCGGCGTCGCAGCGAGTGTGTCAACGAGATGCTGGACCTGGAGAAGCAGTTCTCGGAGCTAAAGGAGAAGTGAGCGTGGGGCGTCTGGGTCTCTCGGGGTGCGGAGGCAGCGGGCCTGGTGCGGGGCAGGGGTGGCTGAGGGCCTGCGGCGCGGGACCGGCCACGGGCTTGAGGGACACACATGCCCTGCCTTTTCCCTCCCAGGTTGTTCAGGGAACGGCTGAGTCAGCTGAGGGTGCGGCTGGAGGAAGTGGGGGCCGAGCGGGCACCTGAGTACACGGAGCCTCTGGGGGGGCTGCAGCGGAGCCTCAAGATCCGCATTCAGGTGGCAGGTCTGTGGGCTGTCCTGCACTCTGGGGCGGCCCCCGGGCCTCCTCCCTCTGCCTCTGCCAGAGCCTGTGGCTCTCTGCTCCCCGCTTTTCCCATCCCTGCCCTGCCCGGCTCTGCTCCGGGCTCCCCCTTTTGGACACCCGGGCCCCTGGCCAAGCGGGGCTTCCCATCTCCCCTCCCCGCTGTAGGGATCTACAAGGGCTTCTGTCTGGACGTGATCCGGAACAAGTACGAGTGTGAGCTGCAGGGAGCCAAACAGCACCTGGAGGTGAATGTGCCTGGGGCGGGGGAGGCCGCCGAGGAGGCTTGTCCCCGCCGCCACCTGGCTGAGCCGCTCCGCCCCTTGCAGAGTGAGAAGCTGCTGCTCTACGACACCCTGCAGGGGGAGCTGCAGGAGCGGATCCAGAGGCTGGAGGAGGACCGCCAGAGCCTGGACATCAGCTCCGGTGAGGCTGCCCTCAGCGCCGCTCTCTCCGTGCCCCCCCCCCCCCCCCCCCGCCGCTCTGCCCGGGGAGCGTGTCGGAGAGCTTGCTTCACGGGCTCACTGTGCGGCGCAGTCGGAACCAGGCACAGGAAGGACCCAGCCCAGGCCTGCTGCACCGTGGAGGCTCAGCGAGAACGGGTCCCCTGCCCGCCTCGACCCCTGCTGTCTCTAGAACAGGAGGTGTTGCTCTGACATCCTCACACCTACAGCAGCCACAGGCCCCGCCATGTCCGCAGTACCTGTGTTCACAGGGGGTCCTAGGGAGGCGGGAATGGTCACCGACCCACCGCCCACTGAACTGATGAAGAAACCAGGCTGACAGAAGTACAGCGTCCCCCCGCCCCCCAGGCTCGCACAGCCTCGGGCCCTGACCTCAGCTTCCAAGCCCCAGGCCCCCGGCTCTCTCCCCGGCCCTGGGAGGGGGTGGGCGGAAGGACTGGCCTGGCTCCTGTGAGGGACCAGCTCCAAGGGCGGGGTGTCCTGGGAGGGCCGGCACCTTGACCCTGACTCTGGCTCTGGGGGCACAGAGTGGTGGGATGGCGGACTGCACGCCAGAAGCAGCACAAAGACCTGGGACTCTCTGCCGGCCAGCAAGAGGAAGAAGGCTCCTCTCGTTTCTGGTATCCTTCCCCGCACTCGGCCTGAACCTGACATGGGCTTAGCGCCAGCCCGGGGAGGGGTGGAGGCGGCGGAGCCATGCTCGATACAGGAGGCAAATCCAGCTATCGGGAATTTTCTGAGGCCCTGGGTCTCCGCCGGCCTGTGCGGACCATAGAGAACTAGAAGCGCCCACTCAGTGAGTGCCCTTAGCTTCCTAAGCAGAGTCTCCTTTGAGGCTCTTCTGGCTTTCCCACAACACCCCGGACAGGTCCCAGACTTTCCACCACCACCCCCGCCCCCCACCTGCTCTCACTTTCCACTCTCTTCTCCGAACGCCTTCCTGCCTGTCTGTGCCTGGTCACGGCTTGTCTCACACGCTACCGTCTCTGTGAACCTCTCCTGGTTCCCCCCAATGCCGAAAGCCTCTCTCTTCTGCACCCTGTGGCCTAAACTGGGGCACCCACATTCCCATACAGAGTGGCCCCCCTGCCCCCCCTTAGGCATGAGCCCCTTCAGCCCGGGGCCTTCTGAGCCCTCATCCCTCCTGGCTGCGCCCAGCACAGACTGGAAACGAATCCGCGTGCCTTCCGCCCCCAGCCCCGGGTCCTCCTGCGGCCATCAGACTCTCGGGCCACTGGCCGCCTGGTGATGGCAGTTGTGTCAGGCAGGGAGGGAGGCGTGCGGGCTGCGAGGACTTGGGGGGTGAATGGGAGGCAAGGGCGTGGAGACATCAGGTACAGAGCCCAGGAGCCGATGGTCCCCGGAGGGGAGTGCGAGACCAAAGGAGGGGTGACTCCAGGATGGAAGAGACTGAGGTCTGTGTGTAGAAGGGACAGGAAGGGGACAGGGAATAGAAGGAGCAACTCCCTGAGTGGGTGGGCTGAGTTTTCCCCTCCTGACCTTTACACTGGAGAGAGGATAAAGGGGGAGCGGAGAGGAGGTAGGGGTGAGGTTTAGTATCCCCCACGGACTCGTGAAGAGGCCACGGGCCCTGCCCCGGGAACCTGGGAGCTGAGAGGTGGGCGGCAGAACCTGAGCTCTAACTTGGGTCCTCAGCCCCCTCCCCGCTGTGACACCTGTCCCCTCCACTGCGCTTCCTGCTTCCTTGACCCCCGTTGCAGGTCCTTACATCGTGTACATGCTGCAGGAGATCGACATCCTGGAGGACTGGACAGCTATCAAAAAGGTGGGCCGGGGCCCCTGCTTCCCTGCACGGGTCCCGTTCCTGACACCCGCTTTGGTCTCTGCGGGCTCCCCGCAGCTGGGTTCCTGAGGGCCTGGGAGCCCTGCTCAGCCCTCAGCTTCCTGCCTTCAGCCCAGGTTCCCTGGCGTTGCCCTTTTTTTAGAGAGAGAGGGAGAGAATGTGTTTGCGGGTACAAGTGGGGGGGGGTGCAGAGGGAGAGAGAGAGTCCCAAGCAGGCATCACGCCTAGCACAGAGCCCGACGTGGGGCTCGAGCTCCTGACGCTACTGGGCAGAAATCACGAGTCAGAGGCTTAACCTACTGAGCCACCCAGGCGCTGGCCCTTCTGTGCAGGAGGGACCTTTTAATCTGCGTCGGCCCCTTCCTCCTTCCAGGGCTGGCTTTGATGGGAGGGCGGGAAGGCAGCCGACCTGGGATCCGTCAGCGAACCACATCAGAGCTTTGCCTAGAAAGGGTCCTATGCTCCCCCTACCCTCGTCTTCGTGCAGCACCGACCCAGCAGCGCCCCGCCCCCAGAGAAACATGTGGAGGGGGGTGCTTGCCAAGCTGGAGGCAGGCTCTCAAGGGGGGCTTTTCTTCTTACCCACCCAGGCTAGGGCAGCTGTGTCCCCTCAGAAGAGAAAAGCAGATGGTAAGACCCGCCTCCTGCTCTGCCTCCTGCCCACCCCCTCCCCCAGCTCAGCGTCCTGGGAAAGAGCCCAGAGAGAGGCAAGGGTTATCTCAGATCAGTGGTCCCCATTAGAATGGTTGGTGTTTGAGGGCACTTTGGGGGTTTCAGGAGCCAGAGCCAGGGTGGGGGTAGGGAAGCTCTAGGTCGATGGGGCCAGGGGATGAAGCTCCCCACAACCAGGACTGGTCAGGGGAGCCCGGAATGCTGGACCCCAGCAGCGGGGTGGCCCTGGTGGGCCCACGGATGCGGGCTGTGGCGCTGCCCTGGGCCAGCCCGAGGCTGTTCCTCACGGCGCCCCCCCGTAGGCAGTGGTGTTCCCTTCTTGGTTCAGCTTCTCACCTGCAGTGCTCTTCCCCGTCTGGCATTCCCTCAGGACCGTGACCCTGCTGTTCAGAGCCAGGGGGCCTCTCGGAGCAGCTGGCAGTGAAGCCAGGATTCATATTTTCCTGCTGTAGGAAGAGACTGACCGGCCCCGCAGGGTCTGTCCAGCCAGCTCCCCAGTGCTGCTGGTGGACCTTCCCCTCCAGCCATCACTGGTCCGGACTCCTCTGCCCTCCCCGAGGGCCTGCACAGCTGTGGCCCAGAGCTGCCCTCGCCGGGCAAGACCGTCTCCTCCGTCCCCAGTGGGCGCACCACCTCTGCCTCCCAGAGGGCAGCCTCCTCGGTGCTCTCCCAGACACAGATGGGGCTCCTCTTGCGCCAGAGCAACCTCCTTGCTGACCTTGGACCAGTCACTGAGCCAGGGAGCTGGGCCCCACTTTGTGGGAACTCTGAGCCAGACATTCTATTTGGGGGGGCCTTTCCTAGCTCTTGTTGGAGGTGAGAAGGCAGGCTCCCCGGTCTTCTCAAGGAGGTTCTTGGTGTCTCCCAGATTTCAGGGACTGGAATTAAAACCTTTCCTGGGACCTCGGTGTGACCTGTGTGTGTCTGATTTACCTTGCAAGAGAACCGGGGCTCCCCCGGGGAGTGCCTGAGTCAGGCGGGCTCTTCCTGGAGTCCGTGGTAGCGACCCTCACTAGCAGGAGCCAACCTACTCTGAGCTGGGGCAGAGGGAGGGGAAGGGGGACTCGCCCCCCCCCCCGCCCAGAGGTGGGGGGTGAACCCTGGCTGACCACGCTCAGGAGCAAAGTCTGAAGCAACATGTAGCAGGGGCAGACCGTGTGTCCCGGGCTGGGGAAGGGGGTGCGTGCTCTGTGCTTGGAGACGGGTTCATGTCTGCACCTGCCCCAGTCACTTGGCAGGTCGGTGAGGCAGGCTGGCAGGGCCCGCGTGCGGAGGAGGCAGCTGGCAGCGGCGCGGCGCTGACGACCTCACAGCCCAGCTCCCCGCTGCTTAGCGCCGAGTGTGAGAACCGCCCCCAGAAACTCAGTTAAGCAAAGGGGTTAGTTTCCATGGAGACACAGCATCCCTTCTCCATGGCAACCTGAAGTCCCAGAACCCAAGTTAGGCTCAGGAATGAGTCATCTGTGGCCAGTAGGGGGTGCTCTCCCCCAACACCGGGGGCTGACCCCCCCCCCCCCAGGGCCACTGCACAGATGAGCAATTGACCAGCTTACTTAAAGGTACCCCAGGGCGGTGAGGGGAGCAAACTTGAGCCTGTGGGGGCCCCAGATGGGCCCTGCTTAACCCCTTCCCGCCGGCTTGTGTGGTTTGAGGCCGGTAAAGGCCGCGGGACGCACCATGTGGAGGTGGTGGCCCCACAGCTGGGGCTCTCTGAGTGGCGCTTGCACGGACGGGATCCCTGCCCCCTGAGGCGGGGCCCAGAACAGAGAGGAAGCGGGCTCGTTCGGGCCGAGTGGACACCCAAGAGTTAACTGGCGGGGCGTGACAGGGCGAACCGCCCTCAGGAAGTGTTACTCACCACCGGGAATGTGAGCGCTCTTGCCTCGGGGGCTGGATTCTCTTCCTGAGTCCTGGGAGAAACCAGGAGAAACCCAAGGAGCTCCCAGCCATGGAAAGCCCTGGGGAGCCCGGAGCAGGACCTCTCGGAGCCCCCAGCCTGTCCAACTTCGCACCTGGGCGCCCGGAAAAGTTAGTGAAGTTGGAAGGCCAGCCTGGTGGGGCGGGGAGGGGTGGCAGAGCAGGGTCTGTCCCAGGGCCGAGGAGGGGGAGAGGGTGGGTGGAGGGTCCCACCGCCTACCCCCCCACCCCCGCTGGCTCAAGTCTGCCGCCCACCCCTAGGCCCGCCGAGGACCCGCTGTACGACGTGCCGGGGGCCAGCGGGCGGCCGGCGGGCGGGCCCCAGCGGCCTGGGCGCACCGTGAGCCTGCGGGAGCGCTTGCTGCTCACGCGGCCCGTGTGGCTGCAGCTGCAGGCCAACGCCGCGGCCGCACTGCACGTGCTGAGGACTGAGCCCCCGGGGGTGAGTCGTGGCCCTGACCCCGGGACTGGCCGGCGGGGGACGGTGGCGGCGGCGGGGGCGGGGGGCGGGCGGGCAGGATAGAGAGGCCGGACACGGAGGTGCCGAGCCCCCGACCCCTGTCCCTTGCAGACGTTCCTGGTGCGGAAATCTAACACTCGCGGGTGCCAGGCCCTGTGCGTGCGGCTGCCCGAGGCCAGTGGCCCCTCCTTTGTCTCTAGCCACTACATCCAGGAGAGCCCTGGGGGTGAGCGGGACCGGCCTGGGGGGAAGGGGCTGGAAGCAGTCGGGGGTGTTTCCCAGAGAACAACCGCACTTCCCATCTCTCAGGCGTCGCCTTGGAGGGCTCGGAGCTCATGTTCCCAGACCTGGTCCAGCTCATCTGCGCCTACTGCCATAGCCGGTGAGCCTGGCCTCAGGGTGCCTGCCGTCCGTTGATCCCGGCTCCCTGGGACAGTCTGTCCTCCCAAACCCTGCAGGTCCTGTCAGCCCACAGAGCCCTGAGCGTCCCTCACCTCTGGCTTTCCCTCTCTGGCCTCAGGGACATCCTTCTCCTCCCACTCCAGCTCCCCAGAGCCGTTTGCCAGGCGGCCACCCACAAGGAACTGGAAGCCATCTCCCATCTGGGCATCGGTAAGGGCTCTTCTGCTACCCATTGCACAGATGGACAAGCTGAGGCCTAGAAGCAAAGGGAAGGCACGCGGGCACATGCCCTGAGCCTGTGCCTTTCATTTGGGCACCCTCCCCAAACCTCCTGGAGGCCCCAATTGGTTTCTTTTCCCTAGAGTTCTGGAGCTCCTCCCTCAACACCAAGGCTCAGCCGGGCCCATCTGAAGGCCAGCTGCTGCCCCGGCTGAAGCCCCGGTCCCCGCAAGAGCTGGACCAGGGCACGGGAGCCGCCCTCTGCTTCTTCAATCCCCTCTTCCCAGGGGACCTGGGCCCCACCAAGCGGGAGAAATTCAAGAGGAGCTTCAAAGTGCGTGTGTCCACGGAGACCTCCAGCCCTCTGTCACCACCTGCCGTGCCACCTCCCCCGGTCCCCGTGCTGCCAGGGGCAGCCCCCAGCCAGACAGAAAGCTTCCCCCCTCGCCAGCTTCTGCGAAGGGAGAGCTCAGTGGGGTACCGTGTGCCAGGAGGCCCCAGGCCCAGCCTCCCACCCCTACCCTCCCTCCAGGAGGTAGACTGTGGCTCCCCCAGCAGCTCAGAAGAGGAGGGGGCGCCGGGGTCCCGGGGAAGCCCGGCGACCTCCCCCAGCTTGGGCCGCAGGCGGCCCCTGCTTCGGTCCATGAGCGCGGCCTTCTGCTCCCTGCTGGCGCCCGAGCGGCAGGTGGGCCGGGCCGCCGTGGCGCTGGTGCAGGACCGACACACGGCTGTGGGCCAGCTGGTGCAGGACCTACTGACCCAGGTGCGGGCTGGCCCTGAGCCCCAGGAGCTGCAGGGGGTCCGAGAGGCGCTGAGTCGGGCCCGGGCCATGCTGAGCGCGGAGCTGGGTCCTGAGAAGCTGCTGCCGCCCGAGAGACTGGGTGAGACCCCGGGCCCGTCTGGGCCCTCCAGAGTGCTAGCTTTTCCCGTTCCCCCCTCTCTCCCGCCCTTCTCTGGCCTCACAAGATTCTGCCCCTCTTCATCCCTCCCTGCCTACACCCCCCCACACACACTCGCACCTGGTTCCCCTGACCCTGCCCGCCGCTCCCCCGCAGAACACGTCTTGGAGAAGTCGCTGCATCGCTCCGTGCTCAAGCCCCTCCGGCCCATCCTGGCGGCCCGCCTGCGGTGCCGGCTCTCCGCCAACGGCTCCCTGGGCCGCCTGGCCGAAGGCCTGCGCCTGGCCCGGGCCCAGGGCCCCGGAGCCTTCGGGGCCCACGTGAGCCTGCCCTCCCCGGCCGACGTGGAGCAGGTGCGCCACAAGCTGCTGCAGCTGCTCCGGGCCTACTCACCCAGCGCCCAGGTCAAGCGGCTCCTGCAGGCCTGCAAGCTGCTCTACACAGCCCTGAGGACCCAGGCGGGTACGCCCCCTCCTCCCGCTCCCCACTGGCCCCCTGCCAGTCAGAGGCAGACCCCCAGAGATTCCAGACTGGAACAGGCAGCAGGCTGGGGAACGGGCCCAACCCTCCCATCTCACAGATGGGACAACTGAGGCCCAAAGAGGAGAGCATCCTCCTCCCCAGCCCCTGTCTGCGGTCGCCATAGAGACCACGTCCCCCAAGGTCTAGCGCGTGGAGGGGGAGGGTCACTGTCTGAGATGCTGGGTGGACGCCGACCCTGGGGCCCCGGCCGAGTCTGACGCTTCCTCCTCTACCACCCCATAGGGGAGGGCGCAGGGGCAGACGAGTTCCTCCCGCTGCTGAGCCTTGTCCTGGCCCAGTGCGACCTTCCCGAGCTGCTGCTGGAGGCTGAGTACATGTCAGAGCTGCTGGAGCCCACCCTGCTCGCCGGAGAGGGTGAGGGAGCGCCGCACGTGCCACCGCCCTGTCTGTGTGGGACTGGGGCGCTCAGGGGCTGCATGGCCCCCAGTAAGGGGGGGCGTGGCGAAGCGTCACCTACGCGCCCCCCCCTCCCAAGCCCGAGCTGCATTCTTCCCCTCGTGTCCCAGGCGGTTACTACCTGACCAGCCTCTCCGCCAGCCTGGCCTTGCTGAGTGGCCTGGACCAGGCCCACAGCGTCCCCCTGAGCCCCTCCGAGGAGCTGCAGCGCTCCCTCAGCCTCTGGGAGCAGCGCCGCCTGCCGGCCGCCCACTGCCTCCAGGTAGGGGGCCTCCCCACCCGCCGCCTGAAACGCCCCTGCCTGGGGCGCTGTGGGGGTGGCGGGTTCTGACGTCAGCTTGCGCAGTCCCCTCCTTTTCCTAGCAAGACCCAGCAGGGGAGAGGCTAGTCCCACGTCACCCTGTCGCCGAAGTAGCGCCCTATGTGGAAGTTCAAGCCCAGCCTTTCTTGAGAGGGCGCGTTCTGTGTGCTCTAGGGCTTAGCCCTGCAGCTTCGTAGAAACTTGGCATTAGGACCATTATTGTCCCATTTTACAAATGAGGAAACGGAGACGTGACATGGAGGGGGAGAGGGACATGGGTGGCAAGCTCAAGCCCCAAATCCTGGCTTCTGGGCCCCTGGTGGGGCTCTGCCCTCCCCTGGAGTGAGGCTCCATGCTCCCCGCACCCTCTCCGTCTAGTCCCGGGACCCTTCCTAGCCTCGGTTAGGAGTTTGGACTCTGCGGCCATATGCCCCCTTGACATCCAGCCTCGGCTGCTTTCTGTTTGCAGGAGCTTGGGAAGGCTACATAACCTCTTTGGGCCTCACTGTCCTCACCTATAAGATGAGGCAATGGGACTTGCCTCCTGAGGCCGATGTGTGGATGAAATGAGTGAATGCAGGACGGGCGCTTCGGGCACGGGGGAGGCTCGGAGTAGGCTGTCGGGGTCCAGAGAGCTGCTGGGGCCAGCCTTCCCGCCAGCCTGCAGCTCTGACCCACTAGCCGAGGCTTTTCCACAGCTCCCCTTATCCAAAAACCTTTCGTCTTTTGGCTCTACCCCTCGGGTTTATACCCCCGCGCCCTGACCCTGCAGAGCCTACCCTGGGACCTCAAGCTTTGCAGCCAGAGATAGACCAGGCAGGACTGAGCTCTTGCTTTGCTTGTCTTCCTGCACAGCACCTCCTCCGAGTAGCCTACCAGGACCCCAGCAGTGGCTGCACCTCCAAGACCCTGGCTGTGCCCCCAGGGGCCTCGATTTCCACCCTGAACCAGCTCTGTGCCACCAAGTTCCGGGTGACCCAGCCTGACACATTTGGCCTCTTCCTGTACAAGGAGCAGGGCTACCACCGCCTGCCCCCCGGAGCCCTGGCCCACAGGCTCCCCAAAACCGGCTACCTTGTCTATCGCAGGGCAGAGAGGCCTGAGACCCAGGGGCCTGGGGCCACACCGGAGGACAGCAGCGGGGAGCCAGAGGCAGGGGGCAGGGAGGAGGAGAAAGGGGGGCAGGGAGATGGGGACATCAAGGTCAAAGCCGGTCCTGGGGACAGCAGGGGAGAGTCTGAGACTGTTGCTGAGAGGGCCAAGTGGGGGGTGGGCCAGGCCAGGGGGGCCCCTGCTCAGCCGGGGGGGTCAGAGGCTGTGGGAAGCCGAGCAGCAGAGGAGTAGCCGGAAGTGGTCACAAGGGTCATTTGGGACAGAAAACTGAGCCTGCTGGGAAGGCCTCTCAGAGCCATCAGCCCCACCCCTGCAGGCTTCCCCACCCCAGGCCGCTCTTGTGTGTGCCACCGCCCCATCCGATCTTATCTCTGTGATCGCACCTGCTGGGGTGGCGCTTGGCCTGGCCGCGTCTGGAACACTGGAATCAAGTTGAGGGGGTTTGAGGGACCCCAGACTCAGGGCTCAGGCCCTCTGCCTCCCGCCCTTCCCTCCCAGCTGGAGGCCAACCATTCTTCAGTGCCAAGGGTGCCCAGCAGGGGACAAGCCCAACAGGTGCCCGGCTGCTGGCAGCCCCTCCCGGCTGCGGGCTTCAGGGCCCCGAAAGGCTCGCTGGGTGACAGGAGGATTCAGGGAGCCACCACGGGCTCAGAGCCCGGGCCGGCTGTAGCCCAGTTGGAGGACCGGCAGCTCCAGACTCCAGTGTCCTGGAAGGACAGGGGGCCCTGCCTTCTCCCACAAGTCCCCCAGGGGCCAAATGGATGGTTTTGCTGCAAAGCAGACCTCAGGCTAGAGGGAAGGAGAGGTTAGGAGGCGGGATATGAGCAGCACCCCCTCGAGGGTCTGTTGCGGGCATTCACCGAAGGCTCTCGTCCCTCCGCCTGGGGGAGATCCGAGAGATTAGGTCCGGCTCAGGGAGCACCCAGGCCCCAATCTTTCTTCAAGGTGGGAAGTCCTGCCAGGCACTCTGGCATCCCAGGGGACTTCTGAGATGGAGTGGGTGCTTGGAAACCATTTTCTCTGCACTTAACTCTTTGGGACCTCACAGGAGTTTCACGGGAGGCTGGGCATGGCTTATTACACACCGAGGTTTGGGAAAGTGACTCGCACAGCTGGCCATTACAGCCTCCCCACCCAAACCAGGGTGTCGGCCTCCAAGTACGTGCCCTTTATTCTAAGCCACCAATAAATTAACCCTAAAGGCTCTACAGCCCCAAGGTCCAGAGGGGGGAGCCAATGGGAGGAAGGAAAATCCCAGTGATGACCACAAGGGGGTGCGCGTGGCCCAGGTAGTGGCCAGTGGGTAATTCCGAGGGGCGAGTGCGTCTCCAGGGCTGCAGCCACCAGAGACCTTTACTCTTGCAGCCACCAGGCGACCTGGGGTCAGTGCAGGACCCAGTGCTGGTGGTTCTCAGCTCCCTTGGAATTGGGGATCTGGGTGAGGTAAAGTCCAGGGGGATCACTCCCTGGACTGAGAAGGAGAACCCCAGCCAGTCTCTGGGGTACTCAGGTGCTGAACACAAAGGGACATCAGCCCACATGTGAGACAGAGATGACAACTGGAAGGTAGAAATCCTGGACATTGGGATTTCAGACAGTCCAGAGACAGATACCTCCAAATTTGGGCACACGGCTCCCAAATGTGTCACTAGCGCCACCAGCAGCACGTCCCTCCCCACTTCCACCGCCCACTCCAAGCTTCTTGCTGGTAGGGAGTCTCCCCCTCTGTATGTCCCCCTCCCTACCCTGCCCCCACCCGCCAGTGCCTTGCCCAGTGCTGGGCACTGCATGGGCGCTCAATAAATGTTGTCCCCTGATTGGAGTTTGAGAAATAAGAGTGAAGGGCAGTGAGGTGGGAAGCTGGGAGGTTAAGGGGGGCTGGGTTCTGGGAACCAAACACAGGATGTCTCAGTTCCAGAGGAAAACCTAGAACGGCTGCCAGGGGTGCTCAGAGAACCCTGGATGTGGAGCTGGCCTCACAGGAACTGGGACTGGCAGAGGCTTCTGAGCCCCTTCCTTGGGGGCCTCTGCAAGCCCCTCCTAACACCTCACTGTGCTCAGTCCCACTTCCAGGCTCTGGGGATGTAGCCCCCCCCTGCCCCACCCCCTTTCTCAGAGCACTGCCGGGCCCTTCCTGCTACTGAGACTTTTGGGTTTTCTTCTCAAGACTTCGTGCTTCGTCAGGGGCCAAGGCCAGGTCACTCAGCACGGTCAAGGGTCACCGACCAGAGGTGGGGACTCCGAGCAGGGCCGGCAATGATAGGCCCGTCTAAGACTGATCTCATCCCCATTTTACAGATGAGGAAACAGGCTTGCTCAGGGAAAGTGGTTTAGTACAGGGCAAAGAGCTGGGACGCCAGCTTCTGTGGACCCTCGGGATTCTGCCATCCTCCAAAACGGAAGCGCGCATTTACTCATCCTCTCAGCAATAATCGACTGCCTCCGAATGGACCAAGCGCCCAGCACCGCGGCCCCAGCCGGAGGGAAGCCCGCATGATCCGGCAGGAACTGCGTGCCCTGGCTGCCTCGGGATTCAGCACTGCCCCGCCCTCACGCCGCCTCCCACCTTTGGCCTTCTGGAAGAGGACGTCATGGGAGAGGAGCCGCACCTGGCCAGCAGGCACCGCTGCAGAGCCGGGCTGGGAGGCCGGCGTTTGGCTCGCCAGCAGCCGCCAAGTCCTTTCTTTGCTTGGAAATGTTGCTCTTAGCACCCCTAGAGTCGCCGCCGCTCCCTGTGTGTTTATGGTCTGTCTTCCCCACTAGGCCGGAGCCAAGTCGGCCTTGTTCGCCTCTAAATCTCGGGGGCCTAGAACAATGCCTGGCCCGGAACTGCCACTTAGTAGATGGATGTGGAATGACTGATTCGGGAAGACGCCGCCTAAGCAGTTGCTCCGAGTTCCTGGGGCTGGGGCGGCGCATTCTCCATCGCGGCCGCCAGGGGGCGAGCGCGCCCGTTCCCAGGCACAGGCCCGGCTCCCTTCCTGCGGGAGGCCTTTCAGGGACCCCGGGCCCTCGGAGGGCCTGCGCCCGGCCTGGTGGGGAAGCATCCCCGCAGTGGGGCCCTGGGCCCGTCCTGCGAATGGGAGTCCTGCCAACAGAGGTTGGGAAAGGGAGCGGGGGGGCCAGGGCCTCCGGAGTGGCTGGAGAGGGGCCTTGGGAGGGGTGGGGAGAAAGGGTCATTGAGACCCACACCATCACCCTCGCTCACGTCCAGCCAGAGTATTGTGACCCATGTTCGCCGCCTCCCCCCTCCCTGAATCCCGCCCCCTTTTAACACAGAAACATCCTGACTCGTGTTTGCATATGGAATTTGTGATACCCTGAGGGCCACGGTCATGTACGGAGCAGCTGGGCACCCCCAGCCTTAACAGGAACACTCAGAGTGTTGGGCACACCTGGAGATTGTCAGCCTCTCCTGCCCTGCGGGATGGGACGCAGTGACGCGCGCGCGCGCACACACACACACACACACACACCCCCCTCCTCTGAGCCCTGCGCTGACAGCCATCCCTAGATCTGCAAGCTCAGAGACATTCCCTCAACAGCCTCTCAGGTTCAGAATGTGACTCGGTGACACACATCCGTGGGGACAGGCTGACACAGAGATGTGGTGAGTGCTACTCACGGATTCGGTGACACACGCCTACCCAGCTAGCACTGCCGAGTCCTCCGCTCAGACACGGCACGGTGGGCTTGCTTCTCACGCTGCACAGGCATAGGAAGTGTCCACGCGCACACACACACACACACACACACACACACACACGCATACTTTCACACTTCTAATCACGCAGGAGAGGTCCAAGCCCTGATCCCGACTAATGTCACTCTAGCCCCGGGCTATCCCTGCCACACTGAGCCACTCCAGGCCCTGGTGGACCCTGGTGGGGGTTGGAAGTTGCTGAGGAGAACCCCGTGGGGTGGGGGGTGTGGCACCCCCACTGGCCAGGAGGGAGGCAGAGGCCTGCAGTCCTGGGCGCGGCAGCCTGAGCTCATCAGATTCCAGCCTGAGTGATTCACGGGAAGCGCCCGGGAAGGTCTGCGAGGATGGGAGTGATGACCCAGGGGCTGGGGCTTTGGGGGCTTGGGTGGGCTTCAGACTGGAAAGGATCTTGGGTCCAGAGCAAGGCTCTAGTGCTGGGAAGGGGCTTCTTGAAGGATAGCCCGGCCGGAGGGGTGTCTGCAGGGTCTGGCCCCTGGGAGGAGTTCAGGACACGGAGCCGAGCCTGCAAGATGAGACAATCGGCCGCTCCCGCCCTCCCCACCCCGGGGCCTGGGCCCCTGACCCCACGCCTTCCCGGCCCCAACAGCTGGGTGTCTTTAGCAGGGGTTAGGCCAAGGGTGGGGGGGACAGGGGTGGGGTGACCTTCATGGCCATCTTGGCCCCTGGGGCCCTCAGGCCGGCAGCTGGAGTGGACCCCAGAGGCCCGGAAGGGCGGGAGCCGGCTGGCCCGGTTGGGGCTGATGGGGTTACAGACCCTCACTGCCCTGCCAGGCGAGGCCTCTGCCAGAGAGCCAAGAACACACGGCTGTCCCAGCGCCAGGGATGTTTTCCTGCTGAGGTGGAGCCCCCTGCCTCCCAGCGGGGCTGATGCTCAGAGGACCCCTCCTGCAGGGTGATGGGAAGACAGGATGGGGCTGGAGGCAGGACGGGGGTTGCAGGAAGTGCCTTTCTTGGAACTCGGCACCAAAATAGCCTGTTCTGTCCCCACTCTAGGTCTCAGTGTCCCACGGGGCGGGGGGGGGGGGATAAGTATCACCAAGGAGACCTTCACCAGGGAGGGGCCTGAGCTGACCTTAATCAGGCTTTGGCTCACCCCCTCCCCTCTCCTATCCAGACCGGCCCCCACCAAGCCCGCCTCAGGCTCTGCTCCGCTTTGAAGTCCTAACATAAATATCATGTCTGCTTGGGTTCCCCTTCCCGGCCTGGTCACAGCCCCCAAACCTGGCTTCCACCCCAGCCAGCCCTGGGGGTGCGTACTGGGGGAGAGGAGGGAGGCCTGGACCACCCAGGGAAGGGGGCGAGCCAGAGACACTAGAACAAGAATGGAGAGACGGGGCAGACACCAGAGGCGGAGAGGGGAGCCACGGAAGTGGGCAGAGAACAGAGAGACAGACCCGAAAAACCAACAAGGCGACCATCCTGGGGACAGGAGAGGTGACAGAGAAACCCCAGAGAGTGACAGGAGCACAGGAGACGCCTGACTGCAGAGAGGGAAGAGAGAGGAAGAGAAACAGTGCGAGGGACAGTGAGACTCGAGAGATCCCTGGGGCAGTGAGGGGGCAGGAAGAGAAAGGAAGTTTCCAGGGTGCGGGGGTGCAGATGGGGACGCTGACACTGGGGTCGCAGAGGGACAGGAAACATCCCTGGTGACAAGAGTGACAGAGCATTCTCACTTGCTGGGGCACTAACGGGGTTCCCAGCAGACGGGATTTGCGGTGCTGAGACCAAGAGAGTCCCCAGCAAACTGCGACAGGTTGGTCACCCTCAGCAGCAGGCTTCTGCCAGATGCCCCAGGGACCACAGAGTCCCCACCCCCACAGCCAGAGAGCAGCAGAGGAAGGACAGGAACAGCAAAGGCCAGGGGAGCAGCCATCCCTCCTGGGGTCCCCAGACTCAGTCCCTGCTCAGGCCTCCACCCTGGGACCCAGGACAAGCTTTGTCTCTCTCGGAGCTGGGAAGACACTGAGCAGAGCAGCGGGGCTGGGCCCTTCTAGCTCTGCGGGGGGCTCCAGGACGCCCATTCTTGCGGGCAGATGTGGCTAGGTGTTCAGGCCAGGCATCTGCCGGGAGAGGGACTGGGGCCCCAGCTGTGCCCAGGTTGGGCGATCCAGGGGAACCATACGTGCCTCCCCTCACAGCTGTGGTCGCAGGTGTGGGCTGGTGGGGACACCCACACATCACCCGGCTGCGTGGGCCCTCAGCAAAGCCAGCCCCACGCAGGCACACACACTCACGCACACACGGTTGTGTGCGGACACCCAGGTACACCCACGAGCACACCCAGTCTCTCTGGGGTGGGTGAGCGCCCCCCACCCCAGCCCCCTCCAGCTGTCAGAATTCCCTAACCCCCAGGGACCAGGCCTGGACACACCCCTTCTCCCCGGCCCCACCTTCCCCAAGCCTCTCCCTCCCACCCTGCCCAGTCCCCAGCACCGCCCCCCTTCCCGCCCAGTCTCTCCCATCCAGAAGCGCAGAGGGTGCGGCCCCAGCACGTGGGGAGGGGAAGGAGGCCAAAATCGCTGCCCTCCCCCCAGACTGCCCTCCCTCCCCTCTTCTGCCCCGGGACCTCGCCCACCTCCGTCTGCCCCTCCCACCCGAGACCAGGCGCCTCTCCTGCCCACCAGTTGGCCCTTCCTCCCGACAGCCTGAAGGCTGGGGTGGTTTGGGAAGAATTTAGAAATGGAGGGAGGTGGGGGGCTGGGGACAAAAGAAAAAGGAGGAAAGGAGGTGATTTGTATACAAAGCAATGTGCTAGCTCAGCAGCGGGCCGTGCCAAGGCTCCAGGACGCCCGCCCAGGGGGCGCCCCCCAATCCTACTCAACCCCCCCAGCCCGGCTGTTCCACTGGGCGCTCTTCGGGCCAACCCCTCTGCAGGCCGCCTTCACCCCCACCCCCACGGGCCCACACACTGCGTCCAAAACCACTGTCTGGCTTGTCCCAGTAGCCAGAAGACCAGGCTCCCTCCCGGGAAGTGGGGAAGTGGGCTTCTGTCCTCAAGGCCGTCTGGAGGTGCGCTCTCGCCATAAGGGCCACGCTCAGAGCCGAGGACTGCAGCCTCCAACCCACACTGGGAGCCGAACTTAGTGTCCAGGGCCGTCTCCACCCCCGCTAGGGAGATGCAGCGGCCTTGGGCCGCAGCTGAGAAGACGGATTGTGGTACCAAGGAAGCATCACAGGTGATCCCTGCCAGGCGGGGGTAACCCGTCATCCGGGTGGTCCTGCCCTCCTGGACCGCACTCCCACAGATCCGAGGGGGCATTCTGAGCCCGCCCTGCAGCGTGTGGCTCGCTGTGACTTAGCACTTCTGCCTGAATCCCTGTAGCCAACCACGGCTCTCAACATCTTCTCTCGCCCGCACACCCATGCACTTCGCCGTCTGGCCAGCCATCCGCTCACCCCTTCCTCCACCCAGCCATCCTCTGTCTGTCCGCCGCCCCGTGCGCTCCCCCACTCCCCCACCTCACGGCCCGTCCATCCACGTGCGCGTTCGTGCATTCCCCCACGCGGACACCCATCCATCTGCCCGCCCGGCCATCATCCGAGCATTTACTGCGTCCCCCAGCATCTTCTCTGCGCTGGGGGGGAAGCAAGAGGAGTCAGGCTGAATGGGACAGTCAGAAAGAGCAAGACTGCATCCAGCCCTCTCTGTCGGCTCGCCCCCAGCTCCCGGATGTGCCCAGTGGCTCCCCGTCCTGACTAGGGGAGGAAGTTCCTCGGCCGCTCCACTCCAGCTCTCCCAACCCGGATGGGAGCAGGGGGATCCCAGGCACCCAGTGAGGCTCCAAGGCCCATCCTCCACCCACAAAACCCTTCACTTTGTTGGGGTCAGAGGTGGCCCGCTCATCTCTACCCCTGCCCCCTCTTGGCTCAGCAGTCCCTCTGCTTGCAAACCAGCCCCACCAGACCATCTGGAATTTGGCCTTTGAGCCTCTTCCTCCTGCTTCTCTTGCCTGCCCCCACCCCCGACCCCTCACCCCAGCTGAGGCCAGAGTCCTGACCTCTGATCTGACCAGCCTACTCGCCAACCAGACGGCTCGCAGCCTCCCCTCAGACGCCCCAGCACGGGCCATTGCCCGAATCATGACTGGGCCCGCCACACCCTTGGATCCGGCTCTGGCCAGCCCCGGAGGAGCCTCCAGAGGCTGCCTCCCCCAGCCCGGCCCGCCCTGCTGCCCGGCTCTCCAGCCAGCTCCCGCCCCTCTCCCAGACATTGCAACAACCTCCAGTCCTCCCTCCACCCACCGCGCACCAGCCACAGGGAACTCCCATCACACCTCTTCCCCCGGGTCCCCGCGACCGAGGCCAGTCTTTTTAGGGGTAGCTTACACTGCCTTCCAAGCCAGGCAGTCACCGACGTCCCTCGCTCCGGTGGAGTCCTTTGTTTCTCCAAAGGCACCTGGAGCTCACCCACCTCAGCGCCCTGTCTAGGCTGTGCCTTCTTGCTGCCATGCCTTCCCCCGTCCTTACCTCCTGATGCCATGCCCAGGTCGCAGACCGGCTCCAGGGCTCCTCAGAGAGAATCGGAACGAGAGTCAGGCAGCCTTGGTTCTAGTCCCAGCCCTGCCACGGACGAGCTCGGAGACTCCCTGGGCCTCAGTGTCCCCACCTGCAAAAAGGTTTGCTGATTTCCAGGGATCTCCCAGTTCTGAAATGGTCTGACTTCCGGGGAAGCCCGGGCAGGTGTGGGGGGCAGGTGGGCTTTGGCTCCAGATAGTGCCCCGGATTCCCCTAGCATGGCCCGGTGCCAGGGTCTTCATTTATCTGAGTCTCATTCATCCATCAATCCAACAAACCCTACTGAGCAGCATCAACGGGCCAGGAACTTTCCAAGCTCTGGGGATACAGTAGGGAACGAGACCACGACGATGCCCTCATAGAGCTCACAGTCTCCTAGGGCAAGAGTTCTCCACGGAAGGCATAACATTCGGCGATGTCTGGAGACATTTTTGATTGTCCCAACTGGAGGGCTGCTACTGACCTCTAGGAAGAAGGCAGGCACACTGCTGAACATCTTACAACGTACAACGCAGTCCCTACAAGAGGCGGACGCGGACCTGGTGAGTTTTACATGCAGCCTTGAGGCCAGAGTAGCTAGAGCAGAGGAGTGAGTGGGAGTGGGGTAAGAAGTGAGGGGGCAGACCACTGCCTGAAGGCCATGGCCAAGAGGAGGGCCTGTCTTCTCAGTGAGATGGAGGCCCAGAGGGTTCTGAGCAGGGAAGTAACCAGATCTGTCTTGGGTTCTAAAGGGATCCCTCTGGCAGGATGGAGGAGGCAAGATAGAGAGCAGAGGAGAGGCTTTTGCAAGAATCTGGATGGAAGGGGACCGTGGCCCGGGCCAGAGGTGGGTGGCAAAGGAGGCGGCGAGAAGCAGGCAGATTGTGGCTCTATCCCGAAGGTGAGGTCAACAGATCTGCTGAGAGATTGGACGTGGCGTGTGGGAGAAAGAGGAGTCAAGGGTGATCTCAAGGCTTTGGGCCTGAGCCAAGGGCAGGGTGCATTGCCCCATATTGACCTTCCTCTCATGAGAAGGGGGGTAATTCTATACATTCCACAGATGTAGACGTTAAAAGACCGACCTTCCGAGCATGTAGCAAGCACTTCAAAAGCCCTGGTTCTCAGGGGGCACTGGCAGGGTCTGCAAGGCCAGCCCTGGCACTGTAAGGTGATGAGCAAAGCCACTCTGGTCCCCACCCCCAACCCAGAAGATTTGCTCAGAAGACTAAGAAACATTAGCCTCATGCTTTGCAGCTGACAAAGCACATTTGCAAACACCGGAGCTGTGAAACAACAGCCCTGCTGAGCTGAAAGGCCCTGACCCATTACCCCATTTTGTAGATAAGACAAACGGAGACCCAGAGAGGGTCGGTGGCTTCCCAGCAGTCACACAGCACTGAGGGGCAGAACCTCTCTCGTCCCCCCCCTCCCACGTCCCCCCCCTCCCAGCTCAAACTTCTGCTAAGAGCGCAGTGGGTGTTCATGGGTTAATCTGACAGCCTGCTCCCCAGGGACCATCCTGGATGATGGGCTCAGTGCACATGCCTCCAGAGGCCTCCAAGAGGGGCGGGCGGAGGACCCTGGCCAGGCCCACACAGCAGCCTCTGGGGGCAGGGTAGGCTCCACACATGACGCCTGTGTCACATACACATGTATGTGTCACCATGAGCTTCACGCCCATACATGGCCTCTCCCCAGTCCTTCCCCTCCCAGCCAGCCCTGTTCTCCCCCACCCCCCAGTGTAGCCTGGCCCTTGCCGGCCCCCCTCCCCCACGCACCCTGCCCTTGTGCAGCAGGAGCCCAGAGAAGCATTTCCTGTTTGGGGGCTGCCTCCTCCCCCTCTAAACCCAGGTTCCCAGGGCCCCAGGCTCAGCAGAGGTGAAGGGAGGGCAGCCCCCTGTCCCTCCTCCTCCCCTCCAACCCCAGTCCAGCTGGAGCCAGGAAGCTTGGGGGTGGGGGGAGGTTGAGGTAGGAGTTTATTTCCCAAATGAGGGTTTGGTGATGCCCATGCACGGTGCTCGCGTGGTCAAGGTGGATTCCGTTCAGGGGCCGCACACGAACGGGAGGGGCGTCCTGCGCGAGGGCCACGCGGAACCCCACAAGGAGCCCCACACCACTTAAGGATGGGCATCCGAGGGGTGTTAGCGTGTCAGAGCGTGCATGAATCTGGGGTGACGGGACAGTGTCAGGAGAGGGCTCCCGCGTGGGGAGCCGAGAGCACGCGCGCACACGTGCACACACACGCACACACGCGCACACACACGTGTGCGATGCGAAGGTCATGAGTCAGAATGTGTTTCCACATGTATGACGAGCCGCTGGGCCCTGAGACAGTTCACAAGTACGATGAGGTTGGTGTGTCCAGACAGGATCTCGGGTGAGTCTCTGGAAGGGACCTCAGCCCACCGCCAAGAGCCCCAGACTGCGGGAATTTTCCGAGGGTCTTCCAGCCTCCCAGCCGGCGTTTCCTCCTCTCCTCCACTCCCGGTAGGCTAGCTGCGCCTCCCCCCACGCGCCCCTCCAGCACCCCCCACCTCTGCCCCCCGCCCCACTGCTTCCTGCTCCGGCGGCCCCGGGGGAACGGGAGCAGGGAGCTGGCAGCGGCCCCAGCCCGCTCCTTACAAGGCCTGAGCCCGGCCCGGGCCCGCCCCCGGCCCGCCCGTCGGAGGCCCCGGTCCCTCCCCCTGTCAAGAGCGGCCGCGAGCCGGCCCCGGGCCAGTCGGGGGGCATCGCGATGCTGCTGCGCCTGCTGCTGGCCTGGGCGGCCACGGTGCCCACGCTGGGCCAGGCCCCCTGGGCGGCCGAGCCCCGGGCCATCTGCGGCCCGGGCAGCTGCTACGCGCTCTTCCCTCGGCGCCGCACCTTCCTGGAGGCCTGGCGGGCCTGCCGCGAGTTGGGGGGCGACCTGGCCACGCCGCGGACCCCCGAGGAGGCCCAGCGTGTGGACAGCCTGGTGGGCTCGGGCCCGGCCAGCCAGCTGCTGTGGATCGGCCTGCAGCGGCAGGCCCGCCAGTGCCAACCTCAGCGCCCGCTGCGCGGCTTCACGTGGACCACGGGAGACCAGGACACGGCCTTCACCAACTGGGCCCAGCCGGCCACAGGGGGCCCCTGCCCGGCCCAGCGCTGCGCCGCGCTTGAGGCGAGCGGCGAGCACCGCTGGCTCGAGGGCTCGTGCACGCTGGCCGTCGACGGCTACCTGTGCCAGTTCGGCTTCGAGGGCTCCTGCCCGGCGCTGCCGGACGAGGCGGGCCAAGCGGGCCCGGCGGTCTACACCACGCCCTTCCACTTGGTGTCCACCGAGTTTGAGTGGCTGCCCTTCGGCTCCGTGGCGGCCGTGCCGTGCCAGGCTGGCAGAGAAACATCCCTGCTCTGCGTGAAGCAGCCCGACGGTGGCGTGGGCTGGTCTCGGGCCGGGCCCTTGTGCCCGGGGACCGGCTGCGGCCCGGACAACGGGGGCTGCGAACACGAGTGCGTGGAGGAGGTGGACGGTCACGTGTCCTGTCGCTGCACCGAGGGCTTCCGGCTGGCTGCGGACGGGCAGAGCTGCGAGGACCCGTGTGCCCAGGCCCCGTGCGAGCAGCAGTGCGAGCCTGGTGGGCCGCAGGGTTACAGCTGTCACTGTCGCCTGGGTTTCCGGCCGGCCGAGGATGAGCCACACCGCTGCGTGGACACGGATGAGTGCCAGATCGCCGGCGTGTGCCAGCAGATGTGTGTCAACTACGTCGGTGGCTTCGAGTGCTACTGCAGGGAGGGCCACGAGCTCGAGGCTGACGGCATCAGCTGCAGCCCGGCGGGGGCCGTGGGAGCCCATGCTTCCCAGGACCTAGGGGACGAGTTGCTGGATGACGGGGAGGACGAAGAGGATGAACATGAGGCCTGGGAGACCTTTGACGGCAGCTGGACGGAGGTGCCCAGGATCCCGTGGATGGAGGCCACGCAGCCACCTGACTTTGGCCTGGCCTACAGACCTAGTTTCCCAGAGGAGGGAGAGCATCGGATGCCTTACCTGGACCCCACCTGGCCACCCCCGCTTAGTGCTCCCAGGGTCCCCTACCACTCCTCGGTGCTCTCGGTCACCCGACCCGTGGTGGTCTCTGCCACGCGCCCCACACTGCCTTCTGCCCACCGGCCCCCTATCATATCTGCCACACGCCCACCCTGGGCCCCTGTCCCCGAGCCTCCCGTGATCCCTGCCAGGCACCCAGCTTTGCCTCCTGACCACCAGTTCCCCATGATCTCAGCCAACCATCCAGATCTGCCCTCTGCCTTCCAACCCGCCATTATCTCTGCCACTCGCCCAGCGCAGCCCCCGGCTCACCAGCCCCCGGTTATCTCAGCCAAGTATCCTGAACTGTCCCCTGTGTTTACAGACACCCCGGTCACCGATACCCAGACCACCGCCCATGTGCTTCGGATCCCTGCTAACCACACTCCTCTGGGGACCACTTCTGGGGCCCATCAATCCCTTGTCACCCCAGATGTCCCGGTCCTCCAGGCCCAGGCCACCCGCCTTCCCTTTACCTCGTCGGTCCAGCCGCCTCTGACCACTACCTCCCGATCCCCTGTGCTCCCTGCGCACCAAGGTCCCGGCTCTCCCGGCCCCCCGCCCCCAGCCCCCCACGCTACCCTCACCTCAGAGCCCCCTCAGAGCCCCACTAACCAGACCTCATTCACCAGCCCTACACGCCCCCATTCCAAGCCCCCAGAGGTCCCAAGGGAAGGTGCCCGGGACACCAAGGCGGCCCCGTGGCTGCCCTCAGCAGCCCCCACAGCAGCCCCGACAGCCCTGGGGGATGCCAGTCCGGCAGGCCACAGCCGGAGGGATGACCGGTGGCTGCTGGTGGCACTCCTAGTGCCCACATGTGTCTTCTTGGTGGTCCTACTCGCACTGGGCATCGTGTACTGCACCCGCTGTGGTCCCCACGCACCCAACAAGCGAGTTACCGACTGCTATCGCTGGGTCACCCACGCTGGGAGCAAGGGCCCAACGGAACCACTGCCTCACCGGGGCAGCCTCACAGGGGTGCAGACCTGCAGAACCAGCGTGTGATGGGGCGCAGCCCCCCCTCTGCAGGGTGGGGGGAAGGGGTGTGCATTGGACACATGGCCCAGGCTGCACCAAGGACCCATGGGGGCTGCCCAGCTGGACAGACGGACAGAGGGCTTCCTGCTCCCCCGGGCCCAGCCGGGCTCCGGCCGGTCAAGTACCAGACTTGCCTCTTGGAATTCTGCTCCCTCGGCCCAGCGCTCATGACAGAGGAGACGCCGAGGCCCCCAGGACCTCAGGGGGTGGGTGCTGGGGTCTTCTCCAATAAACGGGGTGCCAACCTCACCCAAAGTTCCTGACCCCCATTGATGTCTGAGGGGAGGGTCTGGGAGGACTCGGCAAAAAAGAGGGGACCTTCCTTCAGCTTGTCTGGGCCCCAAGGAAATAAGGTAAGACCCCTTAAGGGAGGGTATGCTTCAGAGATTCTCTGGTAAACAGGAGCCCAGAGAAGGCAGAGCCTTGCCCAAGGTTGCACAGCGAGCCTGGGAGTGGGAGGTTTGGCATGGAGAGAGTTTCGTATTTGTTCTTCTTTTTAGCAAAAGTACAAGAAAGTGGGGCTGAAAATGGGGGAGCGTTCTAGAACAAGGGCTTCCGCTCAACTGCAGCCAAACTGGGATTTAGGAGTCACCGTTAAGCTCTGGGTCTGGTGATTCTGGGGAGTGAAGGGTGTCTAGTGAGTGAGCTTCTGTCTTCTCGTACTTGCCATCCCACCCCCACAGGCTCCCCAGAACTTGGGGGGCCCAGGGTCACTCAAGGGAGCTGCCACTCCTCTGGCTTACAGGTGCTCTGAAGGTGCCCCTCCTCCCTGCTCTGGGGAGAAGGTGGGGGTCATTGCCTAGCAGGCTGGGATGGGGAGAGCGTAGAACCTGGGGGAGATATCCAGCTCCCTTGTCAGGCTTCTGAGCAAGGCTTTGGCTGCATTTTGCTCTTTTCCATGTGGGTGGTGCTGGGACAGAGAGAACCCAGGAGACCAGAGCTTGAGCAAGTTGCTCCAAGCTGAGGTGTCCCATGAATCCAGAAGGGGATGGTCAAAGATCACAGCCTGCAGGAACCTGGCAAACTCCTTCATCCTGGGCTCACTGCCTTGGGGACCAGGAGAGGCGGGGACCTGCGCCGGGGAGGCTCCGGTTCCCACTGCCTCTGTAATTTTTCAGTTGCAGTCTCTAAGGGGCCTCTAATCAGGACGGAGCAGAACCACCACGACCACCCAGACAGGAGAGGAGGGGTGGCCTAGAGGCCCCTTCCCTACCGGGAGCCCTATGCCACCCTCTAGCCCCAGGGCCTGGACCTGGGCCACGCCCCAGGGGACCGGTAGAGGAGGGGCCAGAACTGGGGACGAACCGGGGGCCGTGGAGGGGGTGGAGGGAACGCTATGCACCGCCCCCGGCCCCCGCTCTCATGTTCCCCTAACTCAAACCAGACGCCCCCGCCAGATTCTGCCCAAGTGTTTAACCTCAGAGACGCCGCTGGAGAGATTCGATGCATGAGAGTGGATTGCGGGGTGGCCTAGAGGCCTAAGTCTGAGAAGGAGGTGTGGGCGCAGCCTGGTGGGGGTGACAAAGCCCGCCAGGATGGGACAGACCAGAGCTCCATCCTGGGACCCTGGGCAGGGGATCCAGAGCGCCCTCAGGGCAGGAAGGAGTTAAATGCAGTGCTGTGGGAGGGAGGGGATGGGAGTGGGGAAGGGGGCCCAGAGCCGGCTCTTTGTCATCCCGTAATGAGCAACAGATGCGGAGCTGCGTGCGGGCCTAAACAGACTGCCTCCCAGGGCAGAACCCCCGCCTGCGCGCAGCCTGCGCGCAGCCTGGGCTCCGCCCAGACCCGGAGCTGTCTTAGGCTCCGCCCACCGACCCTCAGACCCCCTCCTGCAGGCCGGAACCTCGACTATCCGACAGATGCCCCCTAGCTACGAGCCACGCCCACCCACTACTGTCAAAGTGCCCCCTTGGGAGTTCTTCAGAAGCACCGCCCACCAAAGCCAGCAGCCTCGCCCCCTGCCAGCTCAGAGATTCTCGCGGAACTATTGGCCCGCCCCTCCGCTCTATCAGCTCCGCCCCGGCAGAGGCAGAAACAATGGCCCCGCCCACCAGGGCCATAAGCCCCGCCTCCTCAAGGCGGCTCGCACAGACTGGCAGTTACTAGTTTCCGCTTCCAGAAAGTATGAACTCCGCCCATAGTTTACACTTTCCTCTCACGCCGCGTTGCGTGCCCCGCCTAACAGAACCACAAGCTCGCCCCCTCCTCGGAGACTCGGTTCACGGGTGCAGGGAATCCCGCAGAGGCCCTTTCTCCGTCCGGGAGAGCTGCAAATTCCGCCTTCCAGGAGGCTACGGGTTCCCCTTAAGCTCCTCTTTAGGCTCCGCCCCCAGCTACAAGTCCCGCCCATTCACAGCCGGTTCAAACTGCAGGGGCGGAGCCTCCTGGGAAAAGAGCTCCGCCCACGTCCGGCTAACACTTTCCCTTCTCACGGGGGTAATGGCCCACCTACAGAGTCCTTGGGTCCGCCCACTAAGAATACCCACAAACTCCACCCTTGCCTAGCCCTTAAGTCCCGCCCACCCAGAGCGCCCCCTTGCGGGGGGCGTTGCACAAAAGAATCTGCCCACGCAGAGAGCGTAACCCAATCTCTTCTCTCAGTCTCCGCCTATTGTGAATGCATAGCCACGCCCACCTATAGGTTCCACCTTCTCGGCATTCCGGGGCCCGGGACCCCCAAAGTCGCTCACCGCCTTCTGAATATCCTCAGACTAGTGTGGATCCGAACTCTTTGTCCCTGACCAGGATGCCCCTGCACCCGGCCCTGGCACCCCGTCTCCTTTCCTACTCACATTTCCGGTCGTCGAGATTGCAGGTACTCTGGAGGGAGCTCTGGGTTGAGGTCGAGAACTTGACGCAAGGCGTGGAGGAATGGGCCTTTGGCGCCACCTGCCTTCGGCGCCCGAGCTTGCAGCCACGGCGAACCCGGCCCAAAGCACATTAGGGCTCTAAATACTTGCTTAATTGTTAAATGTTTGTGTTATTCAGATATTGGCTGCTTCGGCAAATATTTGCTCCCAGGCAAAACAGCAGATCCACTCGCATGGGTCCTCTGTCGTATTTGGAAGACCCCAAGGGGGCCTCTATGAGCTGTCTTTACAGTCAGTCTTTACAGCGGCTGGGGGAACTTTTGCTGTACCTTATGCACGAATCCTGTTTCCCAGGGGCGAAAGCAGAGACTCTCACCTGAATCCTTAGGGCTGGATCCTTCCTTTCCCCAGCTAGTGCTCCAAAGTGTGGACACCTTCCTTAGAGGGGGTGCCTTTGGCAGGAGGGAGTGGTTTGGGCTCTTCACTCCTGTAGAGGATGAGACTCACAGTTTGGGGAGCAGGATAAATCTCAGGGCAAACCGCTCTGTCAGCGCTCATCACTACACTTGAAAATATTTGCCTGCTCACTCTGACACTAGACGGGGGCTCCAGGAGTCGAGAACACTCTCGAGTTCGGGACCAGGGGCTCAACGGGGTGTTTTTCAAACATTATTGGGGCAGATTGGGGAGCTAAGGTTGAAGGGGGGCAGCACTAACACCTATTGAGTTCCAGTAGGTACCAGCACCTGGCTGGACAAACTTCACTTCCTGCATTAGGCATTTGGTGGAGCCACCGCCCAGGCAACTCAAAGCCTGGGGAATAAGATGCTTTCCAGATGAGAATAAGATGCTTTCCAGTTCTGGCGCCCTGGCCACTATGAACGGGAGTAGGGTTTAGTGCCAAATCATAATGAAAATAATAGTGAATGCTTGTAGCAGCGATCGTCTGCCTCATCCTATTCTAAGGGCTTTACATGTCTTTACCCACTCGAGGTCCAGAACAACCTCCATGCAGTGAGGGTCACCCTCACCATGATTTGCAGGCGAGGAAGCTGAAGGCACTTGCCCGAGTGTCTTGGGTCAAGCCATCCACCCTATTTGACCAAGTTAGTAAGTGGAGGTTTGAACCCAGATAGATTCCGTGATCTTCACCCCTCGAGCAGAGCCAGTCCATAAATGATAGCCACGTCTCAGATTAGGAAATGCCACCTCCCAGGGAACTTGTGTGGTTTTTTTTCAATACATTTTTATTTAAGGAATTTTATGTGATTCCTTCCATGGCCAATCACCTTAATTCCTCCCAAGTCAGAATCATAATCTTCAAAATAGCCTTTTTTAAAAAAAGATTTTATTTATTTATTTGACAGAGAGAGAGAGAGAGAGAGATCACAAATAGGCAGAGAGGCAGGCAGAGAGAGAGGGAGAAGCAGGCTCCCTGCTGAGCAGAGAGCCCGATGAGGGGCTAGATCCCAAGACCCTGAGATCATGACCTGAGCCAAAGGCAGAGGTTTTAACCCACTGAGCCACCCAGGGGCCCCGCAAAATAGCCCTTTTAAAAAGAACTTTTGTTCAACCCACAGTTGTGGGTGTCAGTCCACAATTCTTCAAGGTGGGCCTCTTTGATCTCCACTTGGGTATGGACATACTTCAGAAATTCCACACCTGTAATCTTTGGAATCCAATTTCTTTCCTTTAGGGCCACATTTAGGGGCAGAGTAGATGGTTCTTTCTGGTTCTCAATTTCAGACATTCTCTAAACGTGAATAAGGGCAAATCATATTCATCCCTGAACGATTACACCCTAGAATTGTACAGATTATTGGGAGATGCCAATACTTGAGATTTAAAATATTTGACTGCAGGGCGCCTGGGTGGCTCCGTCGGTTAAGTGTCGGGCTCTTGGCTCCAGAGTCTCATGAGTCGTGGGATGGAGCCCCCGGGGGAGACCCCTGTCCCCCCTCCCTACCTGTGTCAGCTCAAGGCTCCCCTGGAAGTCTGCTGGAAGAGTCTCTCCCTCTGCCCCTCCCCCTACTTGGGTGCGCATGCTCTGTCTCTTAAGTAAATAAAATTTTTAAAAATAAAATATTTGACAGGTCTTTCACACAGCTTCTAGATAGATGTCTTATAGTTCTTTCCTACAGATCTCACACAGAGTTCTGTGAATAAAGGAAGCCACACTTCTACTCTACAAGGCATTTCTGGCTATGTAGGTCTACAGAAAAAGCCCCATGAGGTCGACCTCAACAGGGGGAACTTGCTTTTACCAAGGATGCTGCAAGATGTACAGTGTTTTGTACTTGTGCTTTGATGATGCTGGTTACACAAGGCATTAACTTTGACCTTGTGGGATCCAGACGAGGGGTCCAGATGAGGGGCCCGGTCGAGGCTCAGTTTTAGGGCATCTGGCTGTGGCCAGCCTTTAGCATGGTTTTGATGAATTCAAAGATTTCTCCCTGGAAGGCCCCAGTGCAGTACTCGATCTTATGACCCTGAGATCAGGACCCGAGCCAAAATCAAGAGTCCAACACTTAACAGACTGAGCCACCCAGGCACCCCCAGGAGGTACTTGTATTTTAATACCTCAGTAGTCATTTGAAAGATGATACACATACACTGAAAGACAGAAGAATATTTTTATTCTTAAGTAATCACAATCCCTTGCTAGTGGGGTTCTTGTGCACTGCACAATTTCTCAAAACTTGGAATCAGATTGGACAGTGCCACTTTCATTTCCTGTTACACATTGACTTTCCCAATAGTCTTGCTTCTGATGGTGGCAGCTGCCCAAAACCCAGATTCACAGCGATATTATGTTATCAAAAGGAACGTGTGGAATCCAATAGTCAAACTGTGAACTGCCTCCAGCTAGCAGTTAGCCAGTTGTCCGAGAGATGTCCAGTATTTCTGATTTCTCTCAAAGTCTTATAATATATTTTGTGGCTTCCTGTGAGTTTGCTGCAGTGTGGCAGGCCCTACATCAAAGGAAGGGTCTTGTTAGACAGCTGGGTCCTCTTGGAGAGCTGGGAGGAAGGTTCGGGATTGGGGATGTCTACACCCCTTCCACTCTCCCCTTTCTCATCTCCACTTCCAGGTTGGCCCTGTGGTGGCTGATGATAGGGTGGAAATGGAAACCAATATGGGCTTGTGGGAGCCATGCAAAAGTTAGATTGGGAAGACGATGTCACATCCAAGATGGGTGATGGAAGCCAGCAAAGCGAAGAGTATGCAAACCTGGAATTTGGGGGTGCGCTGCCAGGCAGAAGACAGGAACTGTTCAGATCTTGACACATGGATTGTCTTAAGGGGTGCTCAGGGAAAGGTGGATTTTCTTGCTCTGAAACAGAGATGTGGTGGCAGCTTTTTCCAGAGGGTTCGCTGCAGCCTGGACCTAACATTGACGCATACTATGAAGGGTCAGACTTCCTCTGGAATACTACGGAGGGAAGAATTGCAAGACTTGGGGAGAAAGGAGTGGTAGAGTCAGTCTATCCCAACCATTAGCTGCCCAGTCCACAGACTGATGCTTCACCAGCCCTCAGTGATCCTCCACTTTCTGCGGCCACTGAAAATAGGCTGGTCAAAGAAGCCCCCGAAGGACTGGTTGAAATGAAAGCTGCACCCTCTTTGAGGTCCTTAACTTTATTATTTTTTATTACTTTTAACAAAATATTTTATTCATTTGACAGAGAGTGAGAGAGTACAAGCAGGGGGAGTTGCAGAGGGAGAGGGAGTAGCAAGCTCTCTCCACTGAGCAGGGAGTCCATCATGGGGCTCGATCCCATGACCTTGGGATCACAACCTGAGTTGAAGGCAGGCGCTTAACTGACTAAGCCACCCCGGCGCCCAACTTTGCTTTTTTTTTTTTTTTTTTTTAAAGATTTTATTTATTTATTTGAGAAAGAGAGAGTGAGAGAGAGAGTGAGCATGAACAGGGGGAGGGGAAGAGGGAGAAGCATGTTGTGCTTTTATAACACATACATTGAAATTCTACCGAGGGGCGCCTGAGTGGCTCAGTCGGTTGAGCGTCTGCCTTCAACGCAGGTCATGATCCCGGGGTCCTGGGATCGAGCCCCACATTGGGCTCTCTGCTCAGCAGGAAGCCTGCATCTCCCTCTCCCTTTGCCTGCCACTCCGCCTGCTTGTGCTCGCTCTTTCTCTGTCAAGTGAAAAAAAATATCTTTGAAATTCTTCTCCTGAAAGAATACGGTATTTTTATTTTGGTCTCTTTCATCTTACAAGTTTCAAAAATAGCAGTCAAAGAGAAGAAAAACACGCCTGTCTTTTGGAGTAGGACCCCAGGTTACTGAAAACCAGTTGATTTGGGTCTCGGCTGACATTCTGGACAGAAATTCCTCTTTAGGGGCGCCTGCGTGGCTCAGTGGGTTAAAGCCTCTGCCTTCGGCTCAGGTCATGATCTCAGGGTCCTGGGATCGAGCCCAGTGTCAGGCTCTCCGCTCAGCAGGGAACCTGCTTCTTCCTCTCTCTCTGCCTGCTTCTCTGCCTACTTGTGATCTCTCTCTCTCTGTGTCAAATAAATAAATAAAATCTTAGAAAGAAAGAAACAAACAAACTCCTCTATGGAGCAGATGTCAGACATACGGCCTGTGGTCCATCGTGTGCATTTACCAAGTTGGCCAGTCTGGTTCTCTTTCTTTCTGTGGAATTTGACTTCTAGAAGCCTTCACCCAGCAGGGTAACAGCACTCTGTGCCTGCCCTGACTCAGGGATGTGTCCAGTTTTGGACTGGACGCTGGATCCTCCTTACCCTTTCCAGATACACCCCGGCCACCTCGGTGATGACTTCCCTTGGGAGCTTCGGGGACTAGATGGCGGCGTGGGTGACACTGAAGAGAGAGCATGAAACTCGTGGAAAAGGCAGCGGCCAGCCACCTGGGGGAAGTTCTCTAAGGGGTCAGGGGTCCTGGGCCTTGTTTCATGGAGAAGACGTGAAACTTCATAGCACGCTCTGGCTGGAAAGGTAACTCCCCGGGTGCCCTTCTTGGGCCCACTCATCTTCTTGGGATCGTAAGGCTCCACCTCAAGCGAGGCCAAGTGAGGCAAAGCTCCCGTCGGTGGTCTGGGCTCTGGGCTGAGCGGTTCTAGGACTCCATCGTCGGGACACAGTAACCCCAGATGGTGGGGGTGCCAGTGGGAGCTCAGGAACCATTCGCTTAGCACATGCCGACTGGATGTCCACATTGTGGCACTGTGACTGCGATTTTGTGCTGGCTACTGGTGAAGCACGTATCTGTCATATGCAGTGGCTATTCATAGTTAATAGTAATACTACTAGTACTAATGACGATTACAGCTAAATGTATTGACCATTTACTATACTGGGGCCCTGTTTCAAGCATGGTACCGTACGATCTTAATCAGTCCTTATGACAGCCCTCTGAAGTCAGTAGACTCTATTATTAGCTCCCCGTTTGAGCTGAGAAAACTGAGACAGAGAGAGGGTAAGCGACTTGCCCAGGGCCACTCAGGTCAGAGTGGCCGACTTTGTCCAACTCAAAGATCTACATCTGCGACCACCTGCCTCCCAGAGCTTTAGTTCTAATAGAAATTCTAATAGAAGAACAAAAAAAATGAACTTGCACACACTTATGTAGAAATTAGTGCAAGGATAGCAATGGTGTTGGTGGGAGATGGATTTAGGACTTGCATACAAGCCAAGCCCCGAGGGGTGAGGGGAGCAAGGGAAGAGTGAAGGGAAGGAAGAGAGCTCCGGGACGTGGGACAGTATGTGCCGAGACCTCGAGGCAGGAAGGAGCTTGGCACCAGGCCCCTGTGGCTGGAGCTTTGTAAGGAAAGTGGGGCTTTCTATCAGCCATCCATCCCATGCAACAAACCACCTCAAAGCTCAGTGTCATAAAACAACAGGGATTTCTTATTTCTTACCAATCTGTAGGTCAGCAATTTGGGTTGGGAGCAGCCTGGTGATTCTTCTGCTAGTTACACTGGGGGTCATCCTTGTGGCTCTCTATGGTCCTCTGTGATTTCATTGGGTCTAGCATATCCAAGATGGCCTCATTCCCATATCCGGAAGCTGATGCTAACTAGCTCTTGACTTGGGGCCTTAGTCTTCCTGCCCAAGACCTGTCATCCACCAGGAGGCGACGCTGAGCGTCTTCACAGCGTGGTGGTCTCAGGGTTCCAAGACACCCCGGGTAGGAGTTGCAAGGCCTCTCAAGGCCCAAGCTCTCCAGCTGCAAACATCACATCCACCACGTTCTATTGGGCAAAGCAAGTCGCCAGGCTGGCCCAGATTTAAAGAGTGGGGACATAGATTTCATCTCTTGAGGGGAGGCTGTGAAAAATTCATGGCCTTGTTTAAGCTATCACAGGTCAGAGGCTCCAGTAAATGACCTGAGCAGGTTGTTCTGCCCCCAGTTGGCCCCCATCCGTCATGTCACCACCTTCTTCTCTCAAACCAGCATCATACAAGGGCTGGTGTTCATAATGCAGAACACACTGTAGATGTCCGTTACGTACGGCATTTGGCTCAGTGGCTGACCGCATTTTTGAAGATGGTCATCAGGGTATCTCCTACCCGGCATGCCAATTGTACAATGTGATGTTGACAAGCTTCCACTGAGAGGTGGGGTCTTATATTTCCTCCCCTAGAAACTGAGTGGATCTTCTTAATAACCTTGACCAATAGAAAGGGGTAGAAGTGGTGTGTGTGACTTCTAAGGCTAGCTCATAAAGGGCAATGACAGCTTTCACCCTCTTGATATACTTGTCCTTGGAACCAGCCACCATGTTATGAGGGAGCCCAAGCCACATGGAGAGAGGTCCTCTTTGGGTATCCCAAAGACCTAGTTAGGCCCTCAGCCATCAGCCAGCACTAACTGCCCAACTGCTTCTATTAGAACAATTAATGAGCCTTCAGATGATTCCACTCCTGACTTTAGAATCTTCCAGCAGAGGCCCTAGATGTCTCAGAGCAGAGATAAACCATCTCTGTTTGCCCTGTCTGCATTCTTGACCCACAGAAACCAGGAGAGATGATAATGGTTATTGATGTTTTAAGCCACTAAGTTTTGGGGTAATTTGGGGTAGTAGATAATTAACATAGGATGCCAGTAATAAGAACGAGGGGGAAAAAACCAGTAGCTTAAAACCAACTAGAAGTTTATTTCTCCTTCTTATTGAGAATCTGGAAGTAGGCAAGCCAAGCATGATATGGAAGCTCCTATGATATCATCAGAAGCCCAGGGTCTTTTATCTTGTTGTTCTGCTAGCCTCAGCACATGAGTATGGTTCTCAAGGTCACATCCTGATCCAACATTGCTGCTGGAGTTCCAACCATCACATCTGCATTCCAAGCTGAATGAAGTATAAAACAAGAGGACAGAACTAGCCTTCACCGATACTATTTCTATTTCAAGGAGCAATCTTAAAAGCCCTTTCCAACACCTTCTTCTTATGTCTCATATCCTAAAATTAAGTCACAAATTAATCACACTATGTGTGCCAGGGAGGCTAGAAAGGTTGCCTTTTAGCTGGGCTCATTGCCATCTGAAGTAAAACCGGGGTTCTGTTGTTGAGAAGGAGAGCGTAGTGGATCATAGCTAGCAGGTAGTTCGTGACTGTGGTGTTAGGGCAGGAAAATGGAAGAAGGAAATCTTCTCCATGGGCAGGAGTTGGAGCCAGTGAAACCCCCCTGCCCCCCACTGCCCCTCCAACACACACACACTGTCCATGCAGCCTCCTTAAATGCTTGGGTACCATAGTTTTTTCAAGTTGCTTCTGAACAGAGCCGACTTCAATAGCAAAGAAGCAAGGCAGCGATGTCCAGGGAAAGCTTCGGTCTAACACCTCCCTCCCCACATGGCCAGCAGGCAGCTGGACTTTGCCTAAAGTTCTAACAGGTGCCCCTGACCTTGTCACTTTCCTGCTCAACTGCGTTTGTGGTTCCAGTTTGCCACAGCTTATGGACAAATTATGGAGTTTGGTACTGAAGGCCTCAGCCGACTGTTCCACGGCTCTTTGCTTCTCCCTCCTCCTCACGCCTTGCTTCACGTCCTGCATCCAGGCCTTTGTGCGGGCAGCTCCCATGGCCCAGGACACCCTCTGCCCTGTCTCTGCCAGGGCGAATCCCACCCATTCCCAGCACCCTTCTAGAGCCACCACTAGGCCTTCCGGTGCCTTTGCACAGATTAGAGAAGGGTGCCTCGGTGCAGGTGCGTGCAGCTCCAAGCCGGGGCTGGAAGAGTGGCCCACAGGCTGGCTTCCACCCACAGCTGCCCTTCATCAGCCCCGTGCTCTGGCGCAGTGAACACCCTGCACGGCCGTACATGGGAAGACGCCACTGCTAGGCGCAAGTGAGGCCCTTCCTTTGCCCTTGTTCTCGGTCTTCAGATCCCATGTGCTGATGTGGGGCTGGCTGCTTCCCAACCTGTGTCCTCGGACCTGGTCAGCACCCACTCCCCCGAACACCAGTAGCCATCGGGAGGCACTGAACTGGCACCACAGACCATAGCTCTTTCCTTCCACTGGTCTGTTAGTCCTCAGCCTGGCCAGTCGTGGAATGAAAATCCCCACCGGGCTGGAAGACGGACCACTTGGATGATGCATTAAAAGGGACCCAAATACCAGTCGGTTGGTCGGTGTCAGCTGCTCAGAGCAACTCAAACCTGAGTCTCGGGCCCTCGGCTGGGGGGTGGGTGTCAGGGGGGGTCCCCTCTCAGCTTACCCTGTTCCTGGGAACACTGGAGCCCAACCCAGCATCCCCTTCCAGAACCGGGCATTGAATCGCTGACCCCGGGTGGCCCATCGAACTCATAGTGGCCTTGGACCCATGCCTTAGGAATGCACGTGAGAAGACCTTCCATTTCATATCTTTTTATTTTATCTGCATCTTCTCTGCCTCCTCCCTCCCCCACTGGCCCCTGAGAGGTGGTGGAAAGCCCAGTTGGAAGGGGACCGCTCTCTCCTCCCTGGAGGAGAGCTGGTGTCCCCTGGGCCGGGCCCCACCGATGGGAGAAGCAGGGGCCCCCATGGCAGAGCAGGTGCATCGTCCAAGAGGCTGTGCCAAGGCTGAAGTCCCTCGGATGCCCTGTGGCCCTGGGCCCCGTGGGTCATCAGGAAGGTGAAGAGCAGAGAAGTCTGGGGGTGTGACGAGAGGGTAAAGCCGGGGGGGCATATGCGTGGCTGATAGAGGCGGAGGTGGACTTGGGGTGCACAGGAGCAGAGAGCAGGAGATGTGGGATCAAGGCGGGGTCCTGAGAAGGAACCCGAGGCCCCAGGTCACAGGGGAGCTGGGTGTGGGGCGGAGGGTACACCGGGGAAAAACGGGGCCACAGGCGACAAGGCTGTGCTCCAAGAACTGGGCTCCCAGTACAGGGGCTGTGCTGCAGGGGCTGACCGGGGACTGGCCCTGAGCAGAAACCAGGGGGCAGGCAGGGACCGGTGTGTCAGTGAGGGAGGATGGGGACTTGGGGCTGGTAGCCACAGCCAGCTCCTCAGCTTTGTGGAGGCCGGCCCGGCCGGGCAAGGCCCCAAACCACCAATTTGTGCTTCTGGGTTGCCCAAGGGCTCCCAGTGTGGCCTCGGCCGTGCAGGAAAGAGCCCAGAGGCCGCCCTCGGCTGCATGCAACAGCTGCTCCCAGGGCTCTTCCCCCATCCTAGGCTTTCTGGAAGCATCCCCCCAACCACCCCACCCCCGCCCAACCTGAGAGGGCCCTAAGCTGGATCACCAGCCACTGCAGGGGGTGGAACGTGGTGGCGGTTGGTGGGGGGGGCGCGTGCTGGGACAGTTCAACTTCAGTGCTGTCCATTCACCCCCAAAACGACCCTGGGTCACTGCGCTTCAGTCTGTTTAAGGACCCCACCCCGCCCCCGCCCTTGTGTGCTGGTCTGTTTCCCCCTCCGTCTGGGACAACTGCTCAGGCATCGAAAGCCGAGGCGGGGTGGTGGGGAGGAGGCCACTCCGGGGGGCCACATGGGTCTCAGAGTGCCCCCTGCCCGTCCCCCTGGCAGCCGCTGTCACCGTGGACGATGAGCACCGGGAAGTAAAGGGCGTCCTCGTAGCACGGGGGACTTTCCAGGGGCTCAGTGTCCTCTCCACGGCGCCCCAACGGCCCCCCGCTCAGGCTTCGGAAGACCCCTGGCGTGGCCCGGCCCCCAGCTCCCAGGGAGAGGCGGCTGCGGCTGAAAGGCAGGCGGGGCCCGCTGGGCCGGGCCGGGGGCAGCGAGTTGCTGCTGAGGGAGCGGCGGCAGCGCTGGCAGCCCCGGAGGTAGGCGCCCGAGCCGGCGCCCATGACCACAGCCTCCGAGTAGCTGGGCACCAGCTGCCGGTTGGAGCAGATGTGCCACTCGAGCTCGGTGAAGTCCACCGTGGCCACGCGGGACAGCGGGGGCCCGCTGGGCACCGCGCCGGGGGGCGGCGAGCTGGCCCCAAACAGCTTCTCCACCTGGTAGTGCACGTGGGCCGTGCCATAGGCCGCCACGACGCGCAGCGGCCAGGACAGCGTGGCCGCCGACACCAGCCAGAAGACCCAGGCGCGGGCGTACCAGGGCGGGCTGCGGGGGTCCGCGAACACCATGAGGGACTCACGGAAGTCCACGTCCTTCAGGTGCATGCCCTCACGGGCCTCCAGGTAGTCGTCCAGGCCCTCGTTGGCGCTGAAGAAGCGGGCCCTCTGGGTGAGGTACGAGGCCTCGGCCTCGGCGTTGCCGAAGCTGAAGCACTTGGTGAAGCGCAGCCTCGTGGCCGCGTGCTCGGCCAGGCCCACCAGCTCCTTGGAGACGTCGCGGACGCCGTGGGCCGAGTAGTCGAACTCGCCGCGCGCTGTGCGGCTGTCGGCCCGCTCATGGTAGACCTGTGTGGTGGTGTAGGCGTCGCCGTTGCGGTAGCGGGTGATCTGGCGCGTGCGGCGCACGTAGTGGTAGCTGGTGGCCTTCCACCAGACGCAGGGCGGCGCCTGCTGCAGCCGGCGGATCAGGGCCAGCACGGTGCTGGCGTCGGTGCGCGGCGCCTGGCAGGAGCGCACGTGGCAGTGCCAGCACTCGGCCAGGTAGAGGAGGTAGAGGAGGGAGACGAAGGCCAGCGGGATGTACAGGTAGCCGTCGGAGCAGGGGCTGGCCGGGTAGGTGGGCGGGGGCCCGCCAGCCCCTCGGGCCAGTGCCGCCTCGGGCCCCAGGACCAGCCGCGGCACGGTGGCCAGGCGGCACCAGGCCACCACGGCGCCGCAGGCATGGATGAGCAGCGTGAGGAGCAGGCACTTCCAGTGCGACTCTCGGCACAGGGAGCTTCCCAGGGACTGTTTCAAGGGCCGCTGCTGCAGGGCGGGCAGAGAGGGGAGAGGCGTGGGTCAGGACAGGCCATGGGTCACACCTGCCCCTCTGACTGAGCCCTGGGGAGGAGCTGGGTCTAGGTTGCCCACTTCACGGAGGAGAAAACGGAGGCTCTGAGGGACAGAGCATCTTGTTCCTGACCTCACCCTTCTGGCTCTCACAGTAGGGCTGCAGGATTCAAACTGGGGCCCCTCTGCCCCCGAGCCTGTCCTCTACCGCGCCCCATCATCTCTCAGTCAAGGGCACCCAGGACAAAACAGACCCATCTCTGCCAAGAGAAAGGAAGGGCCCCCTGACTGGCCACTGAGAAAACGGAGCTCTGGTCCCAGCTCTGCCCCTAATTTGCTGTGTGGTCTTGGCCATATTTCTGCCCTCTCTGGGCCTTGATTCCTGGACCTGTTGGTACGAGAGGCCAGGGTAGCAAGGAGGCTTTGGAGCCCCACGGCCCAGGACTTGGTGCTGGCTCCCCCACTTACTGGATGACTTAGAGAGCTCCCCCATCCTCTCTGGACCTCAGTCTCCTCATCTGTAAACTGGGGCTTTTGTGAGGTTTCGACAAGAGCTTATGTGTGGCCATCGCAGCATGGGGTCTGGCCATGGCAATACATATTATTACTGTTACCCTGAGACTCCCTCTGGTCCCTTGGTTCCACTTAGAGACTTGGGAGAAGCTTTTAAGTAAGCGAGAAAGAGGAAGAGCTGGGAACGGAGGAGGCGTGAGTCTCGGGGGAGCAGATGGAGCGGCGTCCTCCACTCCCCATCTGTGCTGCGAGGGAGGGGGCGGAACACAGCTGCTGGGCAGCAGGGGCCACTCTCGGCCCGGAGGGTTTGGACACCTCTAGGGTGTCCCTGGAGCGAGAAGTGGGGGAGGGAGTGGGGAAGAAAAGGAGAAGGAAGAGTTAAGGGGCCACCTCTCCAACCCCAGGACCACGAGGTCTTGAGAGACCCCCAGAGGAGAGGAAACGCCCCCAGCCCAGCCCCGGGCAGCCTGCCCCCACCGCCCAGTCACTGACCACACGCACACACCCCCACTGTGACCTGCAGGCCCGGTGGGAGGCTCACGCCCACACACCCACCCTCCAGCCCACGTTTATTCCAGACCCACCTACCGCCAACCGACACAGGGCCTGGACCCTCACCGGTGCCCACCCAACTATAACATGGCACATAGGTGCCCGCACTCGCCCCCCCATGCCTCACACAGACCCACCCAGCACAGGACACACACACACACACACACACACACGCACGCGCGCGCGCGCATACACCCGGTACACATTCACCGAAGCCCAGGTCCACACCAGAGCCTCGCCTGAGCGCCACGCACGGCCTCCAACCCCACCCCTACTGCAACCTGAAATCACAGCCTGGACTTTACAGAAGACACCCACCGGCGACAGAACACGCTCACACCTCCCCCCCCACACAAGCCAAGCGCCCACCAGACCAGCACCTGACTTTGGCTCCCCCGAGGCGGCGGGAGACCGACTAGCATTCACACGCCCACAAGCACACTACATCCATCCAACCACATCCATAGACCCACTGGCCACCTATCACCCCAACGCCCCGCGCAGGGCTCCACACCTCTGCAGATCCTCTCCTTGGTTAGGGCCGGTGAGAGGCCAGTCTGGGGGTCCCAGCCTGCAGGGTGGGCCCTCCGGCCTCACTGCGGGGAGAGGGAGAAGGGGTACCAGAGGCCGCCTCCTTTCGTCTTTCCCCTCCTCCCTCCGCTCCCTCCCCCCCACCCCAAGTCTTGGCTACTGCTGCTGCATTGCAGGCGTCGCCAGGGCACCTCGTGAGCCGCTGGGCTGGGCTGGGCTCGGCGGGGGGCCTGACCCCCGGGCCTTGGGGGTGAGGGGCATCGCTGCGGAATGAGGGCGCGCAGGGGCCAAGCGCTGACGTCACAGGAGGGCGAGGAGGGACGAAGGGGCGCCCGGGGCGGGAGTCGCCCCCTCTTCCCTTCCCAGCCACCCCCCCACCTCGACCCACACGCGAGCCCCTCCGCTCGCCAGACGCCAGCTACCCTAATGACGTCATTGGCAACTGGGGTTTTGGGACTTCCCTCTTCAGCCTCTGTCCCGGGGTTTGCCCCTTCCGTCGTCCCCCTCACCCCCGCTCCAGCCCTGGCTCCGGCCCCCCAACCCACTGAGCCGGTACCTCTTCCCGCAGCGGCTCGCCGTCCGGAATAAACGCGGGCACCTCCCCGCTGTCGCCTCCGCCGCCCTCGGGCATGGTGTCCTGGCTGCTTGGGCGGCCCGGGCCCGGGCCCGGGGCATGATAGGGGGGAGCGCAGAGGGCTGCGGCGCGGCCCCGAGGGCGTCCGCTCGGCTCAGCGGCCGCGCAAGGAGTGCGCGGAGCTCGAGCCGGAGCGCAGCGGCGGCGGCGGCGGCGGCGTTGGCGGCCGCGGTGCCCGGCGCCCCGCCCTCCGCTGACCCCGCCCCCACGGCACCCGCGGCGCCGCCGGCAGCGCCTGGTACGGCGGGCGCCCCCCCACCCCCGCCCTCCGCAGAACCCCAGGCTGGCGGGCCCTAGCGTGGGTTCCCCTCCCGCCGCGCTGGCGCTGGCGACCTTGGCCGAGTCCTTGCTCTTGGGGCCTGTTTCCCCTGCTGTAAAATGAGGGGAGATGGATCTCGAAGGTGGGTAATACTCCCGGCGTCCTGTCTCTGAGGAACAGGCCCAGGCCTAAGCCCACCCAGCCCCCCGCCCAAGCCTTGCTGGTAGGGGAAGAAGCAGTTACAACCCAGAAAGGTGTGATATGCCTCATTCGCTGGACAGAGGTGCTGAGATCCATTTGAGAGCAGGCAGGTTGGGGGCCTGGACGCCCAGGGCCCTACGCTCCACCCCCAACCTCAGTTTTCCCATCAGAGAAATGGGACTAGAAAGGTGTACAAGCATTCATCATGAGGTACAGCGGAGTGGGATCTGTCCTTCTTGGGAGGATGCCCCCCCCCCCAAGTACTGGTGGACCCAGGCTACTCCTTGGCCCTCAGAGGCCTCAGACCTTCACACCTGCCCCGGGGTCTGGGTTAGCCCCCAAAGTAGACAATTAGTTGGTGGGACATAGGGACCTGCAATGCTAGGTGAGTTTTGGGTTGCTTTGCCACTTTCCCCCCAAAGGGCAACTAAAAAATCATTCAATTCAATACTCCTACCCATTTAAAGATGAAGTGATTGAAATGATAGAGTAAAGGAGTGGGTTTCATCCATTTATTTATTTATTTATTTATTTATTTATTGGGCACAGATGTTTATTGGGTATCTTCTATATCTAAGTATTGTGTTTGGCACTCTGAAGACAAGGGAAGGAATGGAGAAAGACAGAGGCCCGGTCCTAATGGAATTTGTATCCAGGGCCTACTGGTGTACCCAGAGGGAGCCCGGAACCCCGCGTCTGGCCTCTACCCCCGGCCAGGTCAGTCCTGTGTTCCTTTTGTCTCTCTGAGAGGCACAAGTTGAACCGATTCTTAACGAGTAGGCTTTGGACAAGTGGCTATGAGGGGGAAGGGGATCGCAGGTGGAGGGATTTCTGAGGAAAAGCACTGGGATTAGACAGACCACTGTGGGCTGTGTTTAGAAAGTAGGAAAGTCACCTTGTGTAACTAGACACTGGGTAGCTAGAGGCAAGTTGCAGAGGACCTGATTTTGCTCTCTAGAAAGTGGTGGCTGAAGCTGTGTGAAAGAGGAGGCCCTTGAAGACTTTCTCTGAGGAGGGTGAGAGCGGTCACAAACTGGGTGGAGAGAAAGGAAAACACCCGGCCTCGGGAGTGAGGCTTGGGTGGGGAGGCGGTAATCTCACTTTAAGATGGACCGCAGGCCCAGCAATGAGTCAGGAATTTCAAACGCAGCTTCAGTAGGTGGATCAACACACCTCCGCACCCAAATCGGCAGGATCACGGGAGGGTTGACGGGCCAGGCCTGGTGCAGGGTCCTGTCCCGACTATACCACCCAATCTCTGGGAATTCAGATCTTCTGGAGTTTTCCTTATGTGTAATAGGGCTGGGTGTGTGTGTGTCTTTCTGTCGGTCTCAAGAGGCCAGACCCTCCCAGCAGCAGGCCCCCAGGCTCTGCAGGATAGCGGCAGTGGCTGTAGGGCATTTCAGCACCGTACAACGGACAGCACCCGCGCGGGAAGGAGGGGTGGGAGGCGGGAGGAGGAGTCAGCTTCCGGGGTTCTCTGGGACCCGTTGTCACTGCTCTGCCCGGCCTCCTACTAACACCTCGCGGGCTACCTGGGCTCCGTGCCAGGACTGGGGGCGGGGGGTAGTATGGAGGATGGGAGAGGAAACCTAACACTGAGAGGGAGGGGCAGGAGACCCAAAGGGCGGGACTTGGTACAGCCCCACATACCCAGTCCCTCCTGGGGTACATCCCGCGAGCGAAACTCGGTTCCCGGACTCACGCCTCCGCCAGGTCTCCACCTGGTGTAGTCGTGGCACGGCGAGCGTCAAGCGCCCCATTGCGCAGGCGCGAAAATAATTCTCAACCCTCCCCCCTCCTACCTTAACCCATCTATTGGCTGCTCTGGCCCCGAGCTAACAAACCCACCATCCAATCCGAGAACGCCTTGAATTGCTCCGCCTATCTCCCTCCCGGAAGTTGACTACTGCCGAATCCAATTCTGCGAGGCCGCGCCAGCAGCCAATTGGGAGAGGGGAGGGGCGAGCTAGCGCCGCCAAGGAGCCAATGGCAGGCGACGGAGGATAACGCTGAGGACATGGCGGCTGCGGTCGAAGAGCTCGCGGACGTGTCGGTCTGCTCCATAACCCCGGTCGGTGCCCAGGAAGCGGAGCAGCTGGCTTATTAGTATTCGTACCCACGAGGCGGCGCAGCGGGCCCTTGGGGAGCGCCAGCATCGCGGCCATGGCTTATCACTCGGGCTACGGAGCCCACGGTGCGTGGGGCGCGGGGCGGGCGGGACGCGGCCCGACCGGCCGGAGGAGGGTCGGCGGCGCGGCCCGCTCACCCTGAGGGAGAGGGGTAGCCGTGACCGCTCCCCAGGGCGGCGGGTGTCTTTCGGGTTTCCGCCCTGCGTGACTCCACAACGCGTCCCGGACTTCGCCCTCTGGGCCCAATCCTGAGATCGGGCGGTGACAGCATAGCTGGGATTCCCATGCCAGACCCGGGCACGAACGGCGTCTGCCTTCAGAACTTTCTTTACCTGTCATGACTCTGGTGGGGCCCTCACCACAGCCCAGGGCCTTTGGGTATCCAGCTGTCGCCTTTCCCACCCTTGTTCCTGCGGGGTGCCCTCCCAGTTAGTTAAGTTCACCTAGGAAACTTCTACTCTTCCCAAGGCTCAGTTCAGAGATCACTTCCCTCGAGAAGGCCCCTCAAAACCTCCAGGTGGGCAGCCACTTCCAGGCACTGCCTCAGCTCTTTCTTTGCCTACATTTAGCACTTCTGGAAAAGGAGCCCTCATCAAAATTCTTTCCGGGTTACCTATCCCTGTCCAGCCTGGGTTTCACTAACCGATTATTGGGTGGCCCCAGGACCCATACAGGGCTGCCCAGCCTGGGGAAAGGGGTGGTGGTTTGGGGTCGTGCTTGATATTCCTGTCACCTACTCTAGTACCTACAAACCCACAGGCTCCAAGCACAGGGCCCGGGCAGCTCCAGATCCCCCTCCCCTCTTCGATGACACAAGCGGTGCTTACTCCAGCCAGCCAGGGGGATACCCAGCCCCAGGAGCCGACGTGGCCTTCAATGTCAACCACTTGCTTGGGGATCCAATGGCCAACGTGGCTATGGCCTATGGCAGCTCCATCGCATCCCATGGGAAGGACATGGTGCACAAGGAGGTGTGGCCCGCCCCCAGGGCAAGGGTGGCAAGATTTCTGGCCGGGGATGGGGCATCACGGGATCCTGCCTAATTCTCCCAGCAGCCCTCAGGGAAGGAACACACAGAGGAGCACCCTGAGGTTTGGTGTGCAGCTTGTCCACAGCCTCCTCTCTCCTCTCCCAGCTGCACCGTTTTGTGTCTGTGAACAAACTCAAGTATTTTTTTGCTGTGGACACAGCCTATGTGGCCAAGAAGCTGGGGCTACTGGTCTTCCCCTACACACACCAGGTGAGCTGCCTACCAGGTGAGCTGGCGGGGCCCTGTGCCTCCCTTGGCCGGTCCCAGAGTTTGGCCCCAGACCTCAACCCCCTTCTTTCTTTTCTTTTTATCTTTTCTTCCTGCCCTGGTTCCTGCTGCCACTGCCAGAACTGGGAGGTGCAGTACAGTCGCGATGTGCCTCTGCCCCCTCGGCAAGATCTCAACGCCCCTGACCTCTATATCCCCAGTGAGTCTTTCTTTGACCTGGGCTGGGGGACAGTGGGGGGACTTGTACCTTGAGGCCCCAACGAGGAGAGAGGCTTGTGCATTGATTCAGCGTCTGCTCCTGCTGCTTTTGTGTGTAGTGGTTGCTCGACACCCGGTAGATGGAACAGGGGGATCAGTAAGCTTCCCGGGTGTGTCCTCAGTGCCCTCGGGGGGGGGGGGGTATTCCCTTTTGAGATCTTCTTGCCTCTTAACTGGATCATGTCCCTCCCCAGCCTGGAGCTCAGGGTTTAGAGCTGGTCCTGCAACTTCCCCTAATGGGACCTCAGGCTGGCTGCCTTTACTCTTTTACATAAGCCAGGAATGACAAGAGTCTCTACCACAGAGGACTGTTGCGGAGATTCAGTGAAGTGACGTGCACTCAGCAGGAGGCACGCTGTGAATAATAGTTTCTGTCCTAGTGATTACCTGTCCCCCCAAGTCCTCCAGCATTCCCTTCTCTGAGGAAGTGGTCACTCCCTTCTGGGTTCCCATAACTGCCCACCCACATGGCACGGGGTCAGGCTGCCCACCTTGCACGGTGGCTGGCGGGCCGTGCCTCTGCCTCCTGTCTGTCCCCGGGCCTGCACGAGCCGAAGCCCACGGTGGACACGCTGGAGGAGGGGTGAGTGTGCCCCCGCGGCCCTCCAACGGTTTGCCAGTGCAGCGTCAGCCCAGTTGCTCTGGGCGGGCCCCGGATCCGTCTGTCCTTCACTCCACTTCCTCCCAGAGCCACCTTGTAAAGCAGAAACTGCCATCCCCATTTTCTGTGTCGAAGCCAAGGCTCAGGGAGATGACTGTCTTTGAAGCCCCAGAACTTATAGGTTGTAGAGCTGGTTTCCCGACTCCAGCCCCTGTGCTTTCCGGTGGGCGCATCAGTTCTGGTGCTTCAAGGGGGCAGAGAACAGGGCCGAGGAGTTCCAGGCTGTGAAAGCCCGGCTCCCCCGGGCTCTGAGCTTTTGTGGAAACAGCAGAGGTAAACCGGGAGCCCTCTACGTTGGTGGGACGGTCAGCGCCAGTGGCCAGACCGACAATTACTGGCTGAGGTGAAGTCCTCCCCATGGGCCGGACTCTGGGGAGAGCCTGGGCTGTCTTCAAGTCTGCACTTCAGTCCCGTAGTGTCGTGAGAGATCAGTGTGGCCCCTGCCCGTTGGTCTAGGATTAGCAATAGCCTTGGCCTATGATACGGTGTGAGGCGCGGCAGGAAACTTTAGTGAGTTTCTAGCACAGGGACAGGGAAGAAGGTGGCTTGGTGGGCCTGAGAGAAGGGTCAGGTAGCATTTACACAGGAAGAGCGGGCTGAGCAGGGAAAGGCATCCCAGGCAGGGTATTAGGAGCTGACTGTGGAGGTTGGGCGGATGCATATGGGGGGATATGCAGGAAAGGAAGTACGGGGAGAATGTAGGGAGTGTAAATGGCCCCAAATACCTAGCCACGGGGCTCTGATTGAGGAAACGGGGCTGATGGCATCTTTCTGGCTCTTGGCAGCAATGGCTTTCATCACCTACGTGCTGTTGGCTGGGATGGCCCTGGGCATTCAGAAGAGGTCAGTGCCAACGCCCTCCCCATTCCCACTAGCTCCCTTCCTGACCGCTCCCCTCACCTCCCTAGGGGACCTGTGTGACAGGTCCCAAGCCCAGCCCATGTCTCACACCTGCCCCAGGGTGGCCGGTTTCTGAACCCCCCCTTCGCCCACATGGCCACAGGTTCTCCCCAGAGGTACTGGGCCTGTGTGCAAGCACGGCGCTGGTGTGGGTCGTGATGGAGGTGCTCGCCCTGCTCCTGGGCGTCTACCTGGCCACCGTACGCAGTGACCTGAGCACCTTCCACCTGCTAGCCTACAGCGGCTACAAATACGTGGGGTGAGTACCTGTGGGCCAGCCAGAAGCAGGCCTGGGAGAGGGGCCTGCTGCCGTGGGTTCCCTGCTGGTGTAGCTGTAGCCTTGAGTCATGACCCTGGGCAGCCCTCTGCCCCTCCCTGGGCCCTAGCTCTTCCCTATTAGAGAAACCAGCTGTTTTTAGCTTTCTCCTCAGGAGCCGTGTACTGTTATTGAGCTCAGGAATGTACGGAGGGTCACCCTGGGAACACAGGGGAGAAGGGCCTTGTGCTGGAGTCGCGAAGGGGGTGTCCCATCCGTGTCCTAGACTGAGTCCTAGGCCTTCTAGGTTCTTTTTGAGTCTAGGAGCCTGCGGGGATAGATTGGAGATAAAGGGCCCCAGTGGCGGCTGGTGGGGTCTAGGCTGGGTGGTGGGGCCAGTCCGAGGCCTGGACCCTTAGGGGATCTCCAGCCTTCTCTTTCTCCTCTCCCCCTCCCCCACCCGCACCGCACCCCCTGCAGGATGATCCTCAGCGTGCTCACAGGGCTGCTCTTTGGCAGTGATGGCTACTATGTGGCACTGGCCTGGACCTCGTCTTCGCTCATGTACTTCATCGTGAGTCTGGGGCAGCCCCTCGCGCCTCGCCCCTGGGGTTGGAGCCGGGCACGAGCCTCCCCCGCCCGGGCCGGCTTCAGCTCTCTCCTTTCTTCCAGGCACGCTCTTTGCGAACAGCAGCCCTGGGTCCGGACAACATGGGGGGCCCAGCTCCCCGGCAGCGTCTCCAGCTCTACCTGACCCTGGGAGCTGCAGCCTTCCAGCCCCTCATCATATACTGGCTGACCTTCCACCTGGTCCGGTGACCCCTGACCCCCACTGGCACTGATTTTTCCGTACATTGAAGATTTGATTTCCTTGACTGTATTTGACCCTTGTTCGGTGGGTGTGGGGACGGGGGGCTCTGGATTGCCCAGGGTTTACCAGGCTCAGGGGACTCAGGGGAGGGCGTCCTGGAGTTGGGGGCCTTGATACTGCTTTGAAAGGCAGATGGAAGGGTTTCAGCGGGAACAGTTGTTTAGCTGTGGCCGGGCAAGGGAGAGAAGGGTGCAGCTGCCAAGGAGACCTCAAAGGCCTCTGATCCACCTGAGGGGTTTCCCTAGAGGGTTCCGTGGGCCGGTGGTTTGAGCCTAGCGGTACTGGGGATTTAGCTGAGGGCTGCCCCTTATAGAGTCCCTTTGCCCCCATGTCCTCTTCAAGCCTTTCAGGAGCAGAACTGGGGCCCATGTGTTTGCAGTAGTTTATTCATATTTTGTCACAAATGGCCGGGGAGGGGGTGCCGGACTCCTCCAGGCAACATAGAAAATAGGTCCAAGAGACAGGACAGGCTGGGCTTGGGGCAAGTGGGGACGGGGAAGGGGGAAGTCTGGAGAAAGAGCCTGGGGGAGGGGAGAGGGCAGACTAGGGGTGGGGCTGCCCCCCTGCTGAGCCTGCTCATTCCCGGTGTGGGTACCCCCCCACCTGCAGGGGGCGCCTCAGGGTGGGGGTGGAGGGGGGCGGCCCAGAACTTCCAGGGTCAAGCCCTGCCCCTTGGCAAGGTCCATGTTCCCCCCGAGAAGTGGACAAGGCCAGAAGTTCCGCCCCTTCCAAGACTGACTGCCATGCCTATAGGCTGGCAGAGGAGCCCCTGCCCCTATTTAGAGCTCTGCCCAGCCCTGGTCCAAGGGGAGGGGGCTCTGAAGGCGGGAGGTCCCCGCAGCAGCAGTTTGGAGGGGTGGAGAGGAGGCTGGGGGCACCAGTGCCCCCTCCCTCCCCAGGGCTGAGGCCTCTGTGGCCGAGGGGTAGGGCTGGGGGTGCACAGGCGTCCGGTCCATTCTGGGCTTGCTCCCTGGCCGGCTTCCCCCTTAGAAACTCACCAACGTATAAACCATACTGCGGGAAGATGAGGCAGTGAGCCGAGTAGGCCCAGCTACTGGCCACCCACCCTGTCATACCCTGGGTTGCCCTCAGTCCTTAGGGGGAAAAGGCAGCAACTTGGGGCCCGACCATTCCTGGAATTGGAGGCACATCCCCTCCCTGACTTGTGACTGCCGCAGGCAGGGCCTCACCTGTACAGGTAATAGAAGAAGGAGAGCAGGTAGAAGGCGAGTTTGCACCAGGACTCCTTCTGGCAGTAGTTGAGGATGTCAGCATTCATGATGGAGACCGCATCATACATGACCTCAGAGCCGTCCGCCGGGCGGTGGAAGTACCTGGGATGAGGGAGGGGCCTGAGCACCCCCCTCAGAGCTCCCACCCCCATCTTGCCCCTGCTCTCTCGTCTCCCCCGCCCCCCACAAGGCAGCTTCCAGAGGCGGCAGAACAAGGGGATGCTGAGGCCTCACCTCCAGAGGTGGTAGAAGAGGAGCGGGATGTTGAGGCCCAGGGTCACCCACTCTGCCGCACACAGAAACATCAGACAGAAGAGGCCGTGGATGGAGTATTCTGGGACCACCAGCTGAGGAGGGAGGGCGAGAGGTCAGCTGCCTTGGTGGGAGGATAGACCCCACAGAGGGGAGCGGGGATTTGGGAGGTGCCCCCCCACCGTGACCTCTGGGGACTAAAGGGGCCTCTAGCCTCCCACTCCCTCCCGGTGGTTGGACCAGATGAAGCAGGCCCCAGAGGGGCAAGGCTGCGCTCCGGGTCAGAGAGGAGGGCCGAGCTGGGCTAGGAACCTCCTGCTGTTGGCCCTGACACTGACCTTCCTCAGGAGGCAGCAGATGCGTTCGATGTTTTTTAAACGCTCGCGCTGTAGGGGGAGGAAAAGGTCGCCATGGGGAAGGCCGAGGATTGGGGGTGCCCCCGCCGTCCTCCTTGCATCGCCCGCCGACCCTCACGTGGCTGCCAGGGGGCGCCAGAGCACTCTCTGCGGCAGGGAAGCAGCCGCGCCGTCCCCATGGCAACCGTCACCATGGAGGGACCTTCACCCGCGTCTCCACGGCAACGGCCCAGAGCCTGGCAACGGCCGCCCCTCCAGGAGGAACCCGAGCCCTGAGCCCGCGCCAGGTGTTTGCTGGGGGCGGGGACAGACAGGAAGGGGCACCGCCACCGGTCCCACCACACCCCCCTCCTCCTTCCCGTCCCCCATCCCCCTTCGCCTGGGACAGATGGAAAGACAGACGGACGGACACACCTCGGCACAGCACATGTATCACTTACTGCCCGCGCTGGATTCCCCTGGTCGATGGGGTTCTTGAAGTCGGTCCGCAGCTCGTCAAAGGCTATGATCTGGGGGAGGGGCGTGTGCCTGTCAGGGTTGGGGTAGCAGCTAATGGCCCCCCACCCATCCTTCTGTGGGATAGGAATTCATACGTGGGTACTGGACCAGATGGCGCTTGCTGCAAAGGTGGAGAAACTGAGGTTGAGGAAGGGGCGGGGCCTAGCTCAAGGTCACACAATAGTGGGGGATGGCATCCTGATGTGCTAATGCCCAAGTCAAGCCGTGTTCACGATGCTTCCATCCAATACATCCCAAGAGATCGTGTCTTTTTCTGCCCTTTGCGGACCACGAGGGCCCCAGGGGCCTCAGGCCACAGCCCTCGCCTGGGTGGGCTCCCTTGCTTGGGAGAGCTGTGAAGTATATTCCAGAGTGATCAGAGCTATTGGGGTGCCTAGTCCAGCACTGGAGATGATGGGGGGGCAGAGTTCAGGCTGGACTCTGAGTGGGTGATTCGTGAACAAATGGGGAAAAGGCAGTCCAAGCAGTTCCCAGGAACAGCAGGTACAAAGGCAGAAGGTTGAAAGAACAAGGAACATTCAGGAAGCTGCAGGTTCCATGGGGTCGAGTGAGAGTGTGAGGTGAGTAGGAAGAAAGGGAATGTGAAAGATGGGCTGGAGATGCTGTGAACCCGGACCCGATGTTTAGACTTTAACCCAAAATAATGGGGAGCCACTGAGGGGTATAAAGCAGCAGAGTGGGACGGTCAGGCTAATACTTCAGGATGGATGGAGCAGGAAGTACATATTGGCGAACAGTCCCAGCCAAGACATGTATGATGTTTACTCTATGCCAGCAGGCTTTATGTTTACTAACTCATTCAGTGCTTGCAACAACCTGATGATGTAGGGACTGGTATTATCATATCTGTCTCGCAGATAAGGAAACTGACACAGACAGGCTAAGTCACTTGTCCAAGGCCACACAGCTAGTCAGTGGGAAGCCAGGATTCTAGCCCAGTTAGCTTCCAGCATTAAAATTCTTAATGGCTTCATCATAGGAAGGCCAGGCCAGTGAGGAAGTGGGGGAAGGGCGGGGGGTGCTCATCGATGGTGACTGGCGTGAGGAGAGCGGCAGTGAGAGTGGAAAGGTGTGGAAGGGTTCTAGAGCTATTTAGAAGCCAGACTCCAGTGGGTTGAATGGCAGAAGAGTGGAGGCACAGGGGTCCAAGTTGCCTTTGGGTGTTGGGGCATCTGGTAGATGGCAGTGTCCTCATTGGGATGGGGAACTCTTGGGAGGTACAGGCATTTGAAGGGATGGCAAGACAGACCTCGGTGTGGGGCAGTGGGAGCTGGCATGGAAGGAGGTCTGGAAGAAGAGCCTTCTGGGGTCCTCTCCCCTCAGCACCAGCCCAAGGACAAGGCACAGGGTCCACCACCCCCAAGCATCCCAGACCCCAGACAGCTTGGAGGGAGAGAACATGGGCTTCCTGGAGGGAGCGGGGGCCATCTGGAGCAGCACCCCCCGCCCCATGGGCTCGGGGCAGCCACCTGCCTGCCAGGCTCAGCAACAGGGTCCAGCAGGGAGCGGAAGGGTGCCGTCTGTCTGCCCCAGAGCTGGCACCACCAGCAGGCAGCGGGTGTCGCGCCTCCCACCCCCCAGGCTGCCTGGCGCTGACTCAGCCCCCTGGAACAAACAATCCCCCACGATGACAGCTGACACGCGTCACTCACCACCAGGGTTGCCTAGCGACCAGTGGGGACCAGGCTCAGGTCTGGGGTGGGATCTGGGGTCCTGCCCTGGAAGGTTCTGGTTCCTACCAATTTGGATTGAGGACCACACCTCCTACGCCTATGTCCATCCCTCCCCCCCCAGTAGGCCGTGCTCTGGGCACGCTGGGGTATGTACAACAAACTCACTTTATCCACAAGGAAACACTCAGCGTGAGTGGCTTGCTAAGATCACCGAACTAAGTAGCTGAGTGAACGCCGTGCTTGACACATAATAGGTGCTCAGGAAATAGTCGTCAGGCCCTTTCCCCCCAGCCTAGGAGCCTCACAAGGGCAAAGCCCGAGTCTTATTCATCCTTGGCTTTCCGACAGCTGTCCAGAACCTGGTTCTCAGGAAGCATCGACACTGGTGTGTTGGACGGAGGAGTGCTCTGAGTAGCCCCTAGGGACGGGGACCCCCAGAGGGGCTGTGGGAGGTCTCTGGGTGGGGAGAGGCCTGGAAAGGGGCTTCTTGACTTCCAGGAACTTTCTTCCAGGAACTGGTTAGGTCTGTGTTCCCAGCCTGTGACCCTCAGTTTCTTCAGATCTTTAGGACCCCAGCTCTCCTGCCCCCAGCCCACAGGATTGTCCACTATTCTGGGATAAGACAGGAAGCTTAGAGAGATCAAGACGGATGGGGGGGGGGTATGGAGGCAGAGAGAGAGAAAAAGACAAAGGGGGAGAAAAGAAAAAGCAATTAAGAGACCCACAAAGAGAGAGAGAGGGAGGGAAAGGCAAAACCAGGGAGAGGGCTGGAGATGGGAGGGGGGATGTGCTGGAAGGTGCCTGTAGGGGCTCACTCCTTACATAGGAGGGGTGCACTCAGAGCCCATGGAACCCTGATGTCGGGGGGTGGGCGGTTAAGGGGATGGTGAAGGGAGAGATTGGTCAAGAGCCAGACAGGGTCATGGGCAGACAGCAGGTCCCAGGAAAAAAGAGGAAGTGGGGAGACCAGGAAATAAGCAGGTGAGGTAATGAGGAGGAAGGAGAGTGGGTTACACGGGGAGAGACTGGAGAGGGGTAAGGGAGCCCCCCTAGAGGGGATGAAGATCAGGAAGATGTGTCCTAGAGCAGAGGATGCGGAAACAGATGGACCAGGGCCAACCAAGACGGGCAGTGCTCATGGAGGGGATGGGGGGGGGGCAAAACCTCAGAGGACAGAGGTGGAGGGAGGGCAGCCAAGGTGGGGGGAAAGGGTCCCAAATAATGAGCTGGAGGCTGAGTGATACAGTTCTTGGTGAGAGGAAGGGACCCAGGCAGAGGAGGCCACTGAGGAGAAGACCCCAGAGAGAATGAGGGAGAGGGACTCTAAGGGGAGGCGATTAGGATAAAGGATGAGCAATGGACACTGAAAGACCAGGTGTGAAGCCAGGCCAGAGGGAGAGACACGCCGAAGGGGACACAAGACAAAGGGGAAAGCGGGAAGGAAGAGGAGGGAAAATGGGAAGTAGGGAGGAAACCTGATGAGGGGAAGCCCAGAAAGGAGGGGGCAGGGAAGCCCAAGGTGAGCTGGCGGTGGGGACTAGGTCTCTGGTCTGCTTAAGAGCCAATCGCTGCTGGGTCAGGGAGGTGAGTGAGAGGGAAAGGGTTAATGGGCTCAGCGATCTGTGGGTCCTGTAAACAGATGCAGTTGCCATGGCAACCGGCTCCATCACTCCGGCTGGAAAAACCCACAAAGGGGGGGCAAGCAGACAGACAAACTGCCCGACAGACAAACGGGGGCGACCGGATTGGGGGGTGGCTGGAGAGAAAGGAGCGAGAATCCCAGAATTCTGCCCCACACCCCAAGGCGGCGTGGGGCAGGGGCAGGGGGTCAGAGACCAACTGACATACCCACAGACAGGCGGGGGCGGCGGAGGAAGGGGGCCCCCGGGAAGGAAGCCGACAACGGGAGGGGGTATTCATGGGGGCGAACAGAAGCTGACCGAAGGGGGGTGGCGGAGAGGAGGCTCCAAGTTTCCGCGGACCCCGAGCCCATCTGCTCGGCCCCCTCCCGCTCCGTGTGCCCCTGGCCCCCCCCCACCCCGCCCCCAGCCCCAGCCCGGCCTTACGTGCCAGATGACAAAGAAGATGAGGGAGGCGCACAGCACCAGGGTGAGCATGTAGCAGAACGCGGCGAAGGTGAACGCCATGGCCCCCGCGCCGGGCGGCGGCCCGGGGGGCGCCAGCGCGGGGCCCGGGCGCAAGGGGACGCCCCCCGGTCCGCGTTCAGGGCCGGCCGGGCATGGCCCGCAGGCCTCGGGGGACGCGGGCGGCGCGGCCGGGACCGGGGCCGCGGGGCCGTGGGGCGCACGGGGCGCGGGCCGGTGGGCTCTGGGGGCGCGTCCGCTGCCGGCTGCCCGGGCCGCGATCGCTCATCCTGCGATCCCTCGCCCGCGGCTCCCTCGCTCTCCAGCCCGCGAAGCCGGCGGGGCGGAGCCGGGGGCGGGGCCGCCGTGCGAGCGGCCTCGGGCGGGGCTGGGTCTCGGAGCGCCCCTCCGCTTGCACCGCCCGGCCCGGGCGCCACCCCCGCCCCAACCTCAGGGACACGTCGGCGTGGACGCACATCCCCGGCATGCGCCCGCCCCCGCCCCCCGCGTCACACGAGCTGGGTCCACTCGGAGGAGCGCGCGCGCGCACACGCACCCCTACCCTCACACGCTGTATTTTGCACACTAGCCTGGGAGGCCAGGCTGAGGTCGGAAGTGGGAGGAACTTGGCGCTGTCCGAGGGGGAGAGACACCTGCCTTGAACCCAGAGCAAAGGTGGGAGAGGGGGCAGAAGGGGGTGCGGGCCAGGCATGATGGGGCAGGTCTGCAGCCCAAGCCTGCAGGCTGGACCGCGGCGCGCCTGTGTGGGTGTCCGCGGCGGCTCACCGGGTACTCGCCGGTGGCCGCCTGCCTCCCCTGCTGCCGGAACCGTGCTGGGCCCGTGGGGACACACCACAGAAGCAGGCAGCACTCCTGGCTTTAGGAAGTGGGTCAAGGACTTCCAACAGCAGCCCGAGGACACACAGCCCAAGCCAGGGCCCCAGCTCCACCCCAAGTCCGCTCCCACCACAGACCACACTCAACCACCACAACTTCCTTGCAAAAACCCTCGGCTCACCCGAGGGCCAGTGGAAATTTATTTATTTTTTGTCCTTTCTGTCTCTCCCCAAGTGGCTTTTCCTTGCAAAATGCCTGACATGACACCAGAGGGGAACCTGGGAGTGGGGGCACCCCAGGGACTTAAATACAAGCTGGAGGGCAGGGCACAGGTGGGACAGGCGAGAGACAGCACAAGGGACATGGCTTCTCACGTAGAGACCAAAGGTTTGTTTTTTCTGCAGGAAGAAGCTGTGCCGGACGGCAGGGGGCTAGGATCGTGGGTGGGAAGGGGTGAGGGGAGAGGCCCCGGACCCTGGGTTTGCACCCACACTCCCCAGAGGAGAAGCAGTGACAGGGTACGAGGACCTGCCCTCGTAGGCTCCAAAGAACAGAAGGGGGAGAATAAGCCAGATGTGCTGCCTCAGGGAAAGGGCTGAGGGGCCGGCAGAGTGAGGGTTAAGGCTGGAGCCCGGCCTCTGGCACGGTGGGCCTTCCGCCCCTGCCTGCCACGGGGACAAAGGGGCACGGGGACAAAGGGGCACGGTGGGCAGGCAGCACATGGGCCTGGCTCTGGCAGGGCGGGGGTGGCAGGAGCAGGCTCCCTCTGGGCTCAAGACACAGGCCCAGCATGGCTGTCCGCCCACCTGCTCTAGACGTGCTCAGACCCCACCGCAGCCGGACGGCTGGAGCTGTGAGTGTGGAAGGGGCGGGGAGGAGGGGCAGGGAGGAGAGGAAAGGGTGGGCTGCTGGGCCCCTGTGGCCCCCATGCCCTTCCTGAGGTCCAGCCCAGGGCCCTGGATCCTGGGTCCTGGATCCCCTGGTCCCATTCCTGGCCCCTGGCGCTCACTGCAGCCAGGGACTGTAGAGGCCAGGGAGGCTCCCCGCTCTTGGGGAAGGGAAGTGGGGACAGAAGGAAAAAGGGTAAGGAAAGAAACCCACTGCAGCATACATGGGGGGCAAGGGAGGGAAAGAGAGGAGCCCTCATCCCAAAGAAAGGTGTGTGGTGGGGCATCTTTTAAAGTTACCTAGAGGCAGCAGCAGAGCAAGCCCACATCTCCACCCCAGCCAAAGGTCCTGGGTGTCGTCCCTTGGGGGCCTTGACAAAACCAGGGCTCAGGGCAGCAGGCAGATGGGCCAGAGGGAGATGGGGAGCCCAGGACACCCCAAAGCCACAGACTCAAATGCCCCAGGAGAGGGAGGCCACCTCCTGTCCCCTCCAGGGGCATCATCTGGAGAAGGTGCCCCCTCCTGTCCCACCCCATGTGCCCCTCCTAGCAACAGCCGCCACCAGCCGGCTTCACAGGGGTGCTGTCGATCTTGAGGTTGGGCCGCTCACCCCCTGAGGCTGCCCCAGGCCCCATCCGCTTTTTGATCTCAGCAGCCATGGTCATGAATGCCTGCTCGACATTGGTAGCGTTCTTGGCACTCGTCTCCAGGAAGGGGATGCCCAGAGAATCTGCAAAGTCCTGACAAGGGGAGAAGAGAGAAAAGGAGGGGAAGGCGGGGTGAGCGGCAGCAGAACCCAGCCCACTCTGGGAGGCCCGACCCAGGCCCCACTCACCTTGGCGGTGCTGTTCTCGACCACTTTCTTGGTGGTGAGGTCGCTCTTGTTGCCCACCAGGAGCTTATTGACGTTCTCGCTGGCATAGCGGTCGATCTCCTGCAGCCACTGCTTCACGTTGGCATAGGATTCCTAGAGAAGCCAGAGTCAAAAGTTACTTTGCTCCCAATGCCCACCCCTACTCAAGGCCAGGGGAGCAGGGGCTTTTGAAGGGGGTTTCCCTGGGCTCCCAAGAGAGCCAGAAGCCCTGAGATCAGGGACCCAAAGGAAGCGCTGCCCTCTCCTCCAGGCTTACATCTCCTCCCTGACCCACTCCATCTGAGACCCCCAGAGCCAAACCCGGCACAGCACCGGCCGTCTGCCAACAGCTGCTACACCTAACCAGACTGGGCCTCAGGGCCAGCCAGCTGTGCTTCCTGCAGCCAGGCTCCCGGGACACAGAAAAGGCTCAAAATTCGTGGGAAGCCAGACAACCCGAGAGAGACCAGAGAGGAGACAGAAATGGGGGGAACAGGTTAACAAGAATCACAAAGTTCCCACAGTGGCCTTAAAATCCCTGTCAGGTGTGAAGGCTGACAGCCCAACGGCAGGTGGATGGCCGCCACAGGAGAGACCCTGGCCTGTGAGGGAGACGTGTGTCCTGGGAGGAGAGCCAGACATTCGTCCTGCTTCTGGCACTGACAGCCTCCTCGCTCAGACTGGTTCTCCGACCAGCTGGCCACTCCCTACCCCCTACCCCTGGATCAGAGGCAAAGAACTTTCAGGAACATGGTTGAGCTAGAGCCACACTTTCCCTTCTCAGGAGTCAGAGGTGTGGTGATATCCCTTGGGGTTCAAACGTGCTGCCATGTCCCAGGCTGGGCCCTGTGGACAACGAAGGGACATCTCTTGCATGGCCTGGGGGACCTGGGTCCTGCCCTAAGGCACTCAGGGGACAGTGAAGTAGACCGGGACACACACACAATGGCAAGACAGGGTGACGAGTGCTGCCGGAGCTCCAGGACCGCCTCTGACTGGAGACACTATGGCTGACCTGTGTCTGAAGGGATGAACTGGCCTTGTGTGGAAGCAAGTGGAAGGATGGGAAAGGCGCAAGGCGTGGAGATGACACAGACCAGGCCAAGCTTTGGGACGGGTACGGTGCCTCGGGGAGCAAGGCAAAGCTGAAGGCTGCTGGAACACAGGCCCTGAGCACAAAAGGAGGGGAAAAGGAGGCAGGCCAGAGGATGGACGGTCTTAGCCTGGCTAAATATGGACAACCAGAAGCCCGTGAAGGTTTTCTTTGGAAGGGAGCAGGAGAAGCACACCTGAGTTCTGGGAAGACAGTCCGGACAGGAGTGTAGAGGCCAGATCAGACTGGCAAGAAGATGGCGACCAACTGGAAGGTGGCTAGAATAATCTCGGGAAGAGATGTGCCCCGAGCCAGGGAGCGAAGCAAGGGAGAGCACAGGATTTAGAGTCAGACCATTCTGGGTCAGCCCCAGCTCTGCCCCTTACTGTGTGACCCTAGATCTGTCACCTGACCCCTCTGAGCTTCAGCTTCCTCATTTTGATACAACAGGAGCTCTCAGTGGGGGCTGTTGTACTCAAGAGATAATGAACTATCTTAAAACAAGTGCTTAATGAGCAGGAGCTGCTGTCATCCTCATCACTGCTATTGTTACGAGGGAACGGACTTGAAAGAGAAGGTGGGGGGAGAACAGAGGGGAGAGGGGAGGGAGGGGGGAGGGAAGAGTTTTCTGGTCAGGCCAACAGGAACTCTGTTCCAAAGACGGCGATGCAGGAGCCAGCTGAGCGAGAGAGGGTGAGACGGGCGCTGGGCGTGCTGACTTCCGCAGATGATTTGGGGCTCAGGACGGGTTGGCGAGGGGCAGGGAAGGGTTAGCTCGGGAGCCAGAAACCCTGGGTTCAAACGCTGGCTTTGCCTCTCCTAGCTACGAGACCATAGGCAAGTTACCTCGCACCTCCCCAAGCGTTATTTCACCTGGAAAAAAGGGATCCTGGCCCTTAGTTCACTGGGTCATACCACGAAGGTTAGAACTACTGCACAAAGTGCCAGCAAAGTAGAACACGGGGAAGATGCAAAGTGGTATCTGTTTACACAGCAATCACAGAATGTAAGACACAAGTCCAACCACAAAGTGCCCAGACCCGTGCCGGGAGAGTCAGCAAGCACAAGATTGGGAGTGGGGAGGTGGGGAAGGGCAGGGGCTGTGGTGGTGGGAGTACAGGGCAAACTAGGAAAAAGTCACTGAGAAGAGAAGCTACTGCAGCAAGAGGTAGGAGAGCTGGAGATAGCAAACCTTCCAGTGAGACAGCAAACCTTCTAGAATGAAGGTAAAAGCCATGAGAGGTTGATCAGGGCCAGAACTGAAATGAGGTCATGGAACTTGGCAGCTCGGGGCCCTTGATGACCTCTGTGTGAGCAGCGCGCAGTCCACTCATAGTTTGTTGTCCAGAAGGCATCGTGAGTTCCTGGTGAGCCCAAGGGCCCAGCTGCCCCTCGGAGCAGGAACTCCTCCAGGGCCAGGGCTGATGTAAGCATTTCTGTGTCCCCAGGACCTGCTCCCCGCTAAGCAACAAGGTTTAGTAGAAAGAACAAAGCAAGTAGAATCAGCAGACCTAGATTTTGTTTTTGCCACTTAACTAGCTGCATGGCCCCAAGCAAGTCTCCTCACCACTCTGACCCATTTCCTCACCTGTAAAATGGGAACCTACTGCAGACTTCTTCAGAGTGTTAAGAGGCCGTGACAAGTTGAATAAACTGTAAAGTACGGTGCGGCTGTCTCAGCCTGTTACACCACTGCTCGCGATGCACCCAGAAAGCAGGGCTCCCTCACCCCCTTGTCTAACGCCTTCCACTCGATTCTCCGCAATGTCTTCACACAGGAAGCCATGGGCCCAGCACTGCAACCCACCAGCTGACTAAACCCCTACGAAACACAGGTGCCAACAGAGTCTGGAATAAGGCGGCACGTTCAGCCAAGAGGTATGAGGCCTGTTTCTGCCAACGCCCCTGAGTGGGGTCTCAGCAGGATGCACTTCTGCATCGGCTTCCCTCCTCGTGAAATGAGTCCAAGTACAGTCTCCCTTCCAGGCAGCATCCGGAAGAGAGGATGGGAAGAGTAAAAGGAAACAAGAACCAAAGACCTGGAGTGCCCGGCTGGCTCAGTCAGTAGAGCATGTGATTCTTGATCTCGGGGATTGTGAGTTCAACCCCCATGCTGGGTGTGCAAATTACTTTAAAAAATGAAATCCTAAAGAACAAAACAAAACAAAACAACCTGAAACAAAACAAAAACCAAAGACCTGAAGCTGAGGAGGCAAAACTGGAGATATGACGAGAGGAGTACCTGGTCGGTGACATCGTACACCACAATGATGCCATGAGCCCCCCGGTAGTAGCTGGAAGTGATGGTCCGGAACCGCTCCTGACCCGCTGTGTCCCACTACGAGACAGCAGAAGAGAAGGGCAGGTGAGCGCCGGGCTACTTGCCCAGAGCCCCGACCCCTCCCAAGGCGGCTGCCTCTGTACCAGGGACTGGGAAGAGCCACACTCACGATCTGAAGTTTGATGGTTTTGCCATCCAGCTCGATGGTTCTGATCTTGAAGTCTACCCCGATGGTGCTGATGTAGCTCTCTGTGTATGTGTCATCCTGGAAAAGCAGGAACCAACAAAATAGCCTAGGTGAACAAGCCCAAAGCCCATTAGGAAAATCTCCCTCCAGGTCCCTGCCCTGGCCAAGCTTATAACTGCTAAGCCCCCATTTTCAGCACCCAACCTGCCAGCCCTGTGTCTTTGTTCAGTCAAGAGATGCTAGTAGGAGGTCCTGCGACTTCATTCTTGGTTCCAAGGTCTTGCAACCACAGTGCTCTGGGTTGCCCCCTCTCCCTCCTGCCACCAGCCAGGACCCCAGGTGGATGATATGGGAGGCTTCTTACTCACAGCAAACCGCAGAAGCAGGCATGACTTGCCCACGCCCGAATCACCAATCAAAAGCAGCTTAAACAGGTAGTCACTAGAGAGAAAGGATGGGAAGGCATGAAGGAAGGCAGGGAACCCACCCACCATGCCATCCTGCAGTCACAACTATGGCTTTCTCCCATGCTGTGAGGCTTGCCTTGGTTTAGGGTATTTAGGTGCTCACAATAGCCTCCCACGAGTCCTGGGAAGAACAGGGCTGACCACCCCCCACATTACAGCTGGCCCAAAGGACTGAATCTGAACCTCCACTTTACAGAGAAGGAAGCTGAGGCACAGAGGGACATAACCTGCCAAGGATCACAATCATTAGGAGAAAAAGCTGGGTGTCCTACCCTGACACCTGATAGACTCTGTGGTCTCTGGGCCAGTCGGGGCTAGTTAGGGAACCCCCTCCACTGCCCTGGGGCCTACCTGGCTTGGCAGGGGAGGTCCCAGAAATGGAAGCTAGGGCCCAGCCTAGAACTTGTTAAGTGAGTATCCATGTAAAGAGCCTGGTATGAACCCTCTAAGAAGAGGTGGTCAATGAGTAGCAATGACAGCACTTAAAATGTACTGAGTTCCTACTCTGTACCTGGCCCTGTGTTAAATACTGCAAATGCATCATCTCATTTAAGCCTCACCATCAGCCCTCTGAAGTGGATGGTATTAGTCCCAACTAATGAAGAAAACAGAGGTCAGAAGAGGGAAGTGACTTGCCCTAAGTTACACAGCTGTTAACTTTAAGACTGGAAACCAGGTTCAGACTCCAAAGTCTCTGTGAGAGCCTGTTGGTTCCCTTCTGTGCCCCTTATAATCCAGCTCAGAGCTTCACCCTTCCCCAAGGAAATCTGAGGCCTGGATCTGGAGGAGAAAAAGGAAGTGGCAGAAGAGGAAGACGACAACTGACACTTGGGGAAAACTGTCAATGAGAAGTCCGGGGCAGAGATGTGGGCCACCTACCCGCAGGGGGAGTGACCAAGAAGTGAGGAGAGTCTGAGATACAGAGAATTCCACTGGAAAGGGAGAAACCAATGCCACATTCATCTAAACTTCATCGGCAGCGTGACGGCGAAGGGAAGGGGTGTGACGGTGGCGCAGGGGGCCTGCGCAAAGGTGAGGAGAGGGTGGGAAGGGACTGGCCTCCAGAAGCTGCAGAGCAGCTAGACCCAGCAAGGGGCAAGGCGGTAGCGCCTGAGGAGAGGACCTCCGGGAGAGCGACCCAGAGCGGTCCCCCGGGGCCTCCCGCGACTGACCAGCCCCAGGAACCGGATTCCGGGAGAACGGGAAAAACAGAAAAAAAGATCTACTGTCAGACCTAAAGGGCCCGGGTCTGGACCGGCTCCAAAACGCCGGGACCGTCGTCAGCACCCAGACCGCCACTGCAAGCAGCAGGTGGGGAAACTGAGGCCTGGAGAGACCGAGGCGGCGGGGTCACCTGACCAATAGGCCTGTTAGGGATCGGTGCTTCGGGCTCCAAGTAGTGCCCCTTGGGGTCGCAGTGTCTGGGTCCAAGGTGCAAGAACTCGGGGTGCCGAGCCGGGGTCCTGGGGCCCCCGGGGGGAGGGGCAGGACCCGGATGTGGGGGGGGGTCAGCGGAAGAGGGACCCGGATGTGGGGGCGCCGCTCAGTCCTGACCCAGGCCGGACAACCCCGGTAAGCGTACAGCCCCGTACTCGGGATCGAGGCTGCGCCGGACGGCGCGGGCGGGGCTCACTCACTATTCGGGGTTCATGGCGGCGGCGGTGGCCCGCTCGGTCGCTCCCAGTCAGCTCTGCTCCGCCTCCCGTTCCAAGATGGTGGCCGCTCCGCCCCAGAGGCCCCGCCCGCGACGCGCAGGCGCAAACGTTCTCGACTGGAGCCTTGCCGCGTTGCTTCTCGGAACTTGTAGTCTTCTTACTTTGCCCGCCGTTTCCCCCCCCCTCCCCCCTCCCCTCACTGTTCCGCAGGCGTAAACCCGAGTCGGCATCTCCCAGCCCACGCCCTAACATCGCCGCGCATTGCCTTCTGGGGCTTGTAGTTCGCTTCCTGTAGCTGTATCTAGCCTTGAGGACACCTGACACGTCTCTACGGTGAGGTTTAGGGCTGGGGTTGACACGTTTCATGTTAGTCTGGCAGAGGCAGCCATCCCTATCCTCGCAGTTCTCGGAGTTGTTAGCATCAGAAGTTCACTTATTTGGGGTTCTTGGTATGCTGGCAGTCCTAATTCAGACGCAGCCCCCGGAGGGTATCGTCACCCACGTTTTATAGATGGAAAAGGTCTAGTCCCGGTAACTCGCTCAAGATAAAAGAAAGAGTTTAGTAAGGGGCAGGGTTCAGAGCCCGCAAACTCCAGAACCTCACAAATGAAGGTTGTTAGAAAAAACTCAATCTGTGAGGCCCCCAAACAAATCCGGGAAAGGAGCAAAATATCTGGGGTCCGGCAGTGCCGGACCGGACGTGAGCGACACACACACTCGCTCGATCGCAGCCTCTCCTGACCTCGCCCGCAAATCTAGAGACGCTGGGGGCCCCTGGCCTTCGCCCCAAAACAAGCCCGGCTCAGATTCAAACGGTCTTTATTTCTACAGCAACATTTGAAAATAGAGAGAGACCGCCTCACCCCCGCAACTGGGGCAGCCCCTCCTGCCACAGGGGCCATCACTGCCCCTAGCGAGAAGCTGCAGGCGGGGGGAAGAGGCGTGGCAGGATGGCTCGACGGGCGGTGCCCGGGCGGGGTCAGGCCGTGCCTGGGCGGGGCCGGGCGGGAGGGGCAGTGCATAAGGCCGGGACGCTGGGCAGGACCCGGCGGGGATGAGAGGACCGGCAAGGGGAGCGCTCTCGGTCCTGGGGCACGGGGCGATGATGGGACTCAACGCGCCCCTCAGAGGCCAGGAGGAGCGCGAGAAGGCCCAGGGAACCCTTTGGGAGGTGCCGCCCTCCCTCCCCCACGAGATGTAGAGCTTGGAAGATACCACCGCGCGGAATGGGGGTGATTAAGGCCTGGGCGGTACCACTAGAGAAGGGCACGGTGAGGGGATAACCGGGCAGTACCGTGGACCGAGGGGAGGGGTGCGGCCAATAACTTATTTCTCTATATACAGAAGCAACGGCCGGGTGGGGGGGGGGCAGGAGTGCTGAAGGGACGGCAGGTGCTTAGTGTTCTCGGCTGGGGGGGGGGTCTGGGGAGGGCGGGCCCCTGAGTCTCGTCTCTTGGAGACTCTGGCCAGCCTCTCACCTGGCCCTGAACCTAAAGAAGAGGGGGCCCTGCTGGATGGAATAAATAAGGGGCGGGGCTGGAGCGGGCAGGCCCAGCCTCCAGGGCTTGGGCTGAGATGACAAGGGAGGAGGTTACCCTGAGATTGAACAGAAAAGACGGGGGTCCTTGGGAGAGACAGGTGGGGCAAGCAGCAGGCCCATGCGAAGGGCTGGGGGTGGGGGGCAGTGCCGGGTGGAGGCTCTGGCAACTGGCTGCCCCTTCAGGATTAGCCCACGAGGGAGCTTCGGCGGGAGAGGTCCATGGAGCTGGAGCTGAGGGTGCGGCTGTCAGAGAAGCCCGTGCCTCCAGGCTGTGGGCAGAGGGGCAGGCGGCTCAGCATCGTGCTGCTGCCCGGCTGTACTTCCGGGGCCGGCAGGGGCCCGATCAGCCAGAGTCCCTGGCCCTCCCGCCCACCTCCACAGTCACTGTGTTGGTCCTGGCCACTTGCACGTCCACCCCAGGCAGAAGCTGGGTTTCCCTCATTTGTCTTCCCAGTGTCCAGCCCAAAGCCAGGCCTGGCACAGAGCTCGGAAGGTTTCTAGAAGAACAGATGTGACTGACGAGCTCGGCCAGTACACAGGACATGCAGACTTTGGGCCCTGGGACCTGGGCCTCACTACCCAGTGCCCCCCACACCCACCCAGCCATACCTGGACTGGCTCCTCCACACTCTTGTTGAGGAAATTGAGGGAACTGGCCCGCTTCATCCTGAGGAGAAAGGAATGCTTGGATTTGCCGAGGGTGGAACGGGGGTGGGGAGGATATGGGATGGGGTCCGGTGGGGAGTGGAGATGGAGGCTGACGGGAGGGGAGCAGATCTGCTGGGTGGAGGGAGATGAGGGAGTTCGCCTGGGTCAGGAGCTCATCTGGAGTTGGGGGGCTACCGGGTGGGTTCTTCAGAGGCTCACCCTGGTGGAGGCCCATCGGGGGCAGAGGCTCACCTAGGGTTAGGAGGCTCCTGGGGGCCGCCACCCTGCAACTTCTTCACCAGCATCTCACTGCTACGCCTCAGGGCGTCTCGGAGCTTCCCAAAGGAGCCGCTGCGCCGTAAGGAGCCACTGCCGTCCTGCGGGGTGGACCAGTCTTTCTCTCTGCCACACTGGCTACCCAGCCTCCTGGCCCACCCCGGCCTCTGGACTCACCCCGCTCCACTCAGCTGCAGGCCCTGCCTCCTCGAAGTCAGACTCGGGCCGCGCCCCGGCACCCCCTGCCACGTCCCGGCTGCCCCGGCGGTCTCCCCGCCCACCGCTGCTGTCTTTCAGCAGTTCCACCACCTTGGTCTGGCTTGCGGGGTCCAGGCCCTGAGGGAGGAGCAGGAGCACATCAGACCTGATGGGAACGCACAGGGCCACCCAGGTCCCTGCCCACACCCCCCATGCCTGTTGCCCCACCTGCTTGCGGCTGCGGCTGGCACAGTCCTCCAGTGTATGTGCAGCTTCTAGCTTGCCCTGGCGCCGGTACAGGGCCCCCAAGCTGCGCAGGGTAGTGTTGACTGTCGGGCTGTGGATGGGACAGCAGGGTGGTCTCCGATTCCGTGTTCCTCAGGAACCTGGCCCATCCTAGCGTCCGGCCCACATGGGGCCCCGAGGAACCATCCTGCCAACCAGAATCTCCCCCCGCTTGTGTCCAGCCCTGTGCTAGGCCTACTTAGACTCTCCTGTCTTGGAATCACCCCAGGTTCTTAGGGTTGGGGACCTGGCCCCGGAGCCCTAAGTGGAATGTTGCCACCAGGACTAAAAGCTGGGAGACCCGAGGGCAAGATAACCGGGCTGTCCCAGTGCAGAAAGCCTTTTTGGGACAGGTGGCCTATGACTCGGTTCTCGAAAGACAAGCTGACAGAGAGGTGTGTGCGTGTGCGTGTGTGTGTCTGTGTGCTGGGGCTGAGCATTATGGAGTGTAGAGCCTGGTCCGGGCCCCACCCAGGATGCCGTTTCTCTGCCACCTGTTTTATTTCCAGCCCTGCCCCACCGTCCTCACCTGTCTACTTTACAGGCCTTGTACCAGCTGCCATACTCCCCATAGGGGGTGCTGTCCCGGCGCTTGTCCTGGGGAAGGAATGGTCAGGGGAAGTGGCAGAAGTCCTTCCCCTCTGCACATCCCTAGCCTCGCGCTGCCTCCCCAGACCACCCCAGCCCTGCCCATAGAGCTACCTTGCTCTCCTCCCGTTCTTCAGCGTGCATCCAGATGGGCTTGTTGTCCCCTGGGGGGAGAAAGGGGGCCGTCACCAGCCTCCCATATAGACTTCTCCTGGTTCAAACACAGGACTGGGGTCTGGGGAGGAGGTCGGGGGTACCCAAGAAGGATCAGGATTGGGCTTTGTTGAATGAATGAAGGATATGAATGAATGAATGAGTGAACAAAAAACAGACTCAAAACAATACTGACCCTCTTCTGGAACACGGAGATGAATGGTACAGGCCTGTGCTTGAGGGGCTTGGGATTGAGGGCTGGGGAGAGCAGTCCTTAAACGCCTCAAACCCCTAGCCCGGGACACATGCTAGGCCTGAATGATAGGCCAGGCTGGGTGATCCCAGAGCAGGAAATGACTGACCACTGGGGGGCTGGAAGGTGGCTTCTCAGCCGGGGAAACATTTGGGGTGGCCCTCATGGTGAACAGGAATAGCCCAGCAGAGGAAGGGGAAAAGACCCTGGGCCCAGGGCATGGGCTCGCTCCGCAAACGGTGTATACGGCACCAGGAGAACCCAGGAGGCTGTGTGAGTTGGGTGCGTGTGTTCACACGTGCGCACAAATGGCTGGGAACCAGCCAGACCCCACGAGGGCCCGCCCAGCTCAAGTCTTTGCCCTGGAGGCCGATGGCCGAAGGCCAGGCGGGCCCGCACTGTGGTGCGCTGGCGACGCGAGCTGGCCCGAGACTCACCACTGACAGAGCCAAACTCTTTCTCGTGAGCGCGGGTGAGGATCTCCTTGTACAGGGTCTCTGCGTCCTGGTACTTCCCCTGCTTCAGGTAGCAGGAGGCCTGCAGGAAAGGGCCAGAGAGGGGGCGGGGATGCGGGGAGCTGAGCCTTCTCCTTCCTTCCTCCTGCCGCCTCCCCTCCCCCCTCCCAGCCAGGGTACCAGGTTGTTCTTGGTCTTGGCCACGTTGGGGTCATCGGGCCCTAGGCGGGTGGCGTAGATCTCCAGGGCCCTGCGGTAGTAGTACTCCACCTCCTCGGCTTTGCCCTGGTTCTGGCACAGCAGCGCCAGGTTGCTCAACTGCTTGGCCACGTCCGGATGAAACTTGCCCAGGACCTGGGATAGAAGTGGGAGCTGGTGGCTGGGCTCAGGGCAGCTTTCGGCCCCCGCCTGTGAGGCCCCGCCGGCCTGCCCAGCCCTGCCGGCTCCCACCTTCTCCCGGATCTCCAGCGCCCGCTTGCACAGCGGCTCGGCCTCTTTGTACTTGCCCCGCTTGCCATACAGAACTGCCAGGTTGTTCAATGTTGCGGCCACCTGGCGGGGGGGGGAGAATGGAGGCTGAGTGACCCAGGGCCCTGCCCAGCGCAGGGCAGGGGGCAGCCCCCACCCACTCTCACTCACAGCCGGGTGGTCTTTGCCCAGTGTCTTTTCACGGATGGCTAGGGCATCATTGAGCAGGTGGGCAGCCTCTTTGTACTTGTTCTGGTCCCTGGGTGCAGGCAGAAGCATGGTGAGGGGTGTCCTCCAGCCCCAGGCCCTCCCCCTACTGGCCCCAGATCCCCATGGCCACCCCTCCGGTATTTACTGATGAGTGGACGTGATTATGGCGCAGAGCTTGGGGAGACCTGGCCAGCCCCTGCCCTCCAGGGGCTTGGGGGCACTTTAAACAGTTCACTCACAAATCACTGGGGCATCAAGTACTGGGATATGAGCCAGACTTCCGAGGATTCTACCCCCACTTCCTCTGTCCAGTGCGCCTTGTTGTCTATTCCCCAGGGCCTTTGCTCATACTATTCTTTCTGGCAAGGAAAACTTATCTAACCCTCTCATGTTCTAGGCAACTCGTCTTTCACCAAAGCCCCTTCTTCTTTTTTTTTTTTCTTTTTAATTTTTTCACCAAAGACCCTTCTTGAGCCTTAATGCCCAGAGCAGCTGTGCTGCCTCCCTGGTGTCCTTAGAGTCCTCACGTGCTGTACCCATCCCTAGTTGGGCCCAAGCCTTTCTTCTCCAATAGACTAAGCCTTACTCACATCTGTAGCCCAGGCTCAGGGAGGCCTGAGGCACCCTGTAGGCCCAGCCCTTTCTGGGCATAATCTCTTCCTCTGCGGCCCAGCTGCCTTGTGGAGCCGGCCCAGTCCTGGCCCACAGCAGGGACCGGGGGTTTGAGACCTGGGGCTGGAGCCCTCGGAAGTGTGCAGACTCCCATGGATGCCTGTGACCAGAGGCGCCCTCACCGATAGACCAAAGCCAGGATGTTCAGCATGGTGGCGACGTCAGGGTGGTCGTGGCCTGAGGTCTTCTCCAGATCCTCGAGCGCCTGCTTGCAGAGCGGCACAGCCACCTCGTAGCGGCCCTGGGAGGCGTACTGGATCACCAGGTTGTGTAGGGTGCGGAGCCGTGCTGGGATTTCATAGCCCCCGTGCTGGGCAGCCACATCCCCTCCTCCAGGGCTGGGGGCTGCAAGGCCAAGGGCAGATCAGATGTACCGGACTGCCCCCCGGGGCTGGGCTGGCACATACCAGCCGTGCCTTTGACCCACCTGACCTGTGGCTCTGGGCAAGTCACTAGCTATTCTGCCTCAGTTTCCCCATCCGTGGAGTGGGTAGAATCCCAGCCCCAATCTCTCAAGCTGTGTGTTATAGAGCAAGCTGCCTAACCCCCCAGCCACAGCCTCCCATCTGCAGGAGGGAGACTCGGACCCCGGGGCTCGACGCTATTAGCAAGGTGAGCACGGGCCTCGGGCTCAGCACTGTTCATGCGTCCTCCTTAACCCTCAGAGGCAGCTCATGGGGGAAAGAAAGCAGTGGTCCCAGAACTAGTGGCAGAGCACAACTTGAACCCAGGCCAGGCTGCTCCAAAGCTCTCAGCTGCGATACCTGTTTCTCAGAGCTTACGGGGAGAGAAGCAACATGTGACACCTGCCTGATGACTCCAGCATGCTGGGATGTGATGATCAGAAACGAAGCGGCAAAGGACACCATGGCCTTCTGGTCACCGTTTCTGGTGACCTCTGGGTCCCAAGGACAAGGAGTTCCCACAGCCCTCCCTTCCCCCACCCCAGAACCGGCCGGCCCTTTGCACCTGGGCTCTGCTCCTCCTCGTTGGGGAACAGGTCATCCAGAGAGTCTTTGGGGGCGTCCCCCTTCTCCTCCTGGGGAGGAGGACAGAATGAGCAGCAGGGAAGGAGGGGCGTGGCGGCCCAAGTGTCAGTGGCTGGGTCAGAGCCCAGTGCACTCGAGTCCCTCCCTGCTCCCAGCCAACCCCCGCCCCCCCCCCACCCGATGGCCCCACAGTGGCCATGGTAGGGGCTCACACTGGGGGACGTGTCCTCATCCAGCTTGCGGATCTGGCTCATGAACAGCAGGTGCTGCTTCTCTTCCTCGAGCTGGGCCACGGCCTGCTCGCTGCGCTGCAGCTTCTGCTGGGTCCCGGCCAGCTCCTCTCGCAGCCACTGGTTCTCCTGCACCAGGCGCCGCACCTGAGCCCGCAGCTTCTGCTTTTCTGACTCCACCGCCCCCAGGTGGCTCGACAGGGCCAGGATCACCTGTGGTACCAGCCAGGCGGGGTGACGGTTAGTCTCGTCCACCCCCAGCCTCGGTCTCCTGGGGTGTTGGGGCCTGGCCCTGCCTACAGGGCTGAGGGCCACCAAGTTCCCCTTTCATCAAGGGAGTTTTCCCTCCAAGGCCCCAAACAGTTCCTAGTCCAGGACCTGAACCCAGGAGGTTTGGGAACCCCCCCACGCCCTCACTGCCAGCGCTCCTTCCTTCTGGTGTCAGGAGCCCTGGATTCCCAGGCTGGCTCTGCTGGACTCTGAGAAAGTCCATCCCTTCCCCTGGCCCTCTAGCTAGTCCTCTGCATTAAAACCCCCAGGTCCCAGCTCACTGAGTCGATCATGAAGGCTGGCTGGGGTGCTGCGCTTTCCCTGAGCTAGCCGTCCTCTTCCTTTGTCTCTCCTGGGGGTTGTACCTAAGCCCTGCTGCCACAGCCACTATCCCAGTGCCCCCTGCCCCAGGGCAATTTCCTAAGAACCCTGAGAAGTGGCGAAGGGCCACGGAAAGACCCAATCCTGATTTCTGCCAAGGTAAGCCCCTGGCCTTATGCAGCTCCAAGAGAGGAGAGGTGTTATGTGTCCCAAGCCCCCAGATGGTCTGGGAACCACAGGAGAAGGGGACCCAGAGGCCTCAGCTTCAGCCCCTACCCCTCTTTCCAACCTCTAGGACTCCTTTCTGGAGGCTTTAGGCTTTTCCTGCCTTGGAGCCTCGCACAGGCTCTACTTTTTCTCCACTCTTCACAGCCAGGGTCATTCCTGCAGCCCCAGGAAAGGAAGGCACCTTCTCTCCGCGCCATCCTCTTGCCCATCTGTGTCGGTGTCTGCGCACCCTAGAAGGGGGACCCCTGTGTGTTTCTCTCTGTACCCGACAGCCAACTGGCCAAGGAGGGAATGACCAGCACCCAGCACTCCCTGCACTTTCTAGTTGACTAGCAAATGCGTAAGTGACAGGTGTTTTCACAACCACTAGCTTTTTAAAAAATTCTCTAAACAGCCTGGAAGTGTATACAGCAGATGGCGTGAGCCCTATTTTAAAGACAAGGAAACCAAGATGATACCACCTGCCTAGGATTTATGGAGCCAGATGGCATCTCAGCCAAGATTTGAAGGGGTCAAGACTCTCCTCTGGAGAAAGTGTGTACTCCTTGTACACCCAGCACCTCCTGAATGTCTCCATCAGCAGCCCCAGTGCCAAGGGGGCCAAAACAGAACCCCTGATCATGCGGGCTCTCTTGCCCCTTCACTTGCTCCAACCACAATCTGGGCGTTAACTCTGCCCTCTCTCCCTTACTCCACCTTCAGGTCATCTAGAACTGGGTCCTTTCTCTCCTCCCTCGCGGGCCACCTCTGTAGTCCAAGCCACCATTCCTCACTTGAATTCCAGCAGTGGCTTGCTAACTACCTGCCACTGCTTCCACTCTTGACTCGCTCCGTACGGTTCGTTCTCCACCCCTCAGCCAAACGGAGTTTTTACTTTTTTAAGACTCTTTTTAAAAAAGTACTCTCTACACCCAACATGGGACTTGAACTCACAACCCCAGGATCAAGAGTCACATGTTCTACTGAGTCAGCCAGGCGCCCCCAAAAGAAGCTTTTAAAATCTAAGGCAGACTATCTTTTGGCTACTGAAGCCTTCCAAAGGCTTCCTGCTTTTCTGAGAATACAACCCAAACTACTAAGGTACAGCATGATCTGGCCCCTTCCTTCTCCACAGGCCTCTTCTGTCCCTCTTCCTCCCCAGGAAGCTCTGGTTAGACAGGTCTTCTCTCTTTTCTCCCACCACGACAAGATCTTTCCTATCTCAGGACCTTTGCACATGTAACCTCTCGCCTCCCTCCCTTTTCTGGAGGCCAGTTCATTCCTTCCTTCAGGTCTTGGTTTAAATGTCACTTTCTCAGAAGTCTTGCCTGACCCATAAATAAGACCTCCTGCTATAAGCTATCACAAGATCTTGTTCTTCTCTTTGTAGAACTTATCACAATATGTAACAAATGTATATGTGCTTCTGACTCTCTCTCCCCAGTGGATTAGGGCAGAGCTCTTGTCTCTTGTTGGACCTGTGTCTCTGGCACATAACAGATTGCCTGGCACATAGTAGGCACTTGATAATTTACCTGTAAAGCAATGAATAAGAGAATGAAAGGGGGGGCGGTTCTTAAGGATTTCCTTTTTGCTCTATGCAATTCGGTCTCTGCTACCCATCAAAGAAGCCAGGAACAGGGTTCTGTGTGGGGGCTAAAGGATGATCAGGCTCTCCTGAGGCAAGGCACCCCTGAGGTTTCCAAAGCCCATTCATTTCTCAATAGATATTTACTGAGGTCAACCATAAGCTCCAGAGGCCACATGGTTCCCTGCTCAGATTCTGTTCCTACATTGCCAGGATTCCTCTGGAAGGCTCCATCCCTCCCGTGACCTCCCACCTCAGCATCCCACACCAGCCTACCTGGGCCTCCCCCAGACCTAGCTCGATGGCTTCCAGGGAGCGACGCAGGAGGACACATCGCTCCTGTGAGCCAGGCTCCGCCTCGCCGGCTTCATGAGCTACCAAGGGAGCGAGAAGGGCACGATGCTCCCCTCGCAGGGTCTCCAGGCCTTGGATGACGGCCTTGGTGCCCAGCACAATCTCATCCTGGCTCAGCTTCTCCTCCCGCGGAAGCACCATCGTAGCCATGACGTGCCGCCTGTGAAGGCGAGGGGGCGAGCAGGCGGGTGCCGGGCCTGGGGCCACACCGCCGTCCGCCCCGGATTAGGTAAACACCTCCGGTCCCCGGACGCCTGGGTCCCCAGGGTACCGGGTCCCCCCAGCCGGCAACCTAATCCGTGCCCGCGCTCGGCCTACAGGGGGCGCGCCCAGCTCGTCTCGGCCGGGGAGACGCAATGCGGTGAGGCTGGACCCAGATTCGGCCCAGACCACCGGCTCAGGGCGGTTGGGGCGGCTGTCTCGGGACTTCACCGGGGACTCCCCTAACCAGGACAGGGAGCGCAGGAGGACGGTCCTACAGGGATCGTGGAGGCTCGCTCGCGTGCAGGAGACCCCGGCCCCTCTGGAAGATGCAGCCCCAACCCCTCGGGCAGCCCCTTCCCCAACAGCAGGCCGAGTCACAGAGTCCCTCCTCTGGGGAAGGCCGCCCCTTGGGAGACCCTTCCCCTAGAGGGGCTTGAGATCTCGGCTCCGCCGTCCCTCCACCAGGCCGCGCCCACGATGACTGCTCCCCAAAGGCCCGCGCGACGCCCCGCGGACCCCTCCCCTGAAAAGGCCGAGCTCCCGCCCCCGGCCACCCAGGACCGCGCCCCCTCCCAGCAGGCCGGCCTTGTTCTCCCACAGCCTGCGCCCACGACGACCCCTCCCTTAGGCCGACCCGGGGGCCCCTCTCCCGGCCGGATCGGCCCGCGCGGACCTACGCCTCCCGCTCGGGCCCGGCTCTTGCTCAGGTTCCGGCTCCCGCCCCGCTTCACCCGGACCCGCAGCCGTGAGCAGGTCCCGCCGCCTCCATCCCGCCGGCCTTCCCAGCAGTCCCCGCGCCGCCTTAAAGGTGAAGCCTCTACCTCGGCGGCGTCGGAGGGGGCGAAACACGCTCTTCTCTTCCCGCAGGCTGCCTTAAAGGAGCGCGCAGGCCGGGGCTGCTCCGGGCTGGGAGGGGGGACTGGGGCGGGGCCACCCGATGTGGGGGCGGGGTCACTGCGGGGGCGGGGCATCGAGGGCGGGGCGTGGGCTCCCCCAGATGCACCGGTTCCCAAAAACCACCACCCATGCCCCTGAGGCCTCGGATTCCTCGACTGTACACCGCCCTGAGGCCACAGGGGTGTGCAGAGGCTTGGGAGATCCTAACCCTGAATGCACCCAGTGCCACGGCCAGAGAGGACAGCGGCAGAAACCGAGGCACAGGAAGAAGGCCTGGCCTCCTCTGAGTCCAGAACGAGACTCATGACATTTATTGACGTTTATCGAGGTAGTTGCCACTTCCTGAGCGCTTACTGTGTGTCAGGGCGCTTTGCTGCCCCCAGTGCGTGTACTCATTTAAGGCCCACAAACACCCCAATGAAGCGAGCACTTCTGTTAACAGCGTCTCCCAGATCTGATCCCAGGCTCCTTTGTCTCTAGAGACTGTTATGCCCCTCACCCAACTCTTTCAGAACTGTTTATGAACCTGTGGGATTCGCAGTATCTTAGGGCTGCTTCCTAGGGGAAGGACTTCTTGGCCCTAAGGGAGAAAAAGTTGACAAAGGGCAGCTGGGCATCTGCGGAAGCAGAGACTCTCATCCCTGTGGGTGAACGCCCCAAGTGCTGTTTGTTGACCAGGTGCACAAAGCAAAGTGATTCGGGGCTCAGCATAAATGTGACCTCCTCAGAGAGGCTTCTCTGATCCCTGACTTCCCATAGAGCCCCCTCCTACACCTGTTTCTCTCTGTAGCACTTATGCCTTCTAATATCTTTCTTGTTGGTTTTCTGTCTCCTCCCTGGAATGCAGGCCGAGACCTGCCTGTCATGTTCACTACTCCCACAGTAGGCCCTGGCCAGCCACACAGAAACACTTAGTAAATGTTGGTTTTAAAAAAAAGTGCGGCTGGGCGCGCCTGTTGGCCTTGCCAGATCCCTTCCAGGCCCAGGTTTTGGTCCGATGCTCTGCAGCTCTGGATTGGTGGCTACTCTGCCACTGCCCCCACTGGCCCTAGGTCAATGTCACTAGTGGGTGACAGCAGGATAACCCCCTGAGGTATAACACCTGCATAAAAAGGCCTGGCACTGGTCCCCGAGGATCTGGGGTGTTTCCTCATGAGTCGGGGGGCGGGGGGTCCAGGCCCAGAGTCCACAAGTTTGGTGTCCTGGCGGATGCCAGAATCCCCTTGGTATCATTTCTGCTAGGGAGAGGTTCTACATCCCTAGGTCAAGTATGTCCTTTGACAAGGAGCTCACTACATTCTGCTGTGAGACTGATCTAAAGGTTAGGAAGTTTCTCCTTCGCTCGGAAAGTACCGGCCTACAGTGCTCACGGACATCAAACTCAAGTTCCGTCTTCAGGAAGAATAGTCTCTTCTCTGTTGCCAGCGGAGATATCTGAAGACCTCCGTGGTCCCCCACCCAGTCTTCTCCCCGTCCGGACTGACAAACCTATCCCTTTACCCACCCCTGCTCCATTCCATCCCTGACCCTTCTCCATTCCAGTTTCTTTTTTTCCGGGTGTATTTTAGGTTCAGTCCAGAGACTGCTCAGAATGTGGTGCTCAGTCCAGGGCTCAAGGATCCAGACAGGGGGTGAACTTCACGGATCACAGAGGGATAGTCCCCACTTAATGAGAGTGCCACCTGTCCACCGTGAAGCTGCAGGCCGGGCTAAGTTAGACAGCCACCACGCTGTGTCTGCTCAGGGTAAGCTTGTCGGCGAAAGCCCTAGACTGTGCACATCCCAGTTATGTCCAGCCAGGTTTTTCCAGACCCTGTGCTTCTGCCAATTATTGCCCCCGCCCCCGTGATTTTTAAAGATAGCTAATATAGTCCTATGATGCAAAATTCAAAAGGCACCTACAAGTTACAATGACCCATACTTCTTTCTTTCTGATGGCTGTCCTCAGCCCTTCAGCTCTTCTCCCCAGGATCTCCTACTGTTACTAGTTTCCCATGTTCATCCATTAGGTTGTGTCTCTTAGTTCAGAACTTGAGTCTGTCCTTGTCGGTCTTCCAGGGCCCTGCAGGTTGGAGTCTTTAGTGTTTGCGGTCTGTCTTCCTCTAGCCCTCCCATTGGCCTCTTCTCCCAGAGGAGGGCTGGCTGTGGTTCATAATCCAGCCTTCTGTGCATCAAATCATGACTGCATTTCCAGCTTGACAACAAGTTCCTGGAGAGGAAGTGGCACCTGGAGCTCAGGGCCCCTTTGTCATTCTTATTGAGGCTGGATTTGGGAATCTCTAGTGAAAGGGACTTCATCAAAAGGCTCTTCTTCTAGAGATTGGATTGGGATTGGGGGGAGGGTGCCAGGGTGGGGCCTGGGTATCTCTTATTATTTTAAATCGTCAGTGGTGCCCCGTGCTGTGCGTCGCGTCGCGGGTTGAAAGCCAGGGCTTAAATGTTTTTGTTCTACAGGTAAGGAGACTGAAGCCCGGAGAGGGGAAGGCACATGCAGAGAGAGCCTGCTGCTGTAGGAGAGCTCAGGCTCCCAGTGACCACCACGTCCTTTTCTAATGTACAGTCCAGGTTATTTTCCTCAGTGTGTAGGGAAGACTGACCACGTAGAGGTCGAGAGAACTGAGGTCAGACTGCTTCACACCCACAGGGAAGGATGGTTGTACACACCCTCAACACTGCCTCCCACAGGTCCCCCGGAGGCCCTGAATGGTCACTGGTCTGCCACACGCATGCATGTGCCCGCGCCTACAGGCCCATGTAGGAGCATACACACACACCCAAGCACAAACACACATCCACAACCCCTGCCTTTTTCCCTTGTGCTTTCTCTCCGTCTAATAAAGGAGCACATTCCTTTTGTCATTTTTCCAGGTAAATGGAAAGAACATTTTTCGGTCTCCCTTCATGACTTCTGCGGGATTCTTGCTCTGGCTTTTCTGCTCTCTGCAGGATTCTGGGCTTTCTTTGTGATTCTCTTTGGGCATCTGACCCTGCTCCTCCCTGTGTGCTGAGTGGGGGGAGGCAGAGTCTGCCTTGCCGGGTTCTCAGGCTCTTATCTTGCTTTCAGCGCTTAATCTCGCCTGTGTCCAGCCTTTTTAGCTGCTCGGCTTTTAATCTTGTCCCTGAGGATTCTACTGTGCATCTCCTAGGGGAAGAGACTGTTACTTCATCCCGCTCTGTTCTGCATTCCCCCCCGCAGCTGCTGGTCTCCTGCCAGGCTGCCGAAGGGTGCTCAGTTAATGGAGAAAAAAGGGAGGAGTCTATGCCCAGCGGTGATTCAGCTCCTTACGCCATTTTCCACAGAGCTTATCAGCTTGCCTCCCCCGCCCCCCCCGCCCCCCCCCCATCCCATGCCTGGGGAAGTTTTTTTTTGCTACTTCTAATGTTTTCTCCCCTAAAATCACTCCTCCTGCTCCCACCCCTTCACCTTGGATCCTCAGAAGCACCCATTCCATTGAAATCGGCTTTTTAATTTATTCTTTTTCCTTTGGCTAGCGTCACTACTTTTCTTTGAAGTGTTTGGGGGCACTTTTGCCAAGCATACCATCCACCTGGAAATGTCAGCAGGTTCATGAAGTGCTCAAGATTGGAGGCTCCTTAAAGATCGTGTCCCCTCCATGTGACAAGCAGCTCATTGCTTCCTGAGGGACTTGTACCTCTTGTATTCCATACCTCTTGTATTCCGTTCTTTCTGCCACTGAGTCAAGGGTCAAGGCTGCTTAGAGCTCCTCTGAGAGGCTCCTGGTTCCTATCCTGGTAGCCACTTAGCAAATCGGTACCCTCTCTTCCTTGTGACCTCCCAGCCAGACTAGCGGTGTCCTCGCCCTGCTCAGGGAGAGGGCACACAGACTTCGGGGTCCTACTCAGCTAGGTTCGAGGCCATATTTCTCCATCTGCCAGCTGTGGGGCTTTAGGGATGCTCTGTAACTTCGTCTGTTCCCTCATTTGTAAAATAAAGCTCCTAATACTTACCTCTTTGAGTCCTTGCGAAAACGGAATAAAACAGCAGAGTTAAGATCTTAACATTAGGCCTCGTAGGTAACGGACAGTGTTACTAGTAGTTACTTAGGATTATTATCACCACCAACCTTACTGTTTGATCGACCCTGTGCTAGTGGACGGAGAGTGGGGAGAAAGCACATGAAATGTTGGGCAGTCTCTTAAGGTGCTGTTGGAAGGAAAACACATTCGGGATGAAAGCGAGCAGTAGAAGAGGCAGCCAATGGAAAGGCGCGTCTGAATACGAGTGCTAAGCTGTCTGGTGCCGGCAATAGAGGCCCAGCGTGGTCAGGATGGAGAGAGCTCAGCCCAGCCAGGGGTGTTCTCACCTTCCCCCTCCCGTCAGTTCTCTTGTGTGTTAAGGAAGCCCCAATCTCCATCCAACCCAGATCACTTCCCTGAGCTCCTTCCAGACCTATTTTTCAACTCCAATGAGACACTGACCTCTGAGCAGCACACAGCACCCTCGCCCTAAACTCACCATCTCCTGTCCAAATCCCCTCTAGGGATGTCCCACCCTCTGCTCGAGCACCTAGAGCAGACAGCCTGTCCCTGTCCTTGGCGCTTTCTCTTTTGACCCGATTTCCTCCCCAGCCACCTACACCTATTGATCTTACCTCTTCAATTGGACTCGTTTCCATCTTCCTGCAGCTCTCCTCCCTTTCCCATCCTCTATGTCTCTGTCACATCTTTTCTAAATGGCTACAACACCCTTCCAGCTCTTCTGGTCTTCAGTCTAGTTTCCTCCAATCTGTTGGCACAAGGCGATCTTGCTAAATTCCCTCATCTCCCTCTCCTGGTTCTTCACTGACCTCAGGGAAAAGTGCACCGCCCTCACCCAGGCACACAGTGAGGATAACCACAGCTCCTCAGGGCCCTGGCTGCCTCCTTTCTCTTCTGCTCTGTCACTCCCCATGCCCAGTGCTTTGCAGTCATGTTAACCCCCCGAGGGTCTCGGAACAAGGCAGACTCTCTCTTATCCCCCATTTTTGCTATTTCCTGTGTCTGGAACATCCATAGCGTCAGGCATCTTCTTGGATACCCCTTCCCCAGGCTGGATTAGATGTCCTTCTGGCCTGCTCCTGTGCGGCGTGAAATGCTTTGTGGCAATTGTCTATTCGTCTGCCTCCCCCGCTCGCCCTGGAGTTCCTATATAGGAAAGAATCCAACCCTGTTTTCATCATGTACCATGATAGAACTTGAATACGTGTAGGGTGTAGGGATGATTGGGAATTTGGGATCTGAGTGGAGCCTTGAGAAATGGTCCGGAGTCAGATGACCTGGATTAGAAATCTGGTTCCTTCTCCACAGGTCTGTGTGCATTGGACAAGTGACAACCCCTCACTCATCCTTTTAGCTAGCCGTTTGGTATTTGCCATGTGCCAGAGTGATGAGTGCTGGAGATGTTGCCCGAGTCCCTGTTCACCCGGAGCTCTCATTCTAATGTGGGACAAAGACATTTATTGCAGGTGACATTGAATGCCATGACTACAGAAAGGACTCCGGTAGAGGCTAACAGCGGTACTGTGGAGCAGGGCGGTGGGGCAAGCCTCTCTGTGCTGTGTAGGCTGCATCCTAAAGGCAAAGGGAGTAGTTCTGTGGGGGCAGGCAGAGCATTTAAGGTGGGAAGAACCATGCGTTTGGGCCCGGCCCGGCACAGGGAAGAGTGTGATTACTGCAGGATCAGGTGTGGCTCAAGGGTGAAGATCGTAGGGAGAGAAAGCAGCTAGAAGTGAAGTGAGGGGTAGTGGGGCCAAACGTGTAGGCCTGATGGGCCACAGGGTGGGTGGTTAGAAGTAGCCGCTGAAGGGCCCGAGCAAGGCAGTGCGGTATTCTGGCTTATGTTTGGGAACAGTGTCTGAGAGGCGGAATAGACAGGAGTCTTCGTGGTGACACAGGACAACTCGGTGGCTTCTACCTTGAGTAGGGTGGACACCATGTCATTATCAAAACTGGGGTGGATCGAGGAAAATCAAGAGTTCTGTTTGAGCCATACTGGGTTTGATATGTCTGTGAGTATTCAAGTCATGTAAATGCTTAGAAATGAGAGTTTATGGGCGCTTGGGTGGCTCAGTAGGTTAACCGTCTGCCTTTGACTCAGGTCATGATCCCAGGGTCCTGGGATGGAGTTCTGCGTCAGGCTCCTTGCTTGTGCTCTCTCTCTCTGACAAATAAATAAGCAAAATCTTAAAAAAAAAAAAAAAAAGAAAGTTTAGATTTGGGATGGGGCGGGGCTGGGAGGGGGGATGCTCTCTGAACTTGGACTTCCTCCTTGGTAAAAAGGAAGTATCAGCTGAATTGATTTCCTGGGGCAGCTTCAAGGAGCCTGTGCCATAAGCCACATGAAGCACTCTTGCAGCAGCCTGGCTAAAAGAAAATGCTTGTAGGTGGTGTTGAGAGGGCCATCCATGCCATAGTCTCTGGACACAGCAGTGGGTGATGGGGAGTTTAAAAACATAAATCTGAAGTCTGCTGTCTAGAATCCAAATATGCATAGAGAGGAAAATCTGTATTTTATCTAGGCTGTGCTTAGTGGTTTCCTGCCTTGGAGCATAGTAGGGAAGGGGGTGTGAACTTACTAGCCAACACTGCCTCAGCCAGGTGATTAAGGCTGACGAATCATGGTCAGGGCAGGTACCCTTGATATGATATGCTGGCAAATTCCAGCCAAGGGGCAGTCTACAAAATGTCATAGCTCTAAGTATTAAATGTAGTATGGTATCCTGGATGGGATTCTGGAATGCATAAAAGACTTTAGGGAGGGGCCCCTCGGAGGCTCAGTCCATTAAGCGGTCAAGTGTCTGCCTTTGGCCGAGGTCATGATCCTGGGGTCCTGGATTCGAGGTCCACGTCTGGCTCCCTGCTCAGTGGGGAGCCTGCTTCTCTCTCTCCCTCTGCAGCTCTCCCTGCTTGTGCTCTCTCACTTTCTCTCTCAAATAAATAAAAATCTTAAAAGAAAAAAAAAACTTGAGGGAAAAACTAAGGAATCGGAATTAAATATGGACTTTGATTATAATAACGCATTAATGTTGATTCATTAGTTATAATAAATGTTCCATACTAATGTAACATGATAGCAATAGGAGAAACTGGCCGGGGGTGGGGTGGTGTGCAGCAATCCTCTGTTCCGTCTTTGCAACTTTTCTGTAAATCTGAAACTATTCTAAAATACGTGTTTGTTTAAATTAACAATAAAACAATCTGGAGTTGCTATACAAGTTAGCCAGAAGTTCTTCCACCTTCTGCACCAAAACGCCAAATTCTTGGCCTTAGAGAATGTTTCTGGCGGCCCCATGGACAGTGCAACCCGGACTCTCAGTGACTGGGCAAAGCTGCCTCGACGTGTAAATCTGAGTTGCCTGATGTTTGGAATTCTGGAAATCATCTCTACACAACCCTTTCCCTCTCCTTAGGAGTCTATCTGCTTACTCCAGGGCCTGTGGGAACACTCAGGTATCTTCTGGGTGGAGGCATTAAAGTGACTGAGTAGCGCATGGGGACCGGGGACTCCACTGCGGCAGCACAAGGCCTCTCCACTCATTCTGTCGACAGATATTCCTTGTGTACCTAAGACGAGCCAAGAAGGATCCTGGCTACCAAAGTTAGAGCAGGTAAAAAAATAAATCCTGTTTCCTGAGAGCTTACATTCCAGCGGGGGGAGAGAGAGAAATGGATAATTAAGTGCCAAGGAATGAGAAGTGCTAAGGAACACTAAACAAGGGGGAGAGAAAAGGGAGGTACTATTTGAGACAGGTAGAGCATGGCAGGCTTCTCTGAGGTCACCTTTACGCCAAGACTTTAATGGGGGAGCAAGCCTCATGGACCTAGAGGCAAGGGCACGATGGGCAGGGGGACAGCTTGTGCAAAGACCCCGAGGCCGAGCACGCCTGCTGTGTCCAAGGAATGCAGGGGAGGCACCAGTGGGCGAGGGGCAGAGTGAGAGGAGAGATCAAACGGCCCTAAGGAGGTCGGATCCTAGGCCTTGTGAATTATGATGAGAGCTTTGGATTATATTCCTAGTGCGACGGGAAGCCATTGGACAGTTTAAATTGGTAATTTGACACGATCGGATTAACATTTTAGAAAGCTCTCTCTGGCTATTGTGTGGAGGACAGACTACGGGAAGAGTAGGTGGAAGCACAGATAATTAAGAGGCTCCTAGAACACCCAGACGCGGGATAACAGCAGCCGTGAAAGTGGTGCGGCACTGCCGGCTTCTCCGTCTGTCTTGGGAAGGGCTGTAGGATTTGCTGGGGGACTGGATGATGGATGAGCCACAGATGAGCCAGTGGTGGTTCCAAAGGCTTTGGCCTCAGCACCTGAAGAGTGGAGGGAGAAGTCTGTGCACAGGGGAGTATCTCACACTACGGGACTGAGTGTGGGGAGAGAGAAGGCCAGAGGCTGGAGCCCTGCATTTTCCAGGGTTCCAAGGCTGGGAAGCTGAAGGTACGGTAAGGGAGGCCAACAAAGGGCAGTCAGAGGAGTGGAAGGAGAGCGGAGTGCTGTCCACGGGTCAAGTGGAGGTCAAGCAAGAAAACTGACCCTTGGATGTGGCACCTGAGGTCACTGGTGACCTTGGTAAGGGAACTTCTGATGGGCTGTTGAGGAAAAAAGCCTGAAGGAGTAGAAGTGGAGGCAGGAAACGTGAACAACTCTTGAAGAATTTCACTTTCTAGGGAGCAGTCAGAGGGCATCTCGAAGCGGGGAAGTTGTTTTGACGTGAGAGCTATTGCTGAGTGTCTGCATGTGGATGGCAGGCAGACAGGAAGATCCAAAGATCCGGTAGAGACGATGGCAGGAGAGAGGGGTCAACTGCAAGAGCGAAGCCCCCTCGAGGTGGGCGGAGGGGAGGCCCTGGGTGTGGAGTCAGACGCGGCAGGCTGGGAGCTTTGCCTCTTCCTCCCCCTCATCTGCTCTGTCTTCTCAGTTCTGAGCCTGACCTGAGTCTCCTTGTCCCCCGCACCCCTCCAGCTGGGGACTTCCGCAGCTCCCGGCAACCCCCCCCCCACCCCCCCACCCCCCCGCCGCCCCGGCCTCACATGATGCTTCCACTCTGTCCTGGGGCAACACTCACGTCCTCTCTAGCTCATCTTAAACACAGTTTGACTTCTGGCGTTTCCTCTCACCAACCAGATCGTACACCTTGTTCGGTAACTAATGTGTAGACTGCATTTCTGGGACACTCTCACAGACCTCACTGGACTTTCCCCCTTGGGAGGCAGCCATTATTTCCATGTTCCAGGCTCAGAGAGTTTGGTGTAAGGCCACACTTCTGGGTCCCAGAGCCTCCTTCCCTTAGGTCACTGGACCACAGGGCTTGGGGAGCCAGTGATGGCCTGCCCTACTTGGTCATCCACTGCTCTGTGACTGTGTCCTGCAGGGCAAGGGCACCAAGCCCCCTCGGTCCCCTTCCCCCATGCAAGCCCCAACCTCTGGGCACGTCTTCTCCGGAGGAAGGCCATTGGCAGGCCTCTGTCCCTGAGTCTGTGAAGAACCAGGCGTCCAGGGAGCAGCCGCTATGACTGTTTTCCAGCTCTAAGTTAAGGGCAGGCAGGAAAGCCAACCCAGTGATGGGCCCCAGCTCCACCCCCTCCACCTGGGCCTCAGCCTTCACCAGCTTCCAGAAACTATGGCAGGACATCAGCCTAGCAGAGGGAAAGAAGCCAAGTTCTAATCTTTAATCAGAAGAGTAGAAACTGCCCTCGACATGTCACTGTCTTGGGAGGTGGGATTTGGGGATGGTGAGTCCTAGAGAAAAAAAAAAGAGATTTTGGTGTGAACAGAGTGTTACTTCTGTCTCTGACCTCTGCTTGCCTCATACTGGGAAAGACACCCTCATGTCTATTTCTCTAATTAAGGAAATGAGAATGCGCTTCTTTCTAGCCGTTGGAGAGGAGTTGATTTTGAGAGGAGTCGACTGTGTTGTGAAGGGGAGAGGGTCATACAGATCCTGAGTCACAGCGAGAGGCATAGAAGCCCAAGCCTTGCTAGTTGGTAAGAAATCACCAGTTTATTGAATGAAAAACCCAACATCCACTCAGTCCCTCGAGCCCCACCCCTCTCCGGCCCCCAGAGAGCAGCTCAGCCCAGGAGACACTCTGGACAGCAGGGCTGAGCAGGGGGTAAGGGCTGGAGGAGTTTGGGGAGGTATGGAGAATGAGAAAAACACTTTTCAAAATGAAGTTCTGTGCAAAAACTTCTAGAAAGGTTGAGAGAGGGCAACGGTAAAGCTCTGAAGGTGCTGGGGGGGATGGAGGGCTGCGGCTGGGATGTGGCCCTGTGTGCTCAGCTTCTCCTGAGAAGGCTGATGGTCGAGGCTGAGGGGTTGGCTCAGACCCTCGTGGTGAGAGGGAGGGATTGGAGCCCACTGGAGAAACACCTGGCTGGGAAGGCGGGCTCTCTGCCCAGGCGTGAGGAGGGGAAGAACACACTAGGGAGTGGGACATGAATGGACACAGCAGGCACAGGGAGATGCAGGGTCACAGACAATATGCCGTGGGGGTCTGCCTCCCGTCTGTCTCAGTCTGGAGCTCAGGAAGAGGCAGCACTGTGCTGGGGGAGGCGGGGAGGCAGAGGGAGGAGAGTCATCAACAAGGGGGAAGCCACAAGGACAAGGGCTGGTGCCCAAGCAAGTCACATGGAACCACTGAGAGACTGGCTGTGCAGAGAACCAAAGAAACACTCAAGGGTGCTCGTGACATCTGGGGGGGAATCCAGGGGTAAGTGAGAAGGTCGTGCATGGGGGAGACCGGGAAGGCCCCTCCACCCCAGAAAGACATGGCATCACCATAAAAAAGCTGTCCTGGTGGTGAGGGAGGGGTGGGGCTGCCCCTGGGACTGTGGAGGGAGGGGGGCCCTTGGGCTCAGGGTACTCCTCTGGCCCCCCACAGGGAGGACCCACAGTGTGGGAAGTGGCCCTGGGCCCCAACTGAGGGGGGCAGCTTGGGCAGCTGGCAGAGATGGGGAGGGCTGGACTCCCTGCTGGGGGCCAGGATTCCAGGTTTCCTATTTCCAGGAAGGAACTGGTGCTGCGTGGGGAGATTGGAAGTCGGTGAAGGAAGGCCCGGAGGACTCAGTTCCAGGGATGGGCGCCACAAGGCAAAATCGACATGCCTTGGGCCTGGAGCAGGAGGGAGAGGACTGAGCAGGAGGGAGGGGAGCAGTGTCCCCACTGGCAGTGTCCTTCAGGACTGGGCAAGAGAGACGCAGGCTCCTGGGCCAGGAAAGGGGATGCTGGGCCGGGGCCTGCTGGCCTCCCCCTGCCCGCAGGCGGTGAGGCTGGTGGCAGTGCCAGGAGGGAGAGTGGCCAGGAGATAGTGCCCTCAGGTGGCCTTGCTGCCACTGAATAGTCCCACTGGAAAGTGCTTGACATGGGTGGGCCACTGGGCCGCCAGCTGGAAGAACTTGATGTCACTCCACTCGACTCCGTCGATGGACACTGGGGTGACAGGGGAAGGAGGGGTTGACCAGGGCTGCTAAGGCCACCTCCCCAGGGTCTCTTGGGGAGGCAGGGGGCTCCCCTCCCCCCGGAGTCCCCTGCCCCTCTCCTTCCCGCCCGGCACCCTCCTCCCGTGTCTCCCCGTACCTCTCAGCATGGTCTGCTGCTGCTTGGCGGAGCAGATGAGGCGGCTGATGCCCTCGATGACCTGGCTCTTGGAATCTACCTCCTTTTCTCGGGGTTTCTTGCTCAGGAAGATGGTGGGAACTGGAAGGCAAGCAAAACCACCTCTGTCACAGCTCTTGGAAAAGCAGCCACTCCTCTCCTCTCTCTTATCCCCACCAGCCCCTCTTCCTGTGGGAAGGGGAGGTGATTCGCAGCCAGCCCTCCCTTCTCCCCGCTCCCTAGCTCAGGGGACGCAGGACCTTCATTGTGCCCCCCTCCCAGCACAGGCCTCTCCCTGAACCTTGCTATCTTCAACTGTGTAACAAAGACCTGGAGCCGGTTAGTCTCTGAGGTCCCTTCCAGCTTGAATGTTCTTGGTAGCCTGTGGGGCCAGGTGCCTGTGCCCTTGGGCTCTCCCTCCTACATACTCGCACCCACATAGGGCCGAGTCCGCTGTGGCTAGGAGGGCCTCACAGGAGTGTTTGTGACGTCTCTGCCCCAGGGATGCCTCGCCAGCAAGCAGGGCGCTGAGGAGCTAGCAGGTCTGCCCCGGCCAGGTCTCCGAGCCACATCTGTCGTTTGGCTTTAGGCCGGCCACAGAGCCCTGCTTGCCCGCAAGAGGAATTCTGAAGCAGAGGCATGAACAGAAAGAGGCCCAGCTGCTTTGGGAGTGCTCTGAGGAGGGAGGGTCCAGCAGTTAGAGAAGCCTGACAGCTGGCTGACGGAGGGGCCCTGAGTCACTGCGCAAGCTCGCCCGGAAACGGGCATTCCTGCCTTACTCCCTCAGAGCAGAGCGCCCGGGGCCACCCCCAATTCTACCTCTAGTGCCTGAAATCACCCCTCTTATCCAAAATAGGCTGTATTCCTCTTCCTTTTTTTATTTCTAAAGATTTTATTTGAAAGAGATAGAGCATGAGCGGAGAGAAGGAGAAGCAGACTCCCTGCTGAGCAGGGAGCCCTACATGGGACCTGATCCGAGGACCCTGAGATCATGACCTGAGCGGAAGCCAGACACTTCACGGACTGAACCACCCAGGCACCCCTACTCCTCTGAACTCTTAAACGACTATGTCCTTTTGCTCATGCAGGCTTGAGTGACTTCCAGGATTGCGTGCAAATGCTCTGCTTCATGGGGACTCAGTGATGTCCTCCTCTGTCATGTGGTCCACCCCAGAGAGCAGTGGCTGGGAAGGCTCCCTTCGTCATGGCAGTGCTAACTGCCCCAGCCCCAACGATGCTGATGTTCAGCATTACGCACTGATTACTCACTGGGGACATCCATTTCCTTGGTTACAGAAGAACTGGCCTCGTCTCACAAGGTGAGCTAGGACCCTTGCAGAACCCTGGGCTGGACCACATGATAGATGTGCTGCTCTGCCCTCATCCAAAGGTCTCCCAGACCCTGACAAGAGACAGTGAACCCTAGTGGCCCCGATCGTCCCTGGTCCCAGATGTCACCTACCTTTCTTGTTCTTCTCTTTGGTGACCACAGTCATTGCCATGGTGCCGGAAAGCTGGGCCTCCCCACCATGGGGCAGGCGGGAAACCTGCACTGAGCGGAAGACGCTCTTGAGGGTGTTCTTGGAGCTGGCATCCCTCTTGTCACCTTCCCTCCTCCGCTCACCAGGGTGGCCCAGCCAGTAGTCCACCTGGAGGCCAATCACGTCCCCATATGGGCTGTTGGGGCTCCTGAGGAAAGGAAACAGTAACGGAGAGTAGGCTATGCCCTCAGTTCCCAACTCCATGGCCGGCCTGGGGGGCCAGGAGGTTACTGCCAGGTTCTGGGAGGGGTGAGGGGAGGTGGCGGGCTAGTGGTTCTGGGTTCCCTCCAGTCTCATAGAATTGGTTTGTGTGGGAAGGGAGTGACGGGCTGATCAGAAGACAAAGCCAGGAGAGGGTAAAGACCTGAGGCTCTGTGAGGGAACCAAATACAAAGTCACAGTGGGCAGAGGGAAGCAGAGAGGAGGGAGGCTTGATGGAGGAAGTGTGCACACATACTTACACACACTCATGCACACATGTGCACACATGTGCATGCACCCAGCTAGCAGAGCCCAGGCAAAACCCAGCCAAGAGCTGGAGACACAAAGTGGGGCAGAGGCGCAAGCACCTCGGCCGTCTCCACAGCAGCCCCAGGAGGGAGAGCTGATGGCTGCTGACCTGCGGCTTTCTCTTATTCATGGCACTTCTAGCTCAGGGATAATTTTAGCTTCAAGGGGAGAAAGGGCTGATGTTTTCTAGAAAGGAGGTGTCAGACACAATAGGTACAGAGGCTACAAAGTCATCTGACATTTCTCTTTCTGCCTGGTTTCAGTGGTTCCATTAAGAACCAGCTTAAATGGGATGGGAAAGGAGGTCGAGGAAAGGGCTGGTCCCCAGGCCCTCTGGGAAGCCTGGAACCATGAAGCATTACCGGCTGTGTGGGATTTCCTCCCTTCCTCAACTGTCCCTTCCATAGATCAGTAGAGACCACAGAGGGAAGTGAAAAGGGAAGGAGGGGAGGAGAGGGTGAGGGAGGATACGGGCTGGGATCCGAGGTACAACGGAGGCTTCTCGGCATCTAAGAACATTCACGTTCTTCGGGGACCGTGACCCTGTCATTGGTGTTTCTGGAAAAACCACTGGCCAGTGCCTACCCTCTCTGCTGCTGAGGACTTTCCCTAGAAGAAACAGAAAGAGGCAAGGCAGAGAAAAGGGGAAGAGGGAGGAAGAAGGTGCAGGGCCCATTTGTGTTCCTGACCCATGCCTGCCCTTTTCCCACCTCACGGCCCGTTCCCCTTGGGCCCCTCTGGGAGGGCTCTACTCCACCCTCCCCGTCAGCTCCTCCGGCTCAGGCCTAGCATGGCAGCTGCCTCCTGAGAGGCCACCCTGAGCACCTGGTCTAAACTCTGGACACTTAAGACCCTAAAGAAATTCTTTCCCTTTTCAGAACCATCCCCCTACTAATTTTTCATAGTGCTTACTGCAGCCTACACAGTTTGAATTTTTTGCTGCTCTGGCATTGCCAGCGCCCAGGAGCCTGAGGTCCGGGACAAGGACGAGCCTTTCTTATTTGCTGCTACAGATCCAGTGCCCCAAATGGCTGCTGTGCTGACAGACAGGCTGCCTGCTTGGAAGAAGGCAGCAGCTCCCATGTGCCAGGCACCGACAGCACACGCTCTTCCTGAAGCCTCACAAAACTGACATGGCTACTTCACTCTACTCCCAAGTCGAGCCGGAAATGAAGTTCCGTAACTAAACTTCAGAAACTTTAGTTTGGCTCCTAAACCTTTTCATAGGCCCATTTGTGTACTTCCTTGTAAAATCCATTTTTAGCAAGAACCCTGCTAAGACACTTAGCAAGAACCCCCACCCTCCCCATCTGATCACCTGGGTCGCCTGGTCAGGCTCCTCATCCCCGGCCACCCCCCCGGAGATGTCTGACACCCTGACTTGTCTCAGCAAGAATCCTGTTAGGACTTTAGAACCCCCCCTTACCCCTGACGTTTCCTCTTAGTAGTTTTCCACCCATACTCGCTCCTAGGGTAGAAATCTCCACTTGGAACTGAGCCACCCAACTTGCAAAATCCATGGCAGTGCTCCCTATACCTATCTCGGTGGTCACGCCCTGATGTGGTCTCCCTCACTGTGCTTTTTTTTTTTTTTTAAGATTTTATTTATTTATCTGGCGGGGAAGGAGTGGAGGGAGGGGCAGAGGGAGAGGAAGAGAGAGAATCCGAAGCTGACTCTGTGCCAAGTGTGGATCCCGACATGGGGCTCGATCCCATGACCCTGAGATCATGACTTGGGCTAAAATCATGAGTCAGATGCTTAACCGACTGAGTCACGCAGACGCCCCTCCCTCACTGCGCTTTAACAAGTGTCACTGAGTAAATCGTTCTTTAACACAAGCTAATAAAGTGGACCTAACACAGAACCATGACTCTAACCCTGGTGTGGGGGACTCCACCACGCTGGGCAGTCCCCCAGCAAGACTCCCGCACAGTACTTTACAGGCTGCCAAGGGCCTCTCTGCTATTTGTCTCATTCACTTTTATCCTGGGAGACAGATGGGGAAGAAAGTATCCCGCATTGTACAGAGTAGTTCCACGTGCCCGGCTAGTGACCTAAGTCTCTGAACTGGAACTCCAAAGTTCTTGCCACTCAGTAAGCCATCACTGTTATGCAATGCTGTAGGCAGGCAGGGGATGGGCGGGAGGGTGATGGGGGTTAAGGGGAGTCTGTCAAGTTCCTGGGCCCTGATGGAGGGGTTTGGAAGGAAGGAGAGGTATGGGCAAGAGCCCCTTACCCTACAACGGCGAGGGCACTGCTCATGGAGGGGGACGAAGGAGGAGTGGCTGTGGTGTCCCGGCTCAGGCCTGAGCTGGAAGGCGGTGATGTGGAGGGCACAGTAAGGCTGACCACAGGCGAGTCGTCCCCATCGCCTGTCAGGGGGACAAACACAGTTGGCCAGAGGAAGCCACCCCTGACCAGTTGATGACAAGGGGTCTCAGCTGCTGCTGAGCTAAGCTTAGACAGCTCCCCACGGCCCCCTGCCACCACTTCACCTGGGAAGTGAGGGTGCCCAAACTCTGACTTAACCTTAGGTCACCCAGAGGCTTCACCTTCTGGCCTGATGGACTAGCGAGGAGGCCGAGAAGGCATCACCTCACTTCACAGGAGCACAAGGGCCCCAGGCTCACCTGCAGTGGAAGGAGAGTCTTCAACCAGACCCACCTTCACCACCTGGGAGAAAGAAGAGACGATGCATTAGGTCCTCTGACTAACGCTGTACACATTTTGATCCAGTTGGAAGCAGGTGATTAGACACAACAGCCATGACTATCTATTATTTGATCAGAGGCTTTAAAAATCTTTGCAAATCCAGAGCAGCCCAGATCTGATCTTTAAGATACGTAAAAAAGCCCAGTTCCAAACAATGCTGGGGGCACACAAGACCTCATGGCTCATGTCTGGGGAGAGCAAAGCCATCTTGAAGGCAGGACCCATTTCAGTATTCCGATCGCATTTCTTCTAAGACCACATGGGTAGGAGACCATCTTCCCACATCAGAGAAGTGAAGAGCCACTGTGAGAAGGCTTGGTAAGGCAGCGTGTTGTGGGGGGACGGGGGGAGCTCCCTGAATGCCTGCCTGTGTGAAACCAAGCAAGCGACCGGCTTCCTCCTTTCCAGACTTGCTGGAATCTGAGAGAATACGGATAAGACAGTGATCCCAGGGACCCCCATCCCTTCTCTACCTCAAGGCAGTGTACTGATTTCAGCTTTTCAAAGAATTTTAGATTTCTCAGAGAGAATTCTGGGAAGGAGAGAGGGGGCCCTCCAGCAGCCAGCAAAGGCACAGCTAGAAACAGAGTATTTGAATGTCACAGCTGTGGCTTGAAATGACAGGTGAATCCTGGTGAAGTAGCAGGCCCAGGGCCAAGCACCTGGCAGAGGTGCTGGGGAGTGCTGTGAGATCACAGAAACTGGACCCTAAGGACTGATGGGGAGTAGCGATCACGTGCAGATGGTCCCCTCAAGGCTGCTCAGAACACAGTGCTGCTATTCACTGGTTTGTCCCAAAGTCTCTATGCATCCTTATTTTATTTCCTGGAAAGTAACACACTGACACTCTCAACTTCCTGGATACAATTCCCCTTGCTTCCCTGGTATTATATGAGGCTGCCCTTCCTTTGTTTATTTCAATTAAAAAAAATTTTTTTTTTTATATTTCTCTCTTGTCTGTGAGGCTAGAGTGGGCAGCAACCCACAGCTCCATGAAGATGCAAATCAAATCATCAGCCTAGGCTACAGGCCATGGTATAGAGCTTCCAGCATGGCTTATAGGAGTAGCCCTAGTGGCTAACAGGGACTAAGTGGACTGTTCAGACAGGAGGTTTTAGCAAGGCACGAGAAGGGGCAACCGAATTTCTCCAGGCTCAGGGATCTCCCATGATCACTCAAGACATCCAGAACCTGGGCTGAGCATAGAATAGGCCCTTCATTTGCATATGCCCCCTAACCAAAGCTAGGAGCTTACAGGAAAAAATACAAGCTGATTTTGAAGAGAAATTCGATTGTCTCATATATGGAAATCTGAATTTTCAGGCATGCTTTCGTGGTATGCTTTGGGCACACATGTGTCAGCTCTGTCACCTCTGGGGTCCCTCTCTTGGTTGGTCTCTGCCTTATGGCTCAGCTACTGCCAAATGAAAAGACAGTACCACCTGACATCAGAGATATCCAAGAGGTTTCCTTTTTTTTTTTTTTTTTTTAAGATTTTATTTATTTATTTGACAGAGAGGAGAGAGATCACAAGTAGGCAGAGCGGCAGGCAGAGAGTGGGGGGGAAGCAGGTTCCCCGCTGAGCAGAGAGCCCGACGCGGGGCTCGATCCCAGGACCCTGAGATCATGACCCGAGCCGAAGGCAGGGGCTTTAACCCACTGAGCCACCCAGGCGCCTCCGAGGTTTCCCTTTTATTTCCAAAATCGACTCATCTAGAGATTCTCCTTTGACTAAACAGGAGGGCAGAGAAGGGGGTCTTCGTTTTAATGGTACATCTGACCCTGGACACAAAAATACCTATTTCTTGGACTTCTCTTCAGAATATTATCTATCATTATTTCACTTCTGAGGCAGCTTTCTTTTCCCTGGAGCCTGCAGAAGCTATGCTCTGGACATCACTCCCTAGGCCAAGGCACCAGGTTCAGGGCTTGGTGTAATAAAAAGGAGACACCAGTGATGATCGGGGACAGCCCATGATTTGGAAAAGGAGGACATTGAAAGGAACAGCTCAGTGCATATCCCAGCTCCAGGTTTCTCCACCTGGGCACTACTGACATTGGGGCCAGATCAGTCTGTTGTAGGTGCTGTCCTGTGCACTGTGGGAAGTTTAGCGGCATCCCTGGTCTCTAACCACTAGATGCCAGTAGAACCCCAACTTCAGCTGCGACAACCAAAGTCTGCAGACATTGCTAGATGTCCCCTGGGGGCAAAACTGCTTCTGGATGAGAACCACTGTCTAGATGAATCTTGTGTGTGTGTGTGTGTGTGTGTGTGTGCACGCACGCGTGTAAGTGGAGAAGGCCGGGAGATTGGGTGGGGTACAGAGGAGTGGGGAGTCAGTACTCACACCAATGAAGGGGATAAACTTCTGATAGGAGTCTTCATCAGGGCTGTTGGGAGAGAAAGGAAAGCCTTACAGTTAGTGGGGGATACTGCATGGAGAGCTGGAGATACAAGCTTTTCATGTTTTATTGTGGCATCAAAGTAGTCCAGGCACTACATGACATTTTCCATCATGTCTCAGGATGGCATGAGGAGCCAGAGATGGAGGCAAAAAAACCAATTCTGCATGCTCCACCACATGTAAATGTCAGTGCCTAGGATGGGCTTCTCTTATACTGGGGGGGTATCCATTTGGGTGGGGAGGCCCAGGACAAGGAGGGGATGGGATGGCTGGATGGCAGGCAGTCAAAACCCCGCTTCTTTTGCTCTTGGGTGCCTATGAAGGGAAATGGGGCGGGGGAGAAGGAAAATATGGAAAAGCAAAGAAAACTCAAGATTTATCTAGCCCACCCAACCTATTTCCAAGAAATCCCCTGAAGTCAGACTTACAACTTATGCCTGCAGGTCAGCATGGCCTCAGCTACAGGGAGCTGGTGCGTCACCCCCGCCCCGTTGACATACTGCATGACTCGCCCCACCACGTCCAGTTGCTCTGCAGAAAAGACAAGAGATAACTACCAACTTATTTCAGCAGGTAAACCCGAAAACCCTCTTAAAGAGACCCCCTTTCTGGAGACCCATTAGAAGACCCTAGGAGTTGCAGTAGAGAAAGGGTTCTAAGGATCCTTTGGTTTTGAATACAGGAAATGATGAACCAAAGAGCTCTTCTCTCCCTTCCAATCTCTGCAGTTCCTCCGAGTTCTGCTCTTTCTCAGGCTGATCATGCTCCCACATCACATCTATTTTGCTCAAACCAATCTCGTAATCTAGAGGAACCCCTCCACTCCAACACTCTCTGCCCATCACTTCCTTCAAGGGCTGGTGATGCATTTACTACCCCTCAGCCTTGCAGAGTTCAAGCTCAGTCTAAGCCCTGCCACTTTTACTCTGTATTTCAGAGAAAAAACAAGGTCAGCATAGCGTTATTCGCTTTGCTTAATAACTGTCCTCTGCTTCTTATATTTGAGTTCTACAACTAGAAATGTCCTCTTTACCACCTCTTCGTGCCCGTTCTCATTTCTAGAGGTACAGGAGCAGAGCAAACAGCAGAGACTAAAACCATCCAGAGTGAAGAAGGGCTGCACATAATGGGCTTTCTCCTAACAAATACTTGCTGAAAAAGTAAACATGCAAAGGGATTGGGAGTGGTAGAGCCATAGGGAGGAAGAGAAGTACGCTCTTCTGGCCTTCTCCTCTGGCCAAGACTGGCTCTCCATGAACCAGGTGGCATCTTGCCTCAATCCCTTGCAAAGGGCCATTACCTGACACGGGGGGCTCCGAGCGACTGAAGAGATCTCTCCAGCCAGAATCAAGGAAGGTACTGCTGTATCTACTGTCGACTGAGCCCAAGTATTTGGCCACAGGGTGAGAACCTGGGAGACGGAAACCAGAGAAAGTGAACTGGTTAAGGGAAAAAATGGCCTGGTCTTTTGTCTCCCTAACTGTCCCTTCCTAGGGCCCAGCCCCAACATGCTGCTTCAGGAATGAAATTTGCCCCATCTTTACCGAGGGGAATGATGAGAAAGCGCATGTAGCCAAGCCAGTCAGAGGTCTTGCTGGCCAGCGACTTGACAAAGAACCGGAGGATGGAGCTCAGGTAACTCTGGCCTCCTACTGCTGCCACCTTCACCGGCCTTGGCATGGAGGAGTTGCAGTTGCAGCTGGGGAGCAAGGGAAGAGTCACAACCACATCTGGGAGGTTCACCAGCATCTTGCTCAGAGGAAGGCCCCAAGCTCTGACTTTACTTGACCTCAACAACCCATAGAGAAAAAATTAGCCAATAAACAACATAATACACAGAGAGGCAATAAACTACAGTGCTTTTGCAATTAGGAGAGAAATCCAGGATCAAAGAGGGCAGGTAATTGTCTAGAAGGAAGAAAGAATTAGCTTAGGTTAATGGGAGACAATTTGGCAGTGCTGCCAGGGGTCAGCAGTGGGCATGAGCCCAGGCACCCAGAAGGCCCAAAGTTCTCGTTTCCATTGGCAGGGACTCCCGGCCCCTCTGGGGAGGTCCTGAGGAGGGAAAGCCCTGACTCTGGATGTACATGGCAAGGCACAGTTAGAGGAGTGAGAGTAAAAGGCCTTTGTAAAACCCTGATTCTCTCTCCCTGACCTTCTTCATCCTGGGCTTAAGAAGAAGATGTGGCAGGTCAAGGAAAGTCTAGGTAGGGAGGCAGGGAGAGCAGGAAAATGACATTTTCAGGCCCCGACCTGAGGCCAGCAGGGACATCAGAGCACCATGGCCTGCCATTGTCCAACCACAAAGTAACCAAGGATTTTTGGTCTGATGAGGCCAGGCAGTCTTGTCACGCTTAGAAGTCAGGGTGGGAGGATGAGGTCAGGGGGAACCCCAAAGGGCAGGAGATAAGTAGAGCCCTTACTAGCGCTGGATACGGGTAAGCAGGGCGGACAGCACGGCCTGGACCTCGACGGTGGAGCAGGTACACACGACAGGCTTCCGCTGGTCCTGCAGCAGTTCTGCCACGTACTGGGGGGCAGGGAGAGAAAGGGCAGGGACACAGGTGAGCCCACGCAGCAAGGTCACAGCTCCCCCACAGGCACCGAGAGAGCAAGCTCAGCCTGGGTGGAGCTGTAGGGCCCCGTCCTCTGTCCTTCAGACCAAAGCTGGGCCAAGGTCAGGGTTCTGGCTGCCAGTGAAGAGAAGGTAGGGCTAGACCCCATGCAGATAACTAACCTGGCAACGTGGGAAGGCCAAGGAATCTTTAGATTCTAATGCTGTCTCTGTAGGCTATATTCCAGGTGGCAGGGGTGTTAGGAAAGAGGGATTCTGGCCCCGGGATCTAACTGGGTAGACGGCAGTGCCTCTTCTGAACTGCCTTCATGGGACCTAGGGGCCACCTTGGGCATGCTATAGCACTCTGTACCTCTCAAGATACCATTATTTTGTTACGCTGACAGGAAAACCACACATAACCACCCCGGAAGGAAGGTAGGATCGCTGCTTTTCTGTAGATGAGGAAATTGAGGTACAGAAAATTAGTGATGTGAGGTCCCACAGGCCAGAAACTGGCAGAAGTGGGACACGAGCCCAGAGCTATAGGCTGAGTTCAGGGAAGAGGGGCCTGAGATGTGGGGGTCATTTTCCTGTTTCTCCATGTCCTGCCTCTCGTTCCCCAGAACCTCTCCTCCCCAGCCCTGCCGTCTCGAATGCCTCACCTGGCCCTGCCAGTCAGCAGTGCTGACGAGGATGACGTTTTCTGGGAGGGCTGCATCTGACACCAGGATCTGATTCAGCTGGTCATATACCACCTTTCTTGGAATCTGTAGGGACAGAAGTAGCTGTCAGGCAGTCCCCAGGGAGCTTAAAAGTAGGGAAAGGAGCACTAGGGTAGAGAATCTCTGGAGCAGGGGTATTCAGAGAAAACAGATACTAGGGATTCCTGGAGGATACCCAGTATCCCACTGGCCAGAGCAAAACAGAAAGGAGGACGATAAAGAGTAAGCAGAGTCCTTAAGGAATAGACATTCAGACACCAGGAAAAAAGCCACAGCAGTTGTCCTGACAGAGGAAGGGTGGATGAAGCTAGAAACGCAGTCAGCATCCCTGAAGGGTAATGATACAGCACGAAGTACCAGGAGAGGAGGAGGGAGGTAACAGTTAGCAGGTGCTCACAGAAATGAGAATGAGGGCGGTGGGGAGAGAAGCAAGGAGAGCGGCAGTGAGTGCTGTGTGGGGGGCCCACTGTCACAGCGAACAAAAGGTACTTGAGGAACAGTGATTAGCAAGAAGGACGACACCTCGCCCCAGGCACAGGCTATTCTGGTCTCCAGCTCATTTTCAGCTATGTAATAGCATCAAACTCAGGAAGCCACAGTGACACAAACTTTGCTCTCGATGATATTTATCAGCTAAATGAATAGGCTTGCTGTTCTCGAGAGGAAGAGTAGTTGTGTAAGCTTTGTCGATTCAGAAGGTTCCTTTCCCAAGCCCCCGATACCACTGGCCTTCGGAAAGAGGACATAATTCCTGAGGTCCAGTTTCTTCTGCTTCTATTCCAGTCTACTCTTAGGTCTCTCAATCAAAATATGTTAATACTGTTGATTTGAGATCGCAATCCCCGGCCCATAGTAGTACTAAAGGTATCTGAGCCCAGGCGGGAGATGACCAATGAGATTCTGAGGTTGCTGTCCTCTAGAATGACTGATTCACAATCTCCAGACTTGATGTCTGATGGGGACAGAGGAGGCAGAACAAACAAGGTGTGGAAATGCCACTTGGGCTGATGCAGGCTGCGACAATGCTGGTGTTTCCCGCTCCCTCCTCTGCTCCCTGAAGAGCGGCACCAAAGCCAATCCCGCGCTAGGAGTAACACATGGGAGACTTCTCTGATTTAGATCTGTCTTTAAGACTTTTATTCAGGGCATTCAAAGTATTCCTCCTTTTCTTTCTACCTAACTTCCCCAGGAGGACGACAAAACAGAAGCCAAGGTCTAAGGATGCTCAGAGGGTCCCAGCCTTGAGGGGCGAGGGGGTACCTGTGTGCTGTGGCCCAGGTCGGGGGACCGCTCGCTGTCAGAGCTGTTGGTCCTCTCACTCAGGGGCTTGGAGAGCTGCCGCTCCTTCAGGGGGGTGCTCCTCTTCTGCCGTGGTGTGAGCACCCCATCCATCCTGCTGCCAGAGATAAGGAAAGGAGGTCGTTAACTAGTCTTTGCGATCCAAAGCTATGGCTAGTGCCACTCCTCCCTGGGCCAAGAGCCTCTGCTAAGTATGGTCACAGCCTGGCACCATCTGCTTGGTTTAATTCTGCCCCAGGTTTTAGGATTTTCTTCCCATCTTGAGTACCTGGGGGAAGCAGAACCTTGGAGATCTGTTTTGCTGGGTTTCATGGGAGTTTTGACCTTCTCTGGCACAACCAGACTTGTGCTCACATCGCCAAACATGTCCTGGTCAGTGATTTCCTGCCAGGGAGGAAAGGGAACAGCAAGGGTTACCTCCCTGTCAGTGACCGCCCAGGAGCCTCAGGGGCCCTGCAGGGGCCCATCGCCGTCACGCAGAGAGTCAGTCACTCGCTCTTTTTTTTCTTGGAAGCACATGGTTCTACAGCTTCTATCTCCCCAGATGAGGAAGACCCTGTTTAATTTAACTGAGTATACCCACCGTGCTGGGTAGTGTCTCTTGCTATTCAATCTGCATTTATGAACTATGTGCCAATGCACAAACCTGGACTGACGGGCTGGCTTCTTTTCTGGTAGGAAGGAGAATTTTAATCAGGAAGTGATATGACTGGAATTTCATTTTGGAATGACCACTATGCAGTATGAACCAAAGTTGGGCAAGAGTGGAAGCTGGGTTTTTGGATTACTGGTGAACTATAAAGTGCAAATGGAGAGTTTTAAATTACTCTGCATCAAGCCTAACGTTGGGTTATACACCAGATTTTTAATGCATCATTATTTGTCTAGGAAACTTAAATCTGAAATAATTCTTGCCTGGACTCCATTCAACTACAGGTCTCACTGTGAGGCTAATGCACAGTCCACCCCCAGATGGTATTTGGTAAGGTTCTCGTTCCCTCCCACCCCGTGTCCAGCATCCAGTCCCATTGGATGGACTTCTGCATATTCTGAGAGGCCCAGTTCAAATGTCCCCCTCCGGTCAGAATCGCTCTGTCCTTCCCTCAGCCTCCACAGGGCTTCTGCACAGGTGTACACAGCTTGCTTTTCCTCTTGGAGGTTGGCATCTTGGTGGCAGAGACCACAATGTTCTCACCTTTGCAACTTCACTGCTCAGCACATGTAGCTGCCCAGTAAATGTGTGTGGAGTCGGTGTCTAAACTGGGCACGCCAGGCGATTCCTTCTGTTTCTCTAGGGCTCGGCCTGCCCTCCTGGGCAGCTCCCATCACTTAGGGGAAGGGCTTAACCAATAATCACTTGGAAATGTAACATGTAGGCTACGTGCTTGTTCTAAGAGCACCACTGGAGGAGAAGATACTCATTGTCATCTCTCAGAAGTAAATAAGGGTGACAGATAGTGAGAAATTATCTAAATCAGCATTTAATCAGATCTAATTAAAGAACTGAATGGGGACACTTCTGGTTTGCTAATTTGGGGAATGACCTGGTCTCCAGGGTAGGTCACATTTCATGGGTAAGGATTCCAGGAGAAAAGAGAACACAGAACATTCACAAGTCCACAGATACAGGCAAAACCCCCAGGGTGGTCCTGAAGGTCATTTGGCTTTATTCCTAAAGGTATAAAAACTGTGTTAAACAGGGGACTGAGCCACACATACCAGAGTGTCTGTTTCAGTCAAGCTGTCATCTTGATTTTTAATCCAAGCAGATTTGACTTTTTCTAGAGCAGCCAATTCCATCTGCAAGAATTATAATAATAAGTCATCACCAATCCAAGTAACTACCATTCTAACTGGTTTTCTAGGGCCCTGAGAAGTTGAAAATACTCCCACTAAATATGAAGACCTTATAAAATCTTTGGAATTTTCATCTTATAAGGAGTATGTTTTTGTGAAAACTAAGTACCAGAAGGGTCAGTTATTTTTGTAATCACTAAATCACATAGTGAGATGCAGAACCCAGCAGTTCTGACTCTCACAAGATGTCACAGAAAAGAGAAGCTCAAAGTTTAGATGGCTTTGTATGGGATCCACAAGGTCTCTAACTCTGAATGCAGTAAATACCCTCGCCCAGAAGGGACATTTGGGGCTTATCCTGCTTGTCAGAAGTTGCTGAGAGGAAAGGAGAATCTTACAGGTCAGGTCTTTGACTTTGAGACTAAAGACATTCATGGTAGCCAAATTTATTTTGCTCGGTAGAAACATCTGGAAAATGTTTGAAAATCAAAACAAATGGATATACTAAGCAAAAAGACACCCAATGCCAAGCCATTTAGGTGTGAATGAATTCTCCCTTTGTCCCCAACTCTTACTAGCATTTCTCATAAACATTAAAAATTTACTTTGTAAATACTGATACATAAAACTAGATTTTTTATATTTGCTAATATTGTTTCTGGCTGTGCAGATGTCATTGTCGAAGTTATGAGAATTTGAGGGTTGTAGGTCTTAGAGGTAGGGAAGGTATTGGCCTTAGTGCATCTCTTTGGAAACCAGGGAGTTGGGAAAGATCAAAGATATCCTACTTTATCCCAGTTACTCAAAGTCCTTCTTCGGAGTAAATTAAATAGTACTGAGAAACATTGGGCTTATAAGTTCAAGGGGTCACTTGGCAACTAATGCACAAGCATAACAGAAGTAGGGCCATCGTTTCTCCACCTCAGCCCCGTTGACACTTTGGGCCAGACCCTTCGTTGTTGTGGGGGATGTGTCCTGGGTGCGGCAGGATGTTAAACAGCACCCCAGGCCTCTGGTCACTGGAGGCCAGCAGCAGCACTGCCCCTGCCAGGTATTATCACCAAATTGTCTTCAGTCACTGCTGGTGCCAAATGGTCCACGGAAGGAGCCAAAAATCACCCCTGATAGAGAGCCACTGCCCTAAACCATCTGCAAGATCAACCAACATACTTTAACAGACCTGTGACCCCAGATCTTGAATTGGTTTGCCTCAGATTACACAGCCAGTTCCTTCCACATTATCTATATGAATAACCATTGCTAACAGAGTCCGGGATTATGGAAAAGTCCTGGTCAGATTTAAGACTGAAGATGGGGACGCTGGGGTGTCTCAGTCAATTAAGCATCTGACTCTTGATTTCGGCTCAGGTCAAGACCTCAGGGTCGTGAGATAGAGCCCTGCATGGAGCTCTGCACTCAGTGGGGGGTCTGCTTGAGATTCTCTCCCTCCCTTCATGCCCCCCCTCTGCAGACATGCTCTTTCTCTCTTTCTCAAATAAATAAGTCAATCTTAAAAAAAAAAAAGACTTACGATGATTTCACTCAATTTTGGATCTCAGTATGACAAATGAATTAAACACATTCAAAGAGAATGAATTGGGGCAATAACACCATTTTGCTGGAGGGTTTTAAAGAAGCATGTCCCGTTGTCAAGCCCTGTGACAGGTACAGAATTGCTTCCGTGGTAAAGTTGCAACAACTTTCACTTCGATTGGCATTCGAGGGAACCTGCTGGCTATTTACTGACTCTTCTAGACGTTCCAAACAATCCCATTAGGAGCAAACTCCCAATTCTCCAAATTTCTACTTCTATAAATATGAAGGGCTTTTCTCACCCCAGAGCCCTGGAACACCAGCTGTGCCATAGCTGTGTCTAATTGTGTAGTACTGGAGGCAGGTGCCAGCAGCCCAAAGCGCTGTGCCCGTGGGGTGATGTGGTTGCTGCAGGAGGGGGACAGGCTCCTGTGGGGGCGGGGGGGGCAGAGTGGGGTGGTATTTTAGGCTATCATTTTTATGAAGTACTAGTCTCCGACACCATTATTTACAGTGCAGTGGAAATAACAACTTTCAGCAGCAGGCAGTCTTGGCTGAAAGGCTACATCTCTTGACCTCCCTAACTGAAGCACTGTCAGAACCTATTGTTATCAGCTTGGAAAACCAAATTATGTTGCTACTTTGTGCTCATAGTCTTGGGAAAAATTCAACAACTGTACTAATTTTTTAAAAAATTATTTGAGAGAGATAGAGAGAGAGAATGAGCATGCCTGAGCGAGCACTGGCAGGGGCAGAGGGAGAGGGAGAAAATCCCAAGCAGCCTTCACGCTGAGTGAGGAGCCCCATGTGGGGCTCGATCTTATGACTTTGAGATCATGACCTGAGCCGAAAGCTTAACTGACAGAGCCACCCAGATGCCCCAACAACTGTAATAATTTGTATCAGCAGAAATTCCTTCTGGTTCTAGTGATAAACTGAATCCTCTGAAATTTGGGGAACAAAAAAGAAGATTAAGAAAAATAACTAAGTAACAACACTAGGAAATCAGAGAGAGAGTGAGAGAGGATAAAAGTCGGGTTGCATGTGCACACCTGCCTACGTATGCATAATCTCAGTACTCTTTCCCTAATACACTTGCAAGTTCTCTGTGTAAAACCATGGCTCACGCTGTTATTCCCGAAGGGCCTTTCATCCTAAAGGATTCCAAAATTCCACATCTACATCGAGACATATGGGTCTCTTCAAAATAGAAACATCACGGGGAATCAGCGAAGCAAGTTTGAAATCTGGCCAACAGAACGAGGATTTGAAGGACTCATGATAAAGACATTTAGATCCTAACAGTTCCAGGAGAGCAAAACTGAAACGGTTCCGACAATAAGGAGAAGGGCCACGGCAGCGTCTGTTTACTGCACGCTTCCCGAGTAGTAAATCCATCCATCCACCAATCAAGCGCCACACTAGAGGACTGAGCTGCATTCTCTCATTGTATCTGCACACTGCCTTACAAGGCATGTGGTTTTTACAGGTACTTTGTAGATGAAGAAACAAAGGCCTGACAACGGCCCCAAATCACAGTCAGTGGAATGATGGAGTCAAGCTTCAAACGCAGAAGTCTGCCTCTAGAGCACACGCTCTCAACCCTGTCCCACCTTGCCCCAAATGAATGTTCTGCGTAGACAGGGACCCTTAGGCCATCATCATATTGTAAAGACTGATACTGAATTGGCTTTTGAGCTAACTGGGCTGTTGTGCCAACTCCAAGGCACCTGAGGCTCAGAGCATCAGTGGTTTCCCCCTTTAAATCACGTTAGTCGGGCGCCTGGGTGGCTCAGTTGGTTAAGCAACTGCCTTCGGCTCAGGTCATGATCCCGGAGTCCCGGGATCGAGTCCCATATCGGACTCCCGGCTCTGCGGGAAGTCTGCTTCTCCCTCTGACCTTCTCCCCTCTCATTCTCAGTCTCTCGCTCTTTAAGAAATAAATAAAAAATCTTTAAAAAAAAAAAGTAAATCACGTTAGTCATGTAACTGAGACAAAAGTAGGACTTGCAGACATGTCCTATCAACCCAGAAATACCTTCATCAGTATAAAATAATGTATCAATTTAATAATAACAATCCCTAGCATTTACTGAGCATTCATGACATGTCGGTGTTATGCTCAGTGTTTTAGGGGCATTATGTCAGCTAAAAATGTAATTGCATTTGTTATGTACTCTTCATTCCACGTGTCTAGAGCTCTAGGAAACAGTTCTCCTTCGGCCAGGTCCCAGGTTCCTGTCTAGAAGAGTCATCCCTTATATTTATATTTACGATGGAATCTGGCTGTAGTGGCCAATGACCTGTCCATGTGGACACTGATGATTCAGCAGCACCTCCCACCCCCCGGCCCCCGGAGAGAGCAGCTACAAGCCACATAAATAGTAAGGTGAGGCCTCAGCTCCGGATCACAGAGTGCAGGGTCTGTAAGTGGCATGCCAGGGGCTTCTCTGTTGGAGGGATTCTGCTTGTGGACCACAGTTTTCCATACCACATTTCCTCACTAATGCCACCTGCTGCCACTGTCCTAGGGCCAGACGGCCCACAGTGCCTTACCCAGGAAGAGGGATAAGGTGGGAGGCAGCCCCACCTGGCGGCAGCAAGCAGTACGACATCCCATGCGCTGACCCTTGAGCGGCCACAGGGTCTGCGGACACGGGGACAGGGGACAGCCCTTCCACAGACACAGCGCTTTCCAGGGGATGGAGGGCCTCACATGCCTCACATGTCTCACATATCATTTCCTCACAGTTAACGCCTATTTGCAAGCTGAGTTTTGTATGCCCTCTCTTAGAGTGGAAAGAACAGGAGGACTTAAAGGATTCCGTTTCTTTGATCTACAGAGAAGACACTGGGCTTACAACAGCAAACCATAAACTACTCTAAAATCATGCACAACATCTCCTTCCCTTTAGTTGGAAACAGGGGAAGAACAGCTTCCCGGGGCCTGACGTGGATACAGCATCAGCTCAGGCTCCAATCTGATCCACCCCTACAGGGAGAGCCTTCCCAAGCAGGGACAGAGCACGGTCCAGGATGACCATGGGGTCTTGGCTCTTGGGGTACCACACGAGACAGCAACTCTTTCTTCTTGGGCACCAGGCAAGATGGAAATCTGTCCGCTAAACTCCTAATTCTTTGAAAGTACTGCCCGCCTCTATGGATAAAGCCTATGGTGTCTCTGAACGGACCCTGTGGGCTTCCTGCCCCTTTCCGTTCTTTCTCCACCTGGAAAGCACAATTACTTACCGCCGGCAGGATGCCATGCTCCCAGCTACCACATGACACACGCTGAGGGAGAAATTTAAGGTACTGTGTGTTCTGGGAGGGAAGGCTCCTTGTTGTGGCAGGAACTGACCAAAAAAGGACACCCCGATAGCCCCAGCGGTGCCCGTGAGAGAACCAAGCTCCCAGCGGGGACTTCGGTTAGGATACCCAAGGTTGAAACGAAATGATACTGTGCTCTTTCAACGTCACGACATGAGCCAAGAGCAGAACGCCCAGAGAGTTAAGCCCCAACACTCCCCAGCCCCTCTCCCCGACCCCCACAGCCATTGGTCTTGCTCACAGGGCTGGTGGTGTCTTTGCCGAGGCTGCCCTTGCTGTTGAGGCTGCCAATCTCCGTCTGTGAGCTGGACTGCGACATCCCCTCAAAGAAGGGCCTGTGGCAAAGAAGCACAGCCAGGGTCAGTGGCCACCAGGGCCCAGAGTGGCAGCTCCTGGAGAGCTGGGTAGTGACAGTGTTCAAGAAAGGCTGACGACCCGGGCTTGAAGGACGCCCGCTGAGGAAGGACACGGTAAAGGGTGGAAAAGCAGGGCCTGGATCAAAGGACTCCAGATTATCAGGCCTTTTGTCAGCTAGAGGCAGAAACAGTGGTCTTTATCCAGACCACTGGAGGTTCAACAAGGGGGAGGAGCCAAGATATCCCGCTAATGGAGGGGAAGTGAGGGTGGGCGTCCAGGTTGCTTTGACTTAGAAAAGAGAGATGCAGGGAGATAATTTGGCAGAGGAGGTTGGGGCCTCACTTGAGCTTGGGCTTTGGAGTACTAAGGATGCTCTCTGTCTCCTCCATTTCAGGGCCACTGTCGCTGGGATTATACATCTCCAGACTATCATACAGTTCATCCAAGTCCTCTTCCACCTCTCGTATCTGCTCTCGGGATACATGTTCCAGCCCAAAACCCACCTGTGGGGGGAAAAACATCTTTGAGTTTGGGGTTACCTCCATTAACAACTATGGTAGATGTGCAACTCTTTCCTCCTGGACAGGTACCAACTGGCCTCCTTAACTAGTCCTCCTTAAGGGATAGGCCATAGCTTCACGTTCATCGGAGTAACCTTGGTGTCCTCTCCGTGATCCAATCCTGAGAGCAGGGACGTGGTGAGACCACCTTTCCTTTTTAGGGTCTCCCTACCACTCCACACTGCAGGCCTGGCACGAGGAAGGAAAGCGGAATGTACCTCTGCCAAAGAACAGGTACAAGAAGACCCAGAAGACTATGGCCCTGTGCAGGTTGGTCCTATTTTCCTGAGGAGCCCATAGAAGGACAAAGAAACCTATGAACAATTTTCCTCTCCAGCTCTTTCCCAGTGCACTGAGAAGAGAAGCCTATGAAAACTGGCACCAGGCGGGTCCGAGCCCAGAGAGGACATGCTTTTCTATCCATGGCCAATTCTTGGTTACTTAATGGCTGACCACTGAGGACTGTCCTACCCCACAGGCTGTTGTGCACAATGCTCCCCCTCTGATAGGAGGGAAAATTAAACCACCACCGGATGTGTTACTAATGCCCCCTGCCAGAAGGGCGGTGCTAACCGATTGTATGACCACGTTACCCTTGCCTCCAGGCACCGTGAATCCTTGGGTGCTACATGGAAAGCCTTTCTTTCTCTCTTTAAGTAGCTTAAAGCCCTTCTTTAGCTATTCTCTCACTTGGGGGTCCTGCAGTCCTGACTCCCAGTGGCAGGAAAGAATGAAACCCAGGAACGAGGGTGAAACTCAGGGCATTCTACTCACCATCAACCTCGGGAGTAAGGGGTCATACCTCATCTGAAACTTTAAACCGCTTCAGGAGGGCCACAAACTTCTGTTTGATGTTAGGTTGCTGTGGGAACAAATGGCACAGTTCTCAAACCATACCCATCTGTGGACAAGGACTGATTTAAGTCAACTGAGTGACCCAGGGCCCACTCCTTTCCTTTGTAAAGAACTGCGGAAGACATGAAGGTGGGAAATCGGCTTCTAGCCTCTGGCATGTAAAACCCACCAGGGAAGCAGGCACCCGCATGGAAAACGCAGGAGCGGCTCCCAGGGCCGTGGGCATAGATGGAAGGAGAAGGTTTCATCCCCCCCTAGCGCCCTCCACCACCCACACATCTCCAACTCCTCCCTTTCTCCAGTCCTTCAGATACATGGTACTTCTAGATGATTTCCACCGCATACACATAGGCACCTCAAGCCCAGCATTTCCAAGAATTTATCACCTTCTCCCTGTGTTCCCATCCTGGGTACCATGATCACCAACCCCTGATCACAGGAATCTGAACCTAGAGTGTCTCCCCTCACCTTTCTCCTCACAGCACAGTGCTCACCATACCCTCTTTTTCATCTGTAATACCACTGCTTTCCTTCAGGCCTTTCTCCCCACATCTCTGTGGGATCACCGCAAAGGCCTTCAACCACCACTCTCCCACCCTCACACTCCCAGCTAGTTTCCAGTCTTGTTCTCTTCAGAGTCCACAGTGATCATTTAAAATGCAAATCTCATCATGCTACTCCCCAAATTAGAGGTCTTCATTGGCCCCCAGTGCCCAGGGAAGAAAGCTACAGCATGAAGCATGTGTCTGTCTGAGGGCTGCCCTGCCTGTCCCTAGCCTCACCTCACCACTGAACACCCCCCACATCCCATTCAAGCAGAAACTGCTAATAGTTCTGTAAAGAATGGCATGCTGCAGTACCCCTGGGGCCTTCATATATGGTATCTTCTGCCCTGACTGCACATTCTCTCTCAATCCACTTGGTGAAGTTCTATTTATCCTTAGAAACCCATCTCTCGGCATCTGGTCTGTGAGGCTCTCTTGGCACTCCTGCCTGGAGTCGGTCACTTTCCCCCTGGGCACCATCGCTGTCCCTTACACCATGCTCTATTTTCTAGCACCTACTCTGTTGGTGCAGGGAGCCTGCTTCCCGCCCCCCTCTCTCTGCCTGCCTCTCTGCCTACTTGTGATCTCTCATCGCTGTCAAATAAATAAATAAAATCTTAAAAAAAAAAAAAAAAAAAGGCAGGGCTTCCAAAGGTAGAAAGGGCATCCATAGCAGAGAAAAAAAAAACAGTTAGTGTAATCAATTAGTGTATCTAGAACAAAGTATTCTTGGTAGGGAGAGAAGAATGCAGGTGTACAAAAGGAGACAGAAACTAAAGAACCATTACTAAGTCTCTGATAATCTGACCGGAGAGTGCCTGGAGCTAAAAAAACAAAAAACAAAGAACAACCTTTGAGGAAGAGGATATTAATAGGAGCATTGAACTCTGGTCATGTAACAGGGCATAGCTATGGTTCATACGAGACCACAGGGAAAGGTGAATCGTAAAGCTCTAGGAGGCACTCTAGGGGAAGAAAACAGGGCCTCTCCGTGGTTATAGAGCAGGAGAAAGAAGAACTTAACAGAAGGAGCTACACAGAGTGATCCCCCAGCCTCTTCCCATTGCAAGCACAACAGCATAAGATGTCTGAGGCTCTGGGGACAGGCTTTTCCCAGGCCATTTTGGAGTTCAATCAAGGGTTAGATACCAGAAGACAAGAACAGTTCTCATGCTCTCTAGTCATTCATTATTTAATGGGGGAAATCAAGGCCATTGGCCAGAGGATCTATATATAAGCCCAGTGATGCCTAAGGAAGTGTGGGGAGAGGACAGTGTGGTAGCGTGGTGAACGCCAGGCTCAGATGCAACACATTTGGAAGGTCTGGTCTACCAAGACTTATTTCATTCTTGCTCTTGGGGTACCTAGGCTAGTTCTATGCTAGACAATCAGGATGTGTCTGGGCAAAAATGAAACTGAGTTTCTAGCAGTTTTGACTCTTCTACACTTTTAGCACAGGAACTCCAGAATCAGTCAAAGTTAACCTAGACCGAAAAACAGACTCTGAACTCTAGAGAACAAACTGATGGTTACCAGAGGGAGGGGATTAAGAGTACACCTATCACAATGAGCACTGAGTAATGTACAGAATTGCTGAATCACTATATTATACATCTGAAACTAATATAACACTGTAGGTTAACTATACTGCAATTAAATTAAATTAAATTAAACTTAATTTAAAAACCAAAAAAAAAAAAAACCAAAAACCAAACCAAACCAAAAAAAAAACCCCAAAGTTAACCTAGAAATCCAGGATTAAGTGTCTTAGTCCAGGATTCTAATTTCACCAAAAATAGTGAATCCTGAGGAAATCTTATGTAGGAGACACAATTCAAAGGCATTTGGCTTCTAAGATTATGGATTCATTAAGGCAGGAATGATACCTAATGTAATTAGACCTTACCAAACCCAGCTCTACGCACTAGCCTATTATTTCTGGTTAAAATGATTAAAAATGGTGATAGCCCTAGAAAAGATTGTGTCTGTATATGTGGTAGGCAGGATGTAATTTGAAGTAGTCACCTGGAGAGGGGACAAGGGGTGTCTGATGCATTCTGCTTCTTGAGGAAGCATTACCTGTTGCAAAGTCTAAAACAAGGTTTTTCAACCCATTTTCTACCCTGAGATAACCTGAAAAATAGAACACGCTCCTATAAGTAACACTGCTTCTCTACAACAGTGACTCTTAATTACGTGGTGGTGGAAAAGATAAAGGGGTGTATCAGAACCTCCAGAACCTTCATGCGCAGATTTTTAAAAAGACCCCAGGAAGTTTCAATACACCAACCACTCCCATCCTACCTCCAAACTGAAAATCTCAGCTAAAACATTCCCCAGACCTTTGAGGCTTACCCTTGTGATGGCAGAGGTTGAGGTTAGTTTCCTCCGGGTCTTCTTTACTTTCCGTAGATCTTCATCTTCATAGAACAGGTCCTAAGGGGGTAGGTGGATGGAATGAAGTTGGGAAATCCCAGGAGGGTCTGGAATTATTTCTCAGACACTACATGTGAGGGGCTGTGGAAAGTTACCTGCCCATGCAATGGATCATCACTGCCTTCCTGTTCTGATGAAAAACTCTCTTCCTCTTCCTCAGAATAATTGTCAATATCAGGAGAACGATCTGGAAAGAGACACCTTAGTCAGACAACCTTGCAGTATGAAGATCTGGCCTAAGAGAGTTTGGTTGGCCGGAGTCACGGCTCCCGTCAAGTGGAAATATGGCTGGGATAGAGGAGAGGGCCACAGCCATTGCAGGCCCCATTTTATTCTCTGGGATCTCTAAACTTCTCTTTCATAGGAATATTTTAGGTCCTTCCTTATTCAGCTTTCCCAGGATGGGGAGCAGGTGATGGGCTTGTTCTTGACCCGCAGGGCCTGCAGATACTGCATACATCTTACCAGACAGCTTGGATTTGATTCCTTCATGGTCAATGGGCTGGCTGGACAGAGAGTAGATCTTTATTTCTGCCACAGGCACGGAGACGTCCTTCACGTTGCTGTGCAGGCCAAGCACCAGGGCACCTTCATTAGGGTGCTGCATCACCTGAGACCACAGGGCAGCAATGCAAATGCCTTACTAGGGGAGGCGAGCTGTCCCTTTTCATAAATCCAAGTGGATGTGCAAGTCAATGGGAATGGATGGTGCTAATACATTTTCTTTCTCATTAGCTTTCAAATCCAAGGTTACTGTTCTTCTATTACCCTCAAGGTCTTACTTGAATTGTCAGCCACTGGTCAGGCCCTGTGCTTAAAAACAAGTATCAAGCCTCAAGACTAAAATGATGGCTAATCTCTAGGACTACATTTTAGTGTCAGTCCTTGACAGAGAACTAGTTCTCCTGGCTGGTTGGGGCCAGCCTGCAGATGGTGGCCACCTGGGTCTGGCAATGGGGAAAAGGACCTACAGGACCTGAAAAACGGAAGGGCTTGACACAGGTGGGGAAATGTGGTGTCCGTAATATTTCATTCCCTACAGTCCCTCAGACTCATTCAAAACCCGAAGAAGAAAGACAGATGGGCTGGGACTGTCTCACATATTCTATTTATTAAGGTCATAAAAATTTTCCTATTCAATGTACTAAAGTAGACATAGGTTAAAATTGATTTGTGGGCCAGCTGCGTGGGGGCTGGGCGTGTGGCAGCCGCTGAGCTCTGCACAGGGGGGAAAGCCTCCTGGCACCAGCCACATGGGGAATGGGAAGCCACTGGGTCCTGCAGACAGGACTGTGATGGATGTCAACTACATCCATGCGGCCAGATTAGAGGAGCAAGCTAATGCTTTTCAGGAACAGGAAATCAATGGAAATCCCTGCTGACATGTTGACAGGACTTCAGTTAAATGGGGCCTGCTCTGAAAATCTGCAACTATCATGTAAAACCTCTGCAGACAAAGTATTTATTTACTTACTTACTTATTTATTTATAAGATTTTATTTATTTCTCAGAGAGAGAGAGAGAGAGAGCACAAGTAGGGAGAACAACAGGCAGAAGGAGAAGCAGACTCCTGGCTGAGCAGGGAACCTGATGTGGGACTCGATCCCTGGCCCCTGGGATCATGACCTGAACTGAAGGCTGATGTTTAACCGGCTGAGCCACCCAGGTGAGTTTAGCATTTATTTTTTATTTTTTTTAAAGTTTTTTATTTGAGAGAGAGAGATTGAGAGAGCGCATGAGAGGAGAGAAGGTCAGAGAGAGAAGCAGACTCCCCAGGGAGCTGGGAACCTGATGTGGGACTCGATCCCAGGACTCTGGGATCATGACCTGAGCCAAAGGCAGTCGCTTAACCAACCGAGCCACCCAGGCGCCCTGGGTTTAGCATTTAAAGAATGACAAAGCATTTAAAGCATTTAAAGAATGACTCTTTGTAGTAGAGCCAAGCTGGGGTCTTAGACCTCAAAAAATACATAATGACATAATTTGTTTCATGTGATGATGAAACTCTGTAAGCATAATACATACACATGTATATGTAAAGAATTTCAGTGAAGTGAAACGTCATCCTATTGGATAGATGAGGCAATCTATCGGCTGACCTGAACTCAGCCAGGAGGAGCACGGATAACTTGTGGACAGGACTGTTTTCATCAAATAGATCATCAAATAGAGTGATCTTTGTCATGACTGAACACTCCTCCCCACTAAAGGGACTTTCTTCACAGATTGCTTTCCCAAAATCTTTGAAAAAGGACTGAATTGAATGATCTTTTGGTTAAAGATGTAGGGAGATTATAAACAAGAAAACTTGCGGAAGGGGAGAAAAGAGAGAGAGATGGCGGTCTTCCTTGAATTCCTCTGCTCCTGAGAGCTTGTGTTATTTGGATGGAAATGACAACATCCCTTTTCATAGAGGCTCCTTCACTTGACCTTATTAAGGCTTTGCTGGGATGCACTGTGATGTGTGAGATGAGGGTGCATCATGGCCCCTGCAGGAGCAGAACCTCTGGAAACAGAAGCTTTGCTGTGTTTTGGGGATATCCATCCATATTCGGCTTCTTTCACCGGGGGTAATGAATGGTATTTTCTGGATAGATGTACTTTCAGATTGGCTCTTTGTTTCCATAGAAGGAAGTATTTTTTCACATTATGGTTGCTATCTATACTAATTTGTTTCTGAAGGAATTTGCCAGAAGTTATAGATCAGAAAGCCTTGTTACTAGTACAGCACACACACACACACACACACACACACACACACACACACACACATATGCCTTCATGATGGTGTAGTTTTTTTAAGGTTTTATTTTTAAGTAATCTCTACACCCAAGGTGGGGTTTGAATATATAACCCTAAGACCAAGCATTGCATGCTCCACCTACTGAGTCAGCCAGGCGCCGTACGTGCAATTTTTTTAACATTGCTCTGATGCTTTGTTTGATTCTTGGTCTGAACACTTGTTTTTAAGAATGTGAAAAGGTGGGCTTGCTACATACATATCTGTTCAAAAAGACATTTGTTTGAATTCCCATATATCAATACCTTGTTGAATTGGTGCTTTATAGTCACAATAAAGCATTATTTCAGGTTAAAAAAATAATAAAAAGTGAAACTGATTTGTGGCCCCTTTTTTCTTTCCCTTTGTCAAGGTTGAGAGTATTCACCTGGCACATAAGGAAACTATGCAAATGAGCAAATACATTGAGGATAATGGAAGCCTGCTTTTATCCTGTTGGAGGAGGGAATTCTATCTATGGAAAGGGGAAAGGCTACAATAAGCCCAATGGTGTTGGGTCGGAGTTAATTGGAATGTGAACTCATGATCAGATAGACATAGACAGGGAAACAGGCGTGATGTTTGTATATACATATATATGAGGGCATATACACATAGGGAGATACATTTTCTAGCTCTCTCTGTTGAGAGGGAGTAGAAATAATTACACCCCAACTGGGAAAATGAATACTTCTGGTACTCAGATGTTGGTGTCTAAATACCATTCTCCACTAAAAGGAACCAGGACTCTTCAGAGAATCAGTTCATTCCAAGGCTGGGTCAGGGAAAGTATAAGATGATACTTTGTATCAGAAAGTAAAGAAATATATAAAGAATGGTGGGATGTATAAAAAGAAAGATATAGGAACCAGCTTGGAGGGGCTCTCACTGGCCAAATCTAAGATAATCTGAGCATCAAAATAAATAATGACAGTTACAGATTAAACCCCACTGAAATAAACAGGAATCCATAGGTCCATAATTAATACCAAAAACGAACCAATCAATAAATGGGAAAGAAGAGGAAAGCTCTGTCTTACAACAGTGAACTCACAATACAGCAGGAATGACGGATTAGAAAGTCATTATTTGGGGGCACCTGGCTCAGTCGTTAAGCATCTGCCTTCAGCTCAGGTCATGATCCCGGGGTCCTGGGATCAAGCCCCGCATCGGGTTCCCTGCTCTGCGGGAAGCCTGCTTTTCCCTCCCCCACTCTGCCTGTTTGTGTTCCCTCTCTCACTGTGTCTCTCTCTGTCAAATAAATAAATAAAATCTTAAAAAAAAGTCACTGTCTGGCAAGCATCAAAATAATAATTGAATCAGGCAAGAATTATCAATAGATGCTAAAATTAGTGAGTGAACATATGAGGAGAGAAAAGCTTGTTCTATCAACATCTCAAAACATCTCCCTATAAAGTATTTTTTCATTGGTAAATACAAAAAATGTATTAATTTAGGTTGGAAATGCTGGCAGACATCCTCTTAATCAAGCAATAGAAGCTAACCTCACCAGAAATGGAACAATAGACATGCAGCCCTGCCCGTCGTGCACTGGGAGGAACACAGCATTACTTCTGTGTTTTGTGGTAATTCTGCCAAAAATGCATAAGCTGAATCTAATCTTCAGAAGACATCCGACAAACCCAAACTGAGGAATATTCTCTAAGGTAACCAGTCTGTACTCTTTCTTTCTTTTTTTTTAGCCTGTACTCTTAAAAAAATGTCAAGGGAGTGAATGACAAGGGAACTCTGAGGGACTGTTGAAAATTGAAGAAGACTAAAAAGGCACGACAGCTAAATGAACACGTAATCCTAGATTAAATCCTGGGCCTGTAGAGGACATTGCTGAGACACTTGGTGCAATGTGAATGGGGACTGTGGTTGGATGGTGATCTGTGTCAGCGTTAGCATCCTGATCTTCATGGCGGGCATGGTGCTGAGCACACAGGGGAGTATTCTTATTTTTAGGAAATCAACACAGTGCAGTATTAACATGTAATAGGGCATCATGTCTGCAACTTACTCTCAGGGATTCAGAGAAGAAAACAATATGCATGAATGTTTATATAGGGAGAGGAAAATAAGGCAAATGTGTTAGCACTGAAGAATCTAAGGGAAGAGTATATGGGAATTCTTTGTACTATTCTTACAACTTTTCTGTAAGTTTGAATTTCCTTTTAAACTTAAAGAAAAACATTTTGTGAGGGAGAAAGTACCTGGATAAAAAGAGGTATATCATGAATTTCCAATAAAAGAAATGACTTGTAAAATAAAATAAAAAACCCAGACAATAGGCTGGGAAAATCATTTGCTGAGCTCAGCTGTCTGGGCCCGGTGTCTGTCTTGGGCTCTCCGACTTAAAGGGCTGGAGACGGTTCCTCTTACCTCTGCCATGTTGATGAGTCCCACAGCCAGGGTCTTGTAGCCCAAGATGGTCCGGTTCTTGTAGCGCTTTCTCCTTTGCAACATGATCTGTAACTTGTTGGCATCTCGCTTCAGGAAATGAGGATACTGGCGCACAAAAAGCCAAGCACGGTTAATAAGCAATTGGGTCCCGGGGCACCTGTGTTGCTTAGTGGGTTGAGTGTCTATCTGCCTTTGACTCAGGTCATGATCCCAAGGTCCTGAGATCAAGCCTGACATCTGGCTCCCTGCTCAGTGGGAGCCTGCTTCTCCCTCTCCCTCTTCCTCTGACCCTCCCCCTGCTTGTGTTCCCTCTCTCTCTCTCCCTCAAATAAATAAAATCTTAAAAAAAAAAAAAAAGCGACTGGGTCTTTGGTGGGTTCCGGTCCTGCTGGAGGATACACAGCGCAACTTTTCTGTGCCTCACTGTCTCCTGTCTTTACAAGGCTGGGAATCAGGGGTGAAGGAACCACCATTAAGTTGCTGCTGAGGGTCTGATTCTGCTTGGTGCCAGACTTCCACTCTGCAGCTCTGTGGTACACATATGTTCAGAAAACTGCCTCCTGGTGGCTCAGTCGGTTAAACATCTTCTGCCTTTGGCTCAGGTCATGATCCTGGGGCCCTAGGATTGAGCCCCTTGTCAGCTCCCTGCTTAGGGGGGAGTCTGCTTGTCCCTCTCCCGGCCTCTCCACCCCCACCCTCCCCAGCTCGTGCTTTCTCTCTCATTCTTTCTCCAATAAATAAAATCGTAGAAAAGAAAAGAAAGAAAAGAAAAAAAAAAAAAAAAGAAAAGAAAACTGCCTCTTTCCTTGCCATGTGACCAAGTATTTTCTCCATGTGCTTCAATTTGGGCTCCTGGGATTACAAGGAGAGAGAGACATACTAAAAAAGGATAAGGAGGAGAAGGTAAAGAACTGAGATTACAATATGGGGGCAGAATGAGACTGAAGGGGACACATTCAGCAGGGGTGCGGGCTGCAGATTACCAAGGAGAGATAATGGGGCTGAGGGCAGGCTGAGAAAGGATGGATAGGCTAACAGCCTTATCCAAGGAAAAGGAAAAGGAAAAGAACTTGGGTCTTAGCATCCTCACGGTGGCTGGCTAAGTGATAGCTTTGGTCCTTCAGGCTAGCTACAGAGGCTCAATTCATTGGGTGACTTTAATTCATTGTGCCATGGCTGCTCTTGGATAAAACAGTCTCCAGATTAAACGAATATTTAGGAACTAGATTGGACATTAGTGACTAAGATTGAGTACATTCTCACCTGGAGGGAGAAGGTTAATTGGAGTTCTGTTTCCACCAGTCCACTAGCTGGAAGGATGATCTCATTGGAACGAAGAATCCTTTTTGAACCCTAAAACCAAGAAAAATAGGCCAAATGTGTATCATCAAAAATCAGACCAAAAGGAATACTACATTTGCAAATAACTTTTAAACTCTACAAATATTCTTACCAAATACTTCATAGGTTTTTGTCAGACTCATCAAAATCAAGCCACATCATAGGCATGATCTTACACGTTATTATGTTGTGTGTTCATGAAAAGTTTTCACATAAAAGTGAGTAATTTTTGCATCTGAGTTCTCCTAAAACTCCCGAAGAAGAGCCAGGCAGGTGGCAGTGCCCTCCCCATGCTCACCTCTGCCTCCCTTCTTCCTCTGAAATTGACACTTCACCTGTACTGTCTTGTCTTTGGGCCTTTCTTTTCACACCCTTTCCCCCCCTCCTTCTTGGATGCTCATTCACGCTTCGACACATACCTAAGGCACTCACCTTTCAGGTCTCAGTTTAATTTTTTCCCAGGAACCTTTCCTTTTAGCCCTACCCCTTCCAACCTAACAAGAGGTTGCATTTTTATGCCAGCATTTTTAGCTCTAAAAATAAAGTTGGGCCAAACTATTCCTACGGTGTAAAAAGAGACCAGCAGGAAGGCCTAAGGAATGCCAGTCAATTTGTATAAATTACTTTTTCAAAAAAATTGAGGTTTATTTTTTTTTTATTTTTGAGGTTTAATTTAAACACAGTGAAATACCCAGATCTCCAGCACACAAATCAATGAGCTGATAAATGCATATACTTGTGTAACAACCCATATCTGCCTCAGGATATCCATCATTTCTATTGCTCCAGAAAAACTCTGTGATCCTTGCCAAACAATTCTACACTGCTCTTTCAGGTAAGCACTGTTCTGATTTCTTTCACCATAGGTTAGTTTTGCCAATTCTAAACTTCCATATAAATGGTCATAAGGTATGCACTATTCTAGTTGAGCTTCTTCAAACACCATCTTTTGAGGTTCATATAGGGTGTTGCATCTATTAGTAGTTCAACCCTTTTTATTGCCAGGTGGAATTCCGTTCTATGAATACACCACACTTTGTCCATTCTACTGTTATTGAACACTTTTGGGTCGTTTCTAGTTTTTGGCTATTATGGCTAATGCTGCCATTCTTGTTACAAGTCTGTGTAGACATATGTGTTACTTTTTCTTGGGCAAAAACCTAGGAGAGGAATTGCTGGGTCTTAGGGTAGTTGTATGTTTAATTTTATGAGAAACTGCCAGATCAATTTCCAAAGTGTTAGTACGATTCCCAGCCCCAGCAGCAGTGTATGAGAGCTTCAGTTACTCCGTGTCCTCACCAACATTTGGTGTGGTCAGGCTTTGATTCACGGATTCTAATGGGTACATACAGTGGAATATCACTGTGGTTACAGTTTGCATTTCCCTGATGACTATTACTGTTAAGCACCTTTCCATTAGTTTATTGATCATTTGTATACTGCCATTTATGAGAAGACTGGTCAAATATTTTCATCCAGGTTTGTTTAACTTGTTTTTGAGTTCTAAGAGTTTTTTTTTATATATAAGTTACTTGTTAGATATATGTATTGTAAATATTTTCTTGCCTACTTATTTTCTTTCTTTTTTTTTTGCCTACTTATTTTCTTAATGGTATCTTTTGATGAAGTATTTAATTGTGATCAAGAATACTTTATTACTTTTTTATGGTTAATGCATTCTGGGTCCTAGCTAAGACATCTCTGCCTAGTTTAAGATTGTGAAGTTAGGGGGCGCCTGGGTGGCTCAGTGGGTTAAAGCCTCTGCCTTCAGCTCAGTTCATGATTCCAGGGTCCTGGGGGAGCCTGCTTCCTCCTCTACTTCTGCCTGCCTCTCTGCCTGCTTGTGATCTCTCTCTGTCAAATAAATAAATAAAATCTTAAAAAAAAAAAAGATTGTGAAGTTAGTCTGCTGTGTTGGAGCAGATATTCTGCTGTTTCTCTTTAAAAATTCTATAATGTTAGTTTTTATATTTAGGTTTTATATCCATTTCTCATTTTTTGTTTTTACAAAATGCAAATTTTGTTTAATGCAGGAAGGAAAATATAAATACAATATTTTGCAATGTTTTTGTAATGAGAATCGTATTATATCATACCAATGAAATATAATAAAGGAAATTGTGCCTCATCTGTTAGATAACACTTTTTGTGGTAACCACTATTACGAACAAGAATCTTGACAAAATTTTCACCTGACTTTATTGATTTATTTGATTTTTAAAAAATCTCTGTAAAATGAATCTTGACAGAGAAGACATGGCTTCTCTGTCAAATGGCGGCCGTTTCTCTCCCATCACCCACACACCACTGGACTGGAGATGCGGAAGGTGTCCTCCTCCTTTTCATCACCAGCTCTAGAACATTCTCCCTTCCACCTCTCTAAAAACCCTATTCTGGATTGATGCCCTCAGTTCATACTATCCTCTATAGTATGAGGATACTATACTGCTGTTGCTGGGATCTTTAACTGTAGTTGTCCCTGCTCATTTCTTGATTTTAGCTCCTCATTCACTGTTCTTCTCCCCGGTACTACACCAGCCAGAGTTCTTTGTGGTTTCAATATATGCTCTTTCCTACATCTTGGCTGCCTCAATCCTCTAATCCCCCATTTCCAATGATCTTGTCCTTACACTTATTTTAGCTACTCACCCAAACGATCATACTCCAGATCTTATCATTACCAATAATTACAACCAATACCTAATCTCAGTTTCATGCTCCCCCCTCTCTGATTACTACCTATCTTTTCAGCTCATTTTCTCTGGTTTGTCAACAACAATAATCCTTTAGACCCACCAGGGCCTACAATCCAAGGATCCTTCCGTTGTTTGAATTTTCCTCAGGGCCCTGTTGTCCATCTTTCCTCCTTACCCATCTGAAATGACACAGGCAATCTTTACAAACATGTTTTGCACACACCTGTAACTCCTGTGCTCTGCTGCTAGTCTGCCATACTCATTTCGTAAAAAATTACAACCCTATTTAAATCCAACTGCAGGGTGCCTGGGTGGCTCAGTTGGTTAAGCATCTGCCTTCAGCTCAGGTCATGAACCAAGGGTCCTGGGATTGAGCCCTGCATAGGGCTCCCTGCTCAGCAGGGAGTCTGCTTCTCCTCTCTCTCTGCCCCTCCCCTGACTCCTGCTCTCTCTCTCTCAAATAAATTAATAAAATCGGAAAAAAAATTCCAACTGCAGCAGCTAAACATGCCCAGAGAGAATCATATAATCAGGCGAACTGGTCTGTCTTCTAATATATGACCCCAAATCAGTAGTGTGCTGACAAGGCTGCCTGGCAATTGCTATGTATTATTCCAAGTCCTTCCACTTTTCTACTCTACTTGATGATGGTTTTATATGTTCTCATTTTTTTCTCAACCCCCTAACACCTCCTTACCTCTCCTCACTCTAAGCTAATAACCTTGATTCCTACTTTGCTGACAAAGTGCAAGCAATGGGAAAAGGGCTCCCAAAACTCCCAGCACACCTACCTACTAGGCGCATCTGTGCTCATGTATCCTGTGTCCCTCCTGTGTTACAGGGCTCCTCTCTCATCTAAAGTCAACCGCTCCACTTGGGCACCAGAGCTCAACCCTTCTCACCTGCTCAAATGGGCTCTTCTACCCAGTCTTTCCACTCCTACATAATCAACTTCCCTCTTTTTCCAGATCATTTCCACTAATAAACATGCTGTTATTTCTCTTATCTTAAAAAAACCAAAACCAAAACCAAAAAACAACTCTCTCATCCCCACGTGCCCTGCTCACTACCAACCTGTTTATTGCCTTCACTTTATAGCAAACTCCTCAAGACTTGTCTACTTTTACTCTCCTGAAGTCCTCTTCTTTCATTTTCTTTTAAATGCATTCCAGTCAATCTTCCTATCTCCACCAGTCCACCAAAAATGCCATTGACAAGGTCTCAAATAAATTTCACTTTACAGAATTGATGACCTGTTCTCATCTCCTTTGACTTATCTGCAGTTTTTAAATTTAATTTTATTTTTTTTAAGATTTTATTTATTTGACAGAGAGAAAGAGATCACAAGTAGGCAGAGAGGCAGGCAGAGGGAGAAGGAGAAGCAGGCTCCCTGCTGAGCAGAGAGCCCAATGCGGTCTGCAGTTTTTGATAGAGCCCATCAGTCTTGACACTTCTTTCACCTGGCTTTTAAACCCCACACTCTCGTGTATTTCCTCTTATCTTCTGGCTACTCTCTCTTGGTCTCCGTTTCAGGTCCTTCCTCTCTTCACTGACTTCCTAATGTTGGAGTGCTTGGGACCTTGATTCTTAGACCTGTTCTCTTCTCTATATTTACTCTACTTCTAATTCTTTCATTCAGTCTTAGGGTTTTAATTAAATATACTTTTCAAATTGTATCTCTATCTCAGACCTCCCTCCTGGACTCTAAAGCTATATATTCAATTGTCTATTCAACATCCCCTCCTGGACATTTAATAGGCATCTCGAACATAAATTGATAAGCTTAGTTTTGGATCTTTTCCTCTAAAGCAGCTTTACCCACAGTCTTCTCCATCTCACTCAATGGCATTTCCACTCATCAATTGCTCAAGAAAAAACTCTGATGGGGAGCCTGGCTGGCTTGGTTGGTACAGCATGTGGCTCTTGATCTCGTGGCTCTTTATCTCGGGGTCGTGAGTTCAAGCCCCATGTCAGGTGTAGAGAGATTGCTTAAATAAGCTTCAAAAAGAAAAGACAAAACTCTGGTGCTACCTCCTCTCTTGCCTGAATCACTGTTATGGCCTGCTAATTGTTCTTCCTGATTCCTCTTTCCCACCGATAAGTGTCTTCACCACACAACAGCCAGAGTGATTCCATCGCTCTGCTCAAAACCCTCCAATCCACACAGATTGAAAGCCAGAGACCTTGCAATTATCTGTGCACATCCTGTCTCCCCTACTTCTTTGACTTCATCTCCTCCTGTTCTCATTCCTCTCGAGCTTCACCGGCCACCTCCTCCTTCCTCTTGATTCTGTCAGACATATGCTTGCCTTAGCCTTGCCTTTTCCCTCTACTTAGATAGCTTTCTCCAGATATTGCATGGCTCCCTCCCTTACCTCATTCAAAGTCTTTGCATAAATGTCATCTTCTCAATGAGGGCTACCCTGACCACCACATATAATTTGTAACTTCCCTCACCTCTGGCATAGTCCATCCCTTTATCTTCTTTATTTCCCCACAGGAATATCTCCTTCCAATAGCAGTGGCCCTCACTATTTGAATTCTCACTATCCAAATATGTGCTGTAAATACTTGTAAAAATTTCTATCCCATTTGCATAATCTGAATTGCAAACCTGATAAACCCAATCTGCGGGTGCAGGTAACAAGACACAGAGTGCAGGGCAGTCACAGGATCACAGTGAGCACTGGCACTTTTAAAGCGTGGTGCACTACTGTTCTCATCTTTCCCACCCTTCTCCAAAGATTTGCTCTTCATGGGGCCCTTACTTGCTTCTTCCAGGTGCCTGGGACACTACCGAGTTGGTCCAATTTCAAAATTATCTTTAGTATCTTTACATACCATCTTTAAGCTATATAACAGTATATCTTCATTTGCAGTATAGAAGCAAAACAAATTATATCTGATACAATATCATTACTTACAGCACATAAAAATACACATTAAGGAGTATTTAATGCATTAAAAATTAGGTTCCTAGTGTTCTATTTATTTAAAAGAGTGAAAGCGCCCACTCCAGAGAGAGCATGAGTGGGGATGGCGGAGAGGGAGAAGCAGATTCCCTGCTGAGTGAAGAGCCTGACTCGGGGCTGGATCCCAGAGCCCTGGGATCCAGGGCTTAACCAACTAAGCTTAACCAACTTAGCTACTCAGGTGCTCTGGTTCCTAGTGTTTTAAATGCCTCTTTTAAAAATCTAAGATTATTGGTGAATGGTCACATATTTAAGAGTGTTGTAGTAATATCTGAGGAAATAGGTGGAGATTTCTTGTGTATCTGAGAATTCAGTGTTATTTTTCCCATTTAAAGAATGGAAGACAGGCTGCTGCCATCCAACATGTTTCCCAGATGGATTAGATTTCAAGGAAAGTCCGTAGATAATGTTATTTATTATGTTTATTGTCTTTTTCCTTCTACTACAATGATTCTTAAACTTTCCAGTCTCGGAATCTTTTTACACTCAAAAATTATACCCAAATAGCTTTTGTTTATATAGGTACATCTATCAATATTTACATTAGAAATTATACCAGATAATTAAATGTATTATATGTATTAATTCACTTAAAAAATAATAAACTTTCATGTGTTTACATGAAAACATTTTTTGTGAAAAATATCTTTCCCAAAACAAAAACAATTTAGCAAAAAGATGGCATGGTTTTTTAAAATAACAATTTTACTGGGATATAGTTCAAATACTATACAATTCGCCCATTTAAAGTGTACAATTCAGTGGCTTTTAGGATATTCAGAGTTGTGCAAACATTACCACAATCAATTCTAGAACATTTTCATCATCACCAAAAGAAACCCCATACTCTTTGTCACCCTACTAACCTTCTCATCCTCTGCACCCCAGTTCTAGGCAACCACTATTTTACTTTCTGACTCTATCAATTTACCTACTGTGGACATTTCATTTAATGGAATCGTACAGCACATGGTCTTTCGCTCCTGCCTTTCATTTACCACAATGTTTTCAAGGTTCATCCATGTTGTAGCATGGTTATACTTTATTTTTGTTAATTGCCAAAAAATATCCCATTGCACTAATATACCACCTTTTACATATCCATTCCTCAGACTTGGCTTGTTTCTAATTTTTAGGTATTATCAATAGATCCTGCAATAAACATTTATGTGCAAGGTTTTATATGGACATGTTTTCATTTCTCTTGGGTACCATCTAGGAGTGGAATTGCTGGATCATCGGGTAACTCTATGTCACACCTTTTCAGGAACTGCCAGTCTGTTTCCATGGTGGCTGCATCATTTTACATTCTCAACAGCAGTATGAAGGAGAGGATATACTTTTACATTTCTGCAAATCTCTCTCTTTTTAAAAATTAATTAATTAATTAATTTCTATTAACATATGATGTATTATCTGCTTCAGGGGTACAGGTCTGTGAATCATCAGGCTTACACAATTCACACACTCACCGTAGCACATACCCTCTCCAATATCCATAACCCAGCACCCTATCCCTACCTCCCCAACCCCCAGCAACCCTCAGTTTGTTTCCTGAGATTAAGGGTCTCTTATGGTTTGTTTCCCTCCTGATTCTACCTTGTTTCATTTTTTTCCCCCCCTATCCCCCCATGACTCCCCCCCCGCCTCTCAAATTCCTCATATCAGAGAGATCATATGATAATTGTCTTTCTCTGATTGACTTATTTAATGTCTGGCTAATAGAAGACAACTGGATTCCCCTACCTGCTTCTGTATTCAGTTTGTTGCAAAATATTATTTTGGTTGAGTATATGAAAAAAATCCAGACTCAAGAAGATATGAAGTTTAAAAAAGGAGGAGGCTTTTGTAGCATTGTTATATATTAAAATTAACAGAAAAAGGACAACAGTGGAAAAACTGGGAAATCTGAATAAAGTCTTTTTTTTAAAAAAGATTTTATTTATTTTACAGAGAGAGAGATAATGAGAGAGGAAACACAAGTAGGGGGAGTGGGAGAGGGAGAAGCAGGCTTCCCGCTGAGCAGAGAGCCAGTTGTGGGGCTTGATCCCAGGATCCTGGGATCATGACCTGAGTGGAAGGCAGACGCTTAACGACTGAGCCACCCAGGCGCCTCATGAATAAAGTCTTTAATTTAGTTAATGATATTGTACCAATGATAATTTCTTAGTTTTCACAGATGGCTAAGAAAGATGTTAACATTGGGGAAAGCTGGGCAAAGGGAATATAGGAACTCTATGTACTATCCCTGTATCTCTCCTGCAAATTTAAAATTATTTCAAAATAAAATGTTAAAAATAAAAATCCAATCCATTGGTCTATTTTGTTCTTTGAACGGATCTTTTACGTAGCATGATTTTGTAACATCATGCACTGGTCATTTGGAAAACAGTGAGTCACTGAGCTAGGCAAACCTTTTCAATGTTACACACTTTTTAATTATATAATTTTAAAAATTATTATCATTACTCTCACCACTGATCTCTCCAGAAAAGTCCTTAAGAAATGGGAAACTGTGAAGCTTAGAGTGACAAACACATTTTCCAAAATTCTAATTTTCACTTGAAAGATCAAATTTTATTTATCATTGGCCAAAAATATTCTCAGTTGTTTCCCTTGAAGTGATAGGTTCACTTTGCTCATTTTCAAGAAAATATCTTCCAAGTAGCTGAGTTTGAATAACCAGTTTTTCTTTTTCTTTTTTTTAAAGATTATTTATTTATTTATTAGAGAACGAGAAACTGAGAATGAGAGGGGAGAAGGTCAGAGGGAGAAGCAGACTTCCCACAGAGCTGGGAGTCCGATATGGGACTCGATCCCGGGACTCCGGGATCATGACCTGAGCCGAAGGCAGTTGCCCAACCAACTGAGCCACCCAGGCGCCCGAATAACTAGTTTTTCTATAAGGCCTGCTTTCACTTAAAAATGGTGTTCCATAAAAAAAGCCAATTTTATTTATTTATTTATTTATTTATTTATTTATTTATTTATTTGAGAGAGAGCACGCCCGAACGTGAGAAGGGGCTGGGGGCAAAGGGAGAGGGAGAGAGAGAATCTTAACCAGGCTCCATGTCCAGTGCAGAGCCTTGGCGCAGGGCTCCATCTCATGACCCAAGCTCACGATCTGAGCTGAAATCAAAGGCCAGACAATTAAATGACTAGGCCACCCAGGTGCCCCCAAAAGCAGCTATTTTAATTCACAACTGAACTGCAGAAATATTGGTTCAAGACAAGAACATACTTCACTATGAAGCAGAAGTGCTTTACGCATGTTTGGAGCACCTGAAAGGCTCAGTTGGTTAAGTGTCCGATTCTTGATTTCAAATTGGGTCATGATCTCAGGTTCCACACTCAGCAGAAAGTCTGCTTGAGATTCTCTCTCTCCCTGTTCCCCCAACCCCCAACCCATCCCCATGCACTCTCTCAAATAAATAAATAAATCTTAAAAAAAGTGCTTTATCCATGTTTCCCATTTCTGTTTTATCCCCTCACTGCTGTTCCCCTATGCCTAGAGCAATGCTTTGCATATAATAGATGCTCAATAAAAATGTATTAAATGAATGAATAAATGAATAAACAAGTCATTGGATAAACGAATGTGATAACATCTGTAATTACTTCAGCTGCCTAGAAGCAATAAAAAATTAAGGCTATTTATAGTTTTTTGGTATAATTTTAAATTTTACAGAATGTTAAATATTTAATCAGGAAATAAAGGAAATTATTTCTTTTGGCAAAGGCATTTGACTGTGGGGATGGCAAAAGCAGTGGGGAACTTTCCAAACCACACCAACAGTGTTTGCATTGGAAAGCAACAGCTTTAGCAAAGGCAACAATTCCTGAAAACTGGAACCCTGCCCATGACCTAGAAATGGGTGCAAAATCGGGACAAGAAGCAAAGACACTGAAAGTCTCTACTTACATATCATTGCCCCATACTTGCTTTCTCAATGCAGGGTGCCTGGGAATGTTTCACAGAACTGGGAGGAATTATGTACAAAGATGAACAGGGAATCAGAATACAAAGTGAGACATGCAGGAATTCATAAGGAGTAATTAAAATGCTTTAAGTTTTGAGGACTAAATTAAGATAACGTATTTGTGTTGGAAAGAGAGCTGAGAACCTCAGGGTATGGTACACGTACTATGAGTGCTACAGACATGGATTCCAACGAAGCCAGTGTTAGAACAATAAACTGCTGCATCACAGCTGATCTAGCTAATAAAATATGCTGGTTAGTAGGGAGTTGCCATATAGTTCACTACTTTTCAATGAGTAAGAATTCACTAAATACACCACTTAAGTTGAAGAATCCAATCATTATTTAATGACTCCAGAATCTCAGTGAGCTCTAGGGAGTCATCATTAGGAAGGACTTAACAGTTAAGGAAGGCCTAGTAGTAGAGTTTAATGACTATATATAAATTACCTGCTCTTTAGTTTCTAGTACTACTTCTGCCACCTGGTAATTAGCTGGCAACAGGTAAAATTCCTTAACCCTCCCATAGTTCAGTTCTCCCTTCTTTCCTGAACTTCAGGAATGCTTAGAGGATGAACGTTTGTGAAATATTTTGGGTCCCTTGAAATTACTGAGTAAGTATAAGGATTTTAATGGGTGGATTACCCAAAAGTTAAAATATTCCAGTAAATTTTTAATTACCAAGTCAAAAACAATAATCTATAAATTCCTTCTACCTTAGAGAAAACCTCCAAAGTGCTTCTCTAACCCATGCATTTGCTTGGACCCAGAAACCCTGGGAGTGAGACTGAAACAGGCACTGGCCACCACAGCAATTTCTGAATCATTTATCAAACACTTCAGCATCTGTGTCACCTGATCATCAGACTAATCCCGTTAGATGTGCAAGGCAGGAAGGACCAAGTTTTAAATTTTCAGACAAAGAAACTAAGGTTTAAAGAAACTGAGTGGTTTAACTAAGAGACAGAACTGGGACTCATTTAGTTCTCATGAACTCAGTCATCTTACACTATTGTTTCTTGCTTGGCTGAGGAGGAAGGGAAGGAAGGAAGGAGGGAAGAGGTCGGCCCCCAACAGTATTTCTGGAGTCCCAACAGCAGATAAAAAGTTATCCAGCTTCCTTGGGCCCTGAACAAACAACCTTGCTCAACTCACCTGTAGCTTCACAGCAATGACCACTGAGTTAAGATCTTTGTCCATTTCTTTTAGCATGACAAGTTTCTTCAGAGTCAAGCTGAACAGCCTAGAAAAATTTTGAGAAAGACAATCCAGTCAAACATAAGAAACTTACGAGAAAAGTGATAGATGATGTTGGGGAAACACTGCTTTACCTAAAGAAAGAATGTTAGAAGGCCAATCTGTGTCCTTCTTTAGTAAAAGAGCACCCTCCTGTTTAATTCTGATACTTGAGAATTGTCAAATGGTAGGTTATTCCACGAACCTCTGTGGATATCCAATTACCTCAAGCTAAAACTTACACACTTTTCTACTTCTGATACGTGGGAGCAATTTCTGCAGGGAGAGGGGTAGGTATACCTAGGGCAGGTAGAGATGTGTATTTTGCCTCTCCAGTCCCTTTTCCACTTTATATCTAATCACACCTGAAACATTTACAGATGTAAATATGTAGCAACCAGGAGATAATCCACACAAACAAAATAGATACCATTTGCAGGAAATGACTGAAATGGCCACAATTTGGATTTCAGCTGAAATGTGTTTCAGGTATACAGGAAATCTTCGGTGCCACAATGAGGAAGTTCCATCACCTGAGAGAGGTAGGACTGTCCCTTGCTCCGGAGGCAGCAATTGCAATCTGACTTTGCCTTACCAAGACAGGGCTACTTGGTCTTCTAGTAGGAGTTGGGAGAGAAACTTTGGATTCTGCCTGTCTGCTTCTGGTTTGAGTGGTTCAAGTCCAGAACATTCTCTTCCTTGGAGAGGCTCTGGTGAATCACACAAAGGATGCTGCTTACCATAGTCATAATAAGTCCTCAGAATTAGATTCCATTTTATGCTTCCTTTCTTTCCAGTACTGTAGCTCTCTTGCCCTTGCCTTCTGTCTTACCTCTCTCCACTCCTTCTTCATGCTCTAAGCTCCAATCATACTGAATTTCTTTTAGGTCCTTGGATGCCACACCTCTGGGCCTTCTACCAAAGGGCACAACAGTATAGTTGCTCAGCAAATATCTGTTAAATACGATTTTATAATTCCCTAATTCCTCCTCAGCCATTGACTCCCTCATCTGTGCTCCTGAAACACGCTCAGATTTGTTAAACTGGAATCACCTGGGTTCATGCTTCCTCTTCCAAAACCTCCCCCTCGATGCCTACCCTCAGCATTATGTTTCTCTTTTCCCTTCAGAGGAGAGATGTGCTGATCCAAAAGGACCTCTGGTTCCGCCAACACCAAAGGGATTATTATGTTCCACATAGATGGCTATTAAGAAATGTAACTACATTGTTCAACTGATTTTCAAGCCTTATGGGAAAGGAAGGGAACATGACTGGCTGGACAAATGGAAGAGAACAAATGTTCCTCATCGAAGGCTGCTAATTATGAATGCTTTTGATGGGTCAGGTCTTTGTTTCTTTCCAAAGAAAAAATTTTCTACCTTCAGACTGATCTGCTGGTGAATAAACTCACTGCAAGATAGAAAGAGTCGCAGGAATAAATCCGGGACATGCGCTTCTTCCCCTTTGCTTGTAATCCTTCTCCACTCTTTCATACGTTCCACACGTTTAGGGAGCATCTCCTGTGTGCTGGGCACCGGATTAGTTGTTAGAATCATAGAGGATGTGGTCCTTAGCCTCATGGAGATGACACAACCCATGGGAAGAAAAGTAATGACTTCTATTATGTAAACTCCTTGCCCTCAGCTCTTTTATGTCCCATAAGGCTCGGAGCTATCTTTCTTTTATATAACATGTAAAAATTGTAGGATAATATGGCAGAATTTTGTTAGGAAGGAATAGCACATCATAGACCAATAAATGTTTATCGAACAAATAAATAAACCTTTATGCCACAGCACCTTATGTCAACAAGAAAGCCAAGGATGATTTAATACCTTAGGTAACAAAGCAACAGCAAGGCTGGATACACTTAGTGTTTGCTTAGAAACCAGACACGCCACACTGATTTCCATTCTATTGGCAATCAGTTCAATAGATCTTTTTATGTGTTTGTTTTTAATGGTACGACTCAGAGGGGTATGGGGACTTAAATGCATTCTAGTTCTTCAAAGTATAAGAAAAATGTCTATGACTTATTAAGCATCTACCATGTACCAGTTGCTTGATATATATATATATATATATATATATATATATATATATATATATATTATTTTATGTAAGTCTCACAACAATTCTACGAGGTGAGTAACATGCTCATTTTACAGATGAGGATGCCAGAAGGATTAAGAGACTTGACCAAGATCATACAAAAAGTGGTCGAGCCAAGATGCAATTTTAGGCTTGTCTTAGCCCAGAACCCAATTTAAGTTACTACAAGGCACTTTATTAAAAAGTTAGAAGAAATTATTTAATTACAAATATAATTACAAATAATTATAAATATTTTCAACATATATTTTAATATAACAGAAAAACTCCAAGGAATTAAGACGCATTTCTCCTTAAACCCACACTCACACACAGTTGACTGTTAAGTCCCAGGCAGTTCCGAGGATAACTAAGCCTGAGCCTCTGGATGTTCTGACTGGAAGTGTTACAGTTCATAAGAGGCTGCGGTAGATTCTGATCCTCGGTTTTCTTGTTACTCTATGTTTTATTGGTTGGGTACTTCTTAAGCAGTTGAAATACAGAATTCAAGGCCTAAACAGAAGGGTCCTTCCCTGATCACACTCCTGTTTTAATAATTCCAAGTGCTGGTGAAGATGTGGCATAACCAGAAGTCCCCCGTGTGGCTGGTAAGAGTGTAAAATCGTAAAATCATTCAAGAAAACCATTTGGTGGTTTATTAGTAGACATTAATTATATTCCTATTCCTATGCCTGGCTGCTCCCAAGAGAACCCAAGAACAAAGAGTCCGAGATCATGACCTGAGCTGCAGGTAGCTGCCTAACTGACTGAGCCACCCAGGTGCCCCACTTGTAGCTATTCTATTAGGATAGAATGAAGGAAAGCGAAGGCAAGAAGGGAAAAGCTGAGTTAGAAGGCAACTGTCACTGTGCAAGCAGTAGACTACTCGTGGTTTAGGGGATGGCAGAAGCACGGCAGCGGTGAAGGTGGTAAAAAAATGGTTTGCATTTTGGATATACTACTGAAGATAGAGGTCAGCTCCTGGGTTTTTGGCCTGATCATCTGGAAAGGTGGGGTTACCTATCATTAACTGAGATGGGGAAAACTCTGGGTAAGGCAGGTTTGAGGAGTTTAAGGTCAAGACTTCAATTTTGGACACTTTAAGTTTGAAATGTCTATTAGACTTCTAAGTAGACATGTTGAGTAGAGAGTCAGATGTACAAGTTTGTCTCCGGACTGGAAACATCAATATGCAGGTGTGGCATACAAATGGAATTTGAAGTCACAAGGCCGGATGAGATGATCCACAGAATGAGGACATATACAAAGAGAAGAGCACCAGGGTTAAGCTCAAGAATACTTCACCATTTAAGACAGACGTGAAGGCTGCAAAGGTGATCAAGAAGGATCAACCAGGGAGGTGGGGGAACACCAAATAAATGTGATATTCTAGAAGCCAAGACACAACCAAGACAGAATGGTTGGCTGTATCAACCTTGACCTGCTGCTGATAGGTCAAGACAAAGACTGAGAAGAGATGACTGAATTTAGTCACGTGGACCTTAACAAGAGCAGTTTCACAGAACAGTAAAAATGAAGGCCTAATTGGAATGAATTTGAGAGAGGATGGGAGGAAAGATACTAGAGAGAGCAAATATAAAGACACAAATCTGTGGGACGCCTGGGTGGCTCAGTCAGTTAAGTGTCTGCCTTCGGTTCAGGTCATAATCCTGGGGTCCTGGGATCAAGTCCTGCATCAGGCTCTTTGCTCAGCGGGGAGCCAGCTTCTCCCTGTCTACTGCTCCCCCTGCTTGTGCTCATTCTTTCTCTGACAAATATAAAATACAATCTTAAAAAAAAAAAAAAGACACAAATCCGTTTCAATACTAGCTCCACCCCAATATCCTGAGTAGTAAACTTTTTGTCCAACAGAAAATACAGTATAAGCCACAGGTGTAACATTCCTTTCTGGTGGTCTGTAATTTCTTTATGTGCTAGGAAGAGGGTACCCAACTGACCAGCTCCAGTAAAAACCTGAGCACTAGGTCTCTAATGAGCTTCCCTGGTAACATTTCTTAGTGGTCACAATTCAGTGTATATTGTGTGACTCCACTGGGAGAAGAATCTTGAAAGCTTGCACCTGGTTCTGCCCATGTACCCTTTCTCTTCACTGACTTCATTTTTGTACCCTGTTGCAGAAATAAATCATAGCTGTGACTATGACTGTGTATTCTGAGTCCTGTGAGTCCTTGGAATCATTTCATCCAGTGTTGGTCCTGTAGAACTCCAACACAGAGTGGGCGCGAAGGGATAATTACAAAAGGGTACTAACATTGGGGTGATGGATATGTTCATTATCTTAATTGTGGTGATGGTTTCACAAGTATGTATTTATGTCAAAACTTGTCAAAATTACACTTTAAAAATGTGCAGTTTATTGTATGTCAATACTCCAATAAAACTGTCTTTAAAAATATTTTATTTATTTGAGAGAGAGATAGAGAATGCACAGGGGCACGAGACAGTATGGGCAGGGGAGGGGGGCAGAGGGAGGAGAAGCAAACTCCCTGCTGAGCAAGAAGCCTGACGTGGGGCTCAAACTCAGGACCTTGGGATCATGACCTGAGCTGAAGGCAGACACTTAACCAAGTGAGCCACCTAGATGCCCCTAAAATGTTTCTTCTTCTTTAAAGATTTTATTTATTTATTTGAGAGAGAGAATGAGAGAGAACACAAGAGGGAAAGGGTCAGCCCGCATTGGGCTCCTTGCTCAGTGGGGAGCCTGCTTCTCCCTCTGCTTGCGTGCTCTCTCTCTCACAAATAAATAAAATCTTAAAAAAAAAAAAAAAAAAAGAGTTGCAAGCTCTTCAGACTGAGCCAGCCAGATGCCCTCCCCACCCCCAAGTCCATTTTAAAGGGTGATCCCCTATCAAGAAATCCTGGCTTCCATCCTTATGGAAGGAAGGGAAGACATCTCAAAAGTTGAAAGAAAAAAAGGTTCTTTTCATGATCCTTAAAAGAACCAAATTCCTAGATTTCTGCATTTCAGCGAGCTCACCAGGAATCTCTGTGGCACAGTGGGTTGGAAGCCAGTTTCATGGTTCACCTTGGGAACATGGGAACTGGCTGAAGACTCCTCTGTAACCTCCCTTCCTACTTGTCTCCTCATCTAGGGATGAGACAAGAGGGCAGTTCTAGGTAAAAGTCTTTAACCAAAGGAGGTTTCAAATGGAACATGTAGCTGGGGTTCGCCAGCTAATGCACCTCTGGTATGCCAGTCAAAGGCCAGACAGGGAAAGGTGCACCTCTATGTGCTATAACTCAAAGAAGTCAACAATCTACCTTTCATAAAATGTATCATAAAGATTGTTGGAATCCAAAGGAGTTATAAAGGAGGATCCCAGGTTATTCAGCCCAAAAATAGTCTTCCCTTCTGCAAAGGCACTTTGAAAATATATTGGTAATAGAACTTGTTTATTGTCATTTTTAAAAAAGATTTTAATTCTTTATTTGAGAGAGAGAGAGAGAAAGAGAGAGGATGAGACAGTGAGCACAAAAGGAGAGAGGTCATCGGGAGAAGCAGACGCCCCACCCAGCAGGGAGCCTGATGTGGGACTCGAGCCCGGGACTCCAGGATCATGACCCAAGCCAAAGGCAGTCACTTAACCAACTGAGCCACCCAGGCACCCCTATTGTCACTTATTAAGACTCGATTTGGAAATGCTAGTGAAGTCTAGCATTAATAAAACAATGAAAGATCAAATCAAGGTCCCCTGATTACTCAAAGTGTTTCTTCTTTCTGCATCTTGGCCTTTTTCTGATCCCACTCCTGTCTTTACTTGTTGGGTAACCTTTGGTGACCTTTGTGTCTCAATTTTCTCACATAAAATGAAGATAACAACAGTGCCTACTTATAACACATGATATGGTTTAACTGAGAGAATGGAAGGCAAAACAGGGCCTGGCATATGGCGAGATGCTGTAACTGCTACACTTGGAACTGTCATCGCCATCATGATCATTCTTATTTGTTCACTATTTAAGCCTGTGTTCGATCTGCTTTTTTGGGAGATCAACTTCTTCCAATTGGACTTGGACTCCAGATTGGACTTCTTCCAATAAGGATAGTGATGCAACTGCCATTCTAAACAGGGAGGGAGCTCCTCCTGGCCTCTACTTTCATTCCCTGCGTCCCAGTCATTTCCCTTCCACTTGACAGGCCCTCGAGCCCTTGAAGAGAACACCCTCACTGCCGTCAACAACGGGAAGGACAATCAGAGTAACCCTGATGGAGTCTGTAACTGGCTTAAAGACTTTCTTTTTGCACAGCAAGATTTTCATCAACCATTTATTGTATATATCTTCACTGTACTTAGCTCTACGCTGGAAGCTATAAGGTACTTAGAAAAATGAGGCATAACCTCTGCTTCTGAGTTTATAATAAGCTAGTTGAGAGGAGAGGATTTAAGTATATCAAACAATTATCTAACAAATGTAATGGTGGATACAAAATTAAATACTCCGTTACATAAAAGAAGAGACCTTCTTCTTTAGCTCACACCTTCAGTGAGGACATATTATTTGAGCCCAAGAAAATTATCTCAAGAAATTTTCTTTAGATCCCAATTGACTGAATCTGAAAGAATAAGGCTGTTTACTTGGTAAGTTGATAGAGAATGATATAAAAATATAATAACAAGAATCTTTTGAAACCTTTTAAATTATTCTGTTTTGTGCTTCACTATAAGATGGAGAAACAGTCTTAAATGTCATCTACAAATGGTCCCCAACCCGTACTTCACAGCTGCTTCAAACTTACTCCATGTAAAGCAGAACTAGAGAGACTCACCCAAAGAAAAGTAGTCATACTCCACCTCCACTCCCCAAACTCCTTTCTACTAGGGTATCAGCGAAGAGTGAAGTAGCCATATTTTGGATAGGAAAGATGGGAAAAAGGAGAAACAAATATCTGGATGGAACAAAACATGCGCAGTCAGCCTTTGAATCACACTGACAGTCCTTTTGGGGCCAGAAGACAAGTGACCTGGATGCTTTTTTGCTCCTGCCAAGAAATGACTACATTATATGAGCAATCAATTTTTTCTCCCCTTTAGTTCTTTAATCACAAAATAGGAAGAAGAAGCTCTACCTTCTCTCTGCAACAGCATTTATCAGGACAAAGAACAAATAAACAGAAAAAAATTTATGGAAAAGTTTTTCCTTTGTGAGAGTAATCTTCATTTTTACAATTGCTTCAATTTTAACAGGGCACTTGTAGATGTCTGGATAAACTTCAGGAACAATAACACAAAAGGTAGATTTCTGAGCAGTGTAATTTTACTCCTTAAGAAATTACTTGAGGGGCGCCTAGATGGCTCAGTCGTTAAGCGTCTGCCTTAGACTTGGGTCATGATCCCAGAGTCCTGGGATTGAGCCCCACGTCTGGCTCCCTGCTCTGCAGGGGGCCTGCTTCCCCCTCTCCCTCTGCCTGCCTCTCTGCCTACTTGTGATTTTTCTCTCTGTCAAATAAATAAATAAAATCTTAAAAAAAAAAGTTACTTGAATACGTAGACACTAAAGTTATGATTTTACATAAAATAGCATAGACTGTGAAACAATTAATTAAGGCAGTATTATTTTAAAATCAGTAAGTCAGGGCATCTGGGTGGCTTAGTCAGTTGGTTGTCAGACTCTTGATTTTGGCTTAGGTTACAATCTCAGGGTTGTGAGATAGAGCCCTAGGTGTATCTCTGTGCTGAGTGTGGGGCCTGCTTGAGATTCTCTCTCCCCCTTTCCCCCTGACCCTTTCCCTCTTCACGGGCATGAAATCCGCTTCTCTTAACAAACAAAATTAGTAACTTTAAAGCAGATTTTTAAAAAGCAAAGTAACTCAATTACCATCTCCAAAGGCACAACTTGGGAGAAACGGCTTGAGTGAGATATAGAGAGGAATGGATTTTACAATGATTGGATAAAAGGAAAAAAGACTTCCTGGATGCCTGGGTGGCTCAGTGGGTTAAGCGGTTAAGCGTCTGCCTTCAGCTCAGGTCATGATCCCAGGGTCCTGGGATCAAGTCCCACATTGGGCTCCTTGCTCAGTGGGGAGCCTGCTTCTGCCTCTGCCTGCTGTTCTCCCTGCTTGTGCTTGCTCTCTCCCTGACAAATAAATAAATAAAATCTTAAAAAAAAAAAAAAAAAAAGGAATACTGTTTGTAATTATCTCACAAAGAAATCAGATGGAACTAGGCTTTGTTCAGATGAGAAAAAACTAAAGAATGAGAAAAAACTCAGACCTAAACAAAAAACATAACCTAGGAATAGGCTTTGGCATGTTTTATTCCCTAGCCGTAGGATATGACTTTCTGTGAAGCAGAGGTACATAAGTTTATAAGTAAACCCCTAATTTTCAGTTATTTCGCATATGTTTACTTTGGGGATAAAAATACCAATTATTTGCACATATCAACAAGATTATAACATTTCCCCCCTTTCTACAATTTCCTTGATGATAATTTCCTGGAGGGGAAAGAACTTTAAATATGGGGGAGGGTGGGGTCTTGCTATTAAAACTACACATAAAAATTTTAATGTTTGCAGCTCCTTCAGTAATTTAGAACAGACTTAAACGTAAGTTTATCATCTATAAAACAGAATTACTATGTGAAATAACAAGTGTGAAAAGTACCTAAGCATAGAGCCTGGCATATCAGAAGTGTTGAAAAAGGTTAAGCGACTTCCTTAACCTTTGCTCAAAAGAACCCTACATACCATCAGCATCTGACACGTACCAGTCACTTAAATTATTGCCCTTCAATATGACAGCCCCTTAATCCATGTATTTCAGTGATAGAGGCAGAAGAGGTGTGTGGGAACAAAACAAAAACTCTCCAAATTTCAGTCTAGCCAAAAATAAAGTGATCTGAGTCAGGGGCAAGAACCAATAAAGTAAATTAAAACAAAAATATATCTGAGGAAGACTCCCAAGACAAACATGGTTGAATATTAGGGAATTATTAATAAATTTTATCACATTAATAAGTTTGAAAAAATGCAATTACCTTATGAGATGCTAAAAAAGCATTTGATAAGTTCAACATACATTCCTAATTTTATTTATTTTTTAAAAAGATTTATTTATTTTAGAGAAAGTGTGAGTGAGAGAGCATGTGTCAGGGGGAAGGATAAAGGCAGAGAATCTCCAAGCAGACTCCCCACTGAGTGTGGAGCTGACGCAGGGCTGGATTTTACAACTCATGAGATCATGACCTGAGCTGAAACCAGGAGTCATGCTTTCAACCAACTGAGCCACCCAGGTGCCCCTGTGTTCCTAATTTTAAAAAAGACCCTTAGGGGGCGCCTTGCTGACTCAGTCTTTAGAGCATGGGACTCTTGATCTCAGGGTTGTAAAGTTCAGGCCCCATGCTAGGTGTAGAGATTCCTTAGAAAATTTTTTTTAATATTAGAAATTAATTTTAACATAAACAGAAAAATACTTCCTTAACATAAACTTAAAAAACATATACTTTTCATAAATAGTCAGCATCAGGAGTAAAGATGAGAGATGACAGCTTTCCTTCTGAAGACAGGAGCAATACAAGGGCCTATCTCTGCTATTCTTTTTTTTTTTTTTAAAGATTTTATTTATTTATTTGATAGAGAGAGAATGAGAGAGAGCATGAAAGGGGAGAAGGTCAGAGGGAGAGGCAGACTCCCCATGGAGCTGGGAGCCCGATGCGGGACTTGATCCCAGGATTCCAGGATCATAAACTGAGCTGAAGGCAGTGGCTTAACCCACTGAGTCACCCAGGCGCCCTATCTCTGCTATTCTTGAAAGGTGGCTAAGGTAACTAGAAATAAATGATACTGGGGCACCTGGGTGGCTTAGTCAGTTAAGCATCCAACTCTTGGTTTCAACTCAGTTCAAAATCTCAGGGTCGTGAGACTGAGCCCCACAATGGGCTCTACACTCCATGCAAAGTCTGCTTAAAATCCTCTCCCTCTGCCCCTTTTCCCAGTGCTCAGTCTCTGTCTAAATAAAATAAAATAAAGTCTTTTTTTTAAAAAAAGACAGAAATGATACAATGTTGAAAGGAGGACAAAAAAAGTCTCCATTTGTAGATATATGACTACTAGAACTCAAGAGAATCAACCAAAAAACAGTAGAATCATGAAAATATCAAAATTAATATATAAAAAAGTGTCCTTAATGCAAATAATAATCAATAATTAAATATAATTAGAAAGTAAGCAAACTGTAGTATTCAAGGGGGAAATGATTTTATAATTAACTTCAAAATACTTCAGGAAGAATTTAATAATTGTTCAATCTAGGAGATGAATATACATGGGGGTTCATTAAACCCTTCTCTCTACTTTTCTGTAGGTTTATAAACTTTCATAGTAGAAAGAAAGGAAGGAAGGAAGGAAGGAGGTAAGGAAGGAAGAAGGAAAGAAAAGAAAGAAAGAAAGAAGAAAACGAAAGAAAGGAAAGAAAGAAAGAAAGAAGAAATAGGGAGGGAGGGAAGAAGGAAGAGAAGGAGGAAGGAAGGGAGGAAGAAAGGGAAGACAGAAAGAGTAAAAGAAGAGGGGTTTATCCAGTATGATACTAACATGTATTCTAAAGCCCAAATAATGAAAACATTGTGGTACTGGGAAAAGAATAAACAAAGAGATCAATAGAAGGAACAGAGTCCAAAATTAGACCCAATTATAAACAAAAATTTAATGTATGCAAGAAATAGATAAGTTACTCAATTAATAAATAGTATTGGAAAACTGGCTATTTGAATAAAAACAATGATGGCTATCTTACAGAATTGTATGCACAGACAAAATATACTTTAGAAACGAGGGGTAACTAAAACATTTTCGGGAAACAAAAACTGACAGTTTACTACCAAAAGACTCTCATTACTGTGTATTATTTATCTACTGCTATGTAACAAAACAAATGGCTTAAAATAGTATACATTTATTATCTCACAGTTTCTGTGTGTCAGAAATTCAGAAGCATCTGGGTTGGATGGTCCTGGCTCAGGGTTTCTCATGAGGTTGCAGTCAAGATGTTGGCCCGGGCTCCAATTCATCTTGCCCACAGCTGCAGGATCTTCTTCCCAGATGGCTTATTACAAGATTACAAGTATTGGCAGTTGACAGGTGGCCACAGTTCCTCTCCCAGGGCTGAGTCACAATCTCATGACATAGCAGCTAGCTTCCCCACAAAGTGAATGTTCCAAGAAAGAGCAAGGCAAAAGGAGCAATGCATTTTATGACCCAGCCTCAGAAGTCACACTCCATCATTTCCTGAATGTCCTCCTGGTTACACAGGTCAGCCCTATTCAGGGTAGGAGGGAACCACTTAAGGGTGTGAATCCCAGGAGGGGGAATCACTGTGGGTGCCCTGGAAGGTGGTTTGAACATTAATGCTACTTTTTTTTTTTTAAGATTTTATTTATTTGACAGAGAGAGATCACAAGTAGGCAGAGAGGCAGGCAGAGAGAGAGAGGGGGGGAAGCAGGATTCCTGCTGATCGGACCCTGAGATCATGACCTGAGCCGAAGACAGAGGCTTTAACCCAGTGAGCCACCCAGGGGCCCCTTAATGCTACTTCTTTTTTTTTTTTTTTTTTAAAGATTTTTATTTTATTTATTTGTCAGAGAGAGAGACAGAACACAAGCAGGCAGAGAGGCAGGCAGAGGCAGAGAGAAGCAGGCTCCCTGTCGAGCAAGGAGCCCGATGCGGGATTCGATCCCAGGATGCCGGAATCATGACCTGAGCTGAAGGCAGCTGCTCAACCAACTGAGCCACCCAGGCGTCCCCCCTTAATGCTACTTCTTAAGGATAGTTGTAAAAACAAGAAAATTGTGCTAAAAGATCAAGGATAGGAAGAGAAATGTAGACAAAGAATATTATAAAATTGTAGGTAAATTTAAACAAACATGGCTAATATGAAACAAGAATGCCTATGCTTGATTTAACATTGTAAATATTACAGCATGCATGTGACAGGAATTGACTCAAGTCAGAATTTTTTAAAGGTCCCTGAATTGTTTCAGAGAGAAAAAATGGAAAACTAACATTAAACTCTTTTTTTTTTTTTTAAGATTTTATTTATTTGTCAGAGAGAGAGAGAGAGAAAGAGAGAGCACAAACGGGGAGTGACAGGCAGAGTGAGAAGCAGGCTCCCCACTGAACAGGGAGCCAGATGTGGGACTAGATCCCAGGACCTTGGGATCATGATCTGAGCCAAAGGCAGACGCTTAACTGACAGATCCACCCAGACATCCCCTAACATTAAACTCTTCTAAGTTTTTACATTCAACGTTTGAGAGTAATCACCAAGAAAGTAAAAACTGAATACCTGTCTTTTGAACTTGTAGTTTATATGGAATGTGAGAAAAACCCTCCCACCAATTCAAAAGGAAACAAAAAAAAAGGGTTAAAAAAAGAATAACATTAATGAAACATTATATATCAAAACTAAGGAGATTCTTAGAGGAAATTTTATTTCATTATTATTTTTTTGGAGGAAACAATACTCTTATATGGTTATATTAGATAAGAAGAAATGCTGAAATTAATGAACTAAGCAGCTATTAGGACATTTAAAGAAAAAGAACAGTTAAGTAAATCCAAATATCTGGGGGCACTTGGGTGGGTTAGTCAGTTGAGTGTTGGACTCTAGATTTTGGCTCAGGTCATGACCTTAGGGCAGTGAGACCGAGCCTCATGTTGAGCCCTGTGTGGGGTTCCGTGCTCTACTGGGAGTCTGCTTGAGACTCTCTCTCCCCGTGCCCCTCCCCTGCTTGTGGTTTCTCTCTAAAATAAATAAATAAAATCTTAAAAAAAAAAAAAGCCAAACACCTAAAAGAAAATGGAGAGGATAAAACCTATTTTATAAAATAGAAAATAAAATATATGTCTTAGTAATAAAATTTAGAAATCTGGAATTTTTTTTTTTACGATTTTATTTATTTATTTGACACAGGGAGAGGTTACAAGTAGGCAGAAAGGCAGGCAGAGAGAGTGGGAAGCAGGCTTCCTGCTGAGCAGAGAGCTGGATGCAGGGCTCGATCCCTGGACCCTGAGATCATGACCTGAGTCGAAGGCAGAGGCTTTAACCCACTGAGCCACCCAAGCGCCCCTGGAATTGTTTTTTAAAAGGACATAACTCCAGACAAAACTGTGATTCACAAGAGCATTCCACAAACCACTTATGCAAATAAAGATGGAAACTTAGATGAAAAAGGCAGATTTCTAAAAAAAACAATATAATATACGTGACTAGGGAAGTTGGAGATCACCTGAATGTTCCTATAACCACTGAAGACACTGAGCAGTAATTTTTAGTTCTTCTATGAAAGAAAACACTAGGTCTGGATAATTTTTAGAGGTGAATTCTATCAAACATTCAAGGAAGAGATAATTTTAACCTTATATACATTTTCCAGAGGATCAAAAAAAGGAAACACTTTCAAATTCATTTCATAAAATTAATATAGATCCTTATTACCCAAGAAAGAAAAATTAAAGGCCAATCTAATTTACAATCATAAATATTAGCAAACTAAACCTAGTAATGTATTCTAAAAAATACACTATGACCCATTTGGGTTAAATACACAAATATAAGGATGCCTTAGCATGAGAAAACCTAATGTAGGGGCCCCTGGGTGGCTCAGTTGGTTGGCCTCCAACTCGATTTTGGCTCAGGTCATGATCTCAGGGTCAGGCTCTGTGCTGGGCGTGGAGCCTACTTAGGATTCTCTCTCTCCCTCATACCCCCAACCCCTGTTCTCCCTCTCTGCCTCTCTCTCAAATAAATCTTAAAAAAAAAAGAAAAAATATTCCTTGACATAAAGGATATGCACCAAAAATCTATAGCAAAAACCTTAATGGTGAAGTACTGAAACATTTTCTTTTTTAAAAATTTATTTTATAGAGAGAGTGAGAGCGGATGTGCATGTGGGGGTTGGGTGGGGAAAGTCTTAAGCAGATTCAGTGCTGAGCACATCTGAGTGCAGAGCCCAATTCGTGGCTGGACAGGGCTGAGATCAGACCTGAGGGGAAACCAGGAGCCAGATCCTTAACTGTGGCACTGAGGCAACCCTAGAACATTTTCTTTTAAAACCAAGAATATGACAAGGTATCCACCATTCCCATTTCTATTCAAGGGTTTACTGTTGTATGCTAGTCAGCTCTGTAAGAGAGCAAAAAAACAGAAACAAAACCACATAAAAATATAAGGATTAAAATGGAAGAAACAAAAGTCATTATTTGCAGGCTGATATATGATACTTGGGAAATCTGGAAGAATTCCCATTAGGATTGATGAGAGTTTAACCAGGTTGCTAGATTTCCAAAATCAACTGCATTTCTAAACACCAGTAACAAAGAAATAAAACATATTTTTAAAAAAGATACTATACAAAAGTAACAAAAAATAAGACACCTGGGATAAAATAGTAATAGAGGTAACAACTATTGAGCATTTACTATGTATCTCTATGAAATAGAAACTCTTGTTAGCTCTGTTTTGCAGATGAGGAAATGAAGGCACAGAGAGACTGATTTACCTAAGACTGCACAGTTAGTAAGCAGCTAAATGAGGATTTAAACCCAAGCAGTCTGGTTCCAGCACCTTTGGTCTTAACCACTACTCCAATTTGCCTTCCTTTGCAAGATGTGCAAGGCCTCCATGGAGTTGTAGGATATATTCTACATGTATAAATGTTTTGAGACATAAATTAAAAAATGCCATGCTCATGCATAAAGGAAATTCTAGCATCAAGATCTTAATTCTCTTCCAAATTGAGACACAAAATACAAGAATGATCAAAATTCCATCAGGATTTTCCATAGATGTTAATTCTATCATTTATAAGGAAGAAGGCGAAGAATTAGATATTCTTTTTTTTTTTTTTTTTAAGATTTTACTTATTTGTTTGACAGAGAGAAAGAGAACACACAAGCAGGGTGGGTGGAAGAAAGGGAGAAGCAGGCTCCCCATGGACTCAATCCTAGAATCCTGGGATCCGGACCTGAGCCGAAGGCAGATCCTTAACCAACTGAGCCACCCAGGCATCCCAAATCAAGACATTCTTGAAGAAGAAAAACAAGGTGGGTAAATCAGCCTATCAGATATCTGGATCTATCATAAAGCAATATTAGTTGAGGTAGTATTAGTGAATAGAAAGGTCAATGGAACAGACCAGAGTGACTAGAAACAATCTTATAATTATACAGAAACTTTATAATAAAAAAGCAGTATTAAAAAAAAAGGAAGAAAAAAGCAGTATTTCAACAACCGGGAAAAGAATAACTATGGAACGGGGGAAATTGAATCCACACTTCACACTATACATAAGAAATAATAATATATAAGAAATTATATAAGAAATAATCTTATATAAGAAATAATCTCTAGGTGGATCAAATGTGAAACACAAAATTATATGAGAAATATGGGATATTATCTTTCATACTCTGAGGCAATGATGGATTTCTTAAACAAGACACTGAAAACATTGAGAAATTCAACTCCGTACTAAAATTAGGAATTCTTGTTCATCACGAGATATCATAAAGAGTTAAAACACCAATCATGAACTTAGAGAAGACATCTGAAACTCATAATATTGACAAAGGGTCTAGAATATTAAGAACTATATTCAGTAAGAAAAAGACTCACAAATAGATAGAAATGTAGGCAAAAAACACGAACAGATGTTTTATATTTCCAGAAGAGGAAACACTAACAGCTAATAAATACAAAAAAATACGCTGAACCTCATTATGAATCAGGGAAATGCAAATTGAAATCAAAATAACATATACACCCACAAAATTGGCAAAACTAAATGTGGATGAAGATGTGGTGCATTGGGAACTCATATGCTACTGGTGGGAGTATGACTGGTACAATCACTTAGAACACTCTTAGGCATCATTTCATGAAGCTGAACATGTGTAAAATCCATGGTCAAGCACTTTCACTCCTAGAGAAACTCTTACCCTTGAGTACCAGAAGACATACAAAAGCATTCAGAGCACTCATGGACCTATACACCCTTGGGTAAACTACTTTTTTATAGTTTATACCAAGCTTGGGTATAGCTTCCTATACCTCTGTTTTGTCATCAGCAAAATGAGGACTGTAATACCAACCTCACTGTTGTGAAGATTCATATATACAAAAGCCCTGAGAACAGTGCCTGGCCCACAGTAAGTTCTCTATAAATTAGGTATTGCTTGTATTATGCTTACTCAGAACCCAAATGTACACTGTGTCAAAGACTATGTAGATAAACTGGAGTGTACTTAAACAATCAAGTGCTATCCAGCAGTGAAAATGAATGAACTAAGCTTACACTAATACATGCATTAATCTCAAAACGTATCACTGAGTGAGAAACAAGTCACAGACGACTACATATAGTATGATACTATGTCAAATCCAAAACCAAGCAAAAATAAACTACTAATTATTTAGGGACATACATATAGGTAAAGTTACAAAGAGCATGTGGCTGAAACAAAATGAAGTTGGGATATATGAAGGAAACAAAAAAATCAAGTATGTCTGGAGCACAGTGAGCGAGGAGAGCAGTAAGATGTGAGGTTAGAAAAGCAAATGGAGGCTGGGCTATGAGGTAGAGACCTTTATTTGATGGTGGGAAGCCAATGAAGAATTATAAACCAGTGGATAATATAAAATGATTTATGTAAGACATTCCTACTGTTATGTGAATAATGGCCTACAGAAAAGGGAGGGTGGAAACAGACCAGTTAAGAAGCTGTTGCAGTGGTCCAGGTAGGACAGGAAGGTTTGATCTGTAGTAGTAGTGGTAGGGATGGGTAGAAGGGTGTTCAGGAACATTCTGGTAGAACTGATAGATCTTGCTGATGGACTGAATGTAGGTTATGGAGGAAAAGGAAGCTCAAAGATGTTTGTAGGTTTTTGGCTTGAGTGAGTATGGATGGCATTACTGTTTACTGAGATGAGGGAGACAAGAGGAAGATTAGGGGTGATAAGGCAGAAAAGTTAGGAGATTATTTAGTTTATTAATATCTGAGTGGAAAAATTAAAGTAGGCAACTGGCCATGTGCGTCTTGAGCTCAAGGGAAAGATGAGGCTAGAGACAGAGATTCAGGAGTCATGGCATAAAAATGGTATTTAGAGGAATGAGAATGGTTGAGATATTCCAGAGAAAAGTTCAAATAAAAAAGAGACAAGGCCAAGGATGGAACCTTGGGCACGCTGATGCATGCATACAAGTCTGGCAGAAGAGAAAGCTTCCAGTGAGTAGGAAGAGGATGCGCCCTCACAAACTCAGAGAAGAAAGTGCTTAGGAGGATTTGTCAAACACTGCTGGGAAGTAGAATAAACAGAAGACAGAAAACGGGGCACCTGGGTGGCTCAGTCGTTAAGTGTCTGCCTTCAGCTCAGGGGTCCTGAAATCGAGCCCCTCATTGTGCTCCCTGCTCAGTGGGAAGCCTACTTCTCCCTCTCTCACTCCCCCTGCTTGTGTTTCCTCTCTCTCTGTTTCTCTGTCAAATAAATAAATAAATAATAAATAAATAAAATCAGAAGACAGAAAATGGATACTGGTGACTATAATACTAGGCATTTCAAAGAAGTAATAAAAACAAAAGCTTGATTGAGGGACTTTTCTCCATAGAAAAATAAGCGGTTGCTGATGAAAAGGAGGACAGGGGACAAGATTTCAAGCTGGAAAAAAGTAATGTGGTACAGAAGAAGGAATTTGGTTTCTACACTGATTAGTATGCGAATCTAACATTTCTCATTTGATTGGGACCAAATGGTCTTGCCTACGGTCCTGTGGTTCTCAGCATTCCCCTGGAAAAAGAGATGTTTATCTGAGAATACAAGGAAAAGAGGTGATTGGGGACCTGAGTGGAGTAAGTCAACAAAATATAAAAGACTTTTTAGAAGTAGCTCTATAGTGTGCCTGGGTGGCTCAATTGGTTAAATGTCTGACTCTTGATCTCAGCTTAGGTCTTGATCTCAGGGTCGTAAGTTCAAGCCCCGTGTTGGGCTCCACTCTGGGTGTGGAGCTTACTATGGAGCTTACTTAAAAAAAAAAAAAAAGTAGCTCTGGTGTGACTCTAGAATTATCTACAAGAAAAATGATATAGCATTAAAGTACCCAGAAAGTTTCAACTATGTGCTACATATCATTATTCCAGGCCCACTATCTTATTTTTTTTTAAAGATTTTATTTATTTATTTGAGATAGATAGAGAAAGCATGAGAGGGGAGAAGGTCAGAGGGAGAAGCAGACTCCCCACAGAGCCGGGAGCCCGATATGGGACTCGATCCCGGGTCTCCGGGATCATGACCTGAGCCAAAGGCAGTTGCTTAACCGACTGAGCCACCCAGGCGCCCTCCACTATCTTATTTTTGAAATCACAAAGGTGAGGAGTCGATCCTTCTCTCCTCCGCACTGAGATTTGACTGACAGACTGAACGGCACATGAGGCAGAAATCTTTAACTCTGTGATGCTCAAAAGAAGCCCAGCAACAGCAATTGGCTAACAATGAAGATCTTTGCTCTATTCCCAATTAGGACAGTAATTCAGCTATCCAAGTCCTACTGCTCCACACAAACGAAAGAGCCAGAAAGGAAACGCCAAACTGTTACTTCTGCTGGTTCCCCTTTCTTATTCGCCTTTTCTTTCCATTATTCCTCTCTCCCAACATTTAGCCTCTGGCAGATTCTTACAGTGTTTAAATGAACAAAACAAGAAAACCATGTAATTCAGATTCAAGATGTCTTTCTCTTCAAAGACAATGAATATTTTCAAAAGTGGGTCATGTCGGGGACTGAAACAGCTTGCCATTTTACCTTCAAATGATACATTTTTAAGTACTGTATAACCAGCTGGTTTCTTTTTTTCCAGAGATAATTCCATTTTTTTTCTTATCTCCCTATCCATCCCACCTGAAGGCAGTACCCACATTTTGCTCCAGAAACAAACAGCTGCTGTCGGATGGAGATAACAGGATAATTCTTAGGCATGCTTGATAAAGGACTTCACAGAGAGGAACTACCATAATCTTACTGCTTGAAACTGTAGGGCTTCAATTTTTTTTTTTAAGATTTTTTATTTATTTGAGAGAGAGAGAGAACAAGTGGTGGAGGGCAGAGGGGGAGGGAGGGAGAGAGAGAGAGAGAGAGAAGCAGACTCCCTGCTGAGAAGGAAGCCCGATGCAGGGCTCAGTCACAAGACCCAGAAATCGACCTGAGCAGAAGGCAGACGCTTAACTGACTGAGCCACCCAGGCACCCTGAAACCATAGGGCTTCAAACAAGAATATGTTCCACATCATAGCTATCTATTCAAAGATCTTTCACCTTGAAAAGAAAACTGAGATGTGAATGAGCATCTTTAAAGTCCACTGTTGGGACCATAACACATGGAGTACAAATTTTAGACCTAAGATCTGAATAATCATTTACCTTTAGATCAGAAATGCTAGCGGAAATAAACTAAAAAATAAACTAAAATAAGCCTGATCTCAAAGTAATTATAAATGTTAGGTGGGACTGAGATACTGAGTAAGAAGAGTATCAGGTTGGGCTCTACCAATACCTATTTTCAAATGAGTTATAATCAATTTTTGCATATTAAAATGCAATAAAACTTACTTTTATGAATTTTAGTATTGTTTTAGTTACTCTCTAATGGCAAATTTAATGCATATATTTATAAGTTTGCCCAATACCCTGCTACACAGACAGACAGACAGACAGACACACACACACACACACTCTCTCTCTCTCTCTCTCTTTCATCATGTTTTTCTAAGGGTTCCAAATAAAAAGGGTCATTTTATTATGCTTTTCAGGATTATTTACATCTAAAATGTTATTTTGGACTCCTTCCACTCCAAAGTAGTTGCCTACAAAACTTTAAGGTTCTTTACTTGGCTTTAAACAATGGATGTACGAGTCTTAAGAAAATATTTTTGTGTGTCTGCAAAAAAGAATTGTCCCACTGACAACTTCAAATATGCCTTATTTTAACCTTTGACTGTATTAATTTCCTAGGGCCATCATAACAAATTACCACAAACTTGCTGACTTAAAACAACAGAAATCTATTCTTTTGTACCTCTCTTGGCTGGAAGTCCAAAATCCAGGTGTCAGCAGGGCTGCATTCATTCCCTCTACAGTCTCTAAGGGAGCATCCTTCCTTGCCTCTTACAGCTTCTGGAGGCTGCTGGTAGTCACTGGCATTCCTTGGCTTATAGACACATCACTCCAATGTCAGCCTCTGTCTTCACCATAACCTTCTCTCTGTGTCTGTTCTCTGTTTCTGTATGTCTCAAATCTCTCTCCATTCCTGTATAAGGACACCAGTCATGGGATTTAGGGTCCACCCTAAATTCAGGATGATCTCACTTTGAGATCCTTAATAATATCTGCAAAGGCCCTATTTCCAAATAAGGTCACATTCACAGGTGTCAGGGATTAGGACTTAGACATATCTTTTAGGGCCCAGTGTTCAATTCACTACATGGATTAATATACATTTGGCTGGGCTCCTAAAATAAAATATATTTATCTCTCATGGTACTTGTCATATTCTTCTAGAATCAACTTGACTTGGGAAGAGCTATTATTTGTAAGAAATCAATAGTGGAGGGTGCCTGGGTGGCTCAGTTGGTTGAGCGACTGCCTTGGGCTCAGGTCATGATCCTTGAGTTCCGGGATCGAGTCCCACATCAGGCTCCCAGCTCCACGGGGAGTCTGCTTCTTCCTCTAACCTTCTCTCCTCTCATGTTCTCTCTCACTTTCTCTGTCTCTCAAATAAATAAATAAAATCTTTAAAAAAAAAAGTAAACTATCCTTAAAAAAAAAAAAAAAAGAAATCAATAGTGGGGATGCCTGGGTGGTGCAGTCAGTTAGGTGTCAGCCTTCAGCTCAGGTCATGATTTCAGGGTACTGGGATGGAGCTCATGTCAGGCTCCCTGTTCAGCAGGGAGTTGCTTCTCTCTCTCCTCTGCCCCTTTCCCCACTTATTCTCCCCCCCCTCAAATAAATAAAATCTTAAAAAAAAAAAAAAGAAGTCAATAGTGAATCCTTAGGAATGCTCACCTCTTAATTTAGCTAATTTTAAATTCAAATAAGGATTTTTTTTTTCTATAGGAAGTAATCACAGGCAGTTGAAGCTCTACTTTCTTATCTGGCTGAGATTTCAAGTGGGAATTCATTCACTGTCCCAGTGGAATTAGATTAATAGTATAATTTTATTATTACTATTGTCCGCAATATGGACATTCTGATTTTCTTCTTGAGTTTAAAACTATGGATTTATTCACCTTTTTCCCAATTGCCCAGGAAGAAATTATTTTCTTTCTTTCTTTCTTTTTTAAAGATTTTATTTATTTATTTGACAGAGAGGAGAGAAATCACAAGTAGGCAGAGAGGCAGGCAGAGAGAGAGGGGGAAGCCGGCTCCCTGCTGAGCAGAGAGCCCGATGCGGGGCTCAATCCCAGGACCCTGAGATCATGACCTGAGCCGAAGGCAGAGGCTTTAACCCACTGAGCCTCCCAGGTGCCCCAAGAAATTATTTTCTAATATAGGGAAAACTAAGATTCCATCTAATCAAATTATAACCCCCTCTTGATAATCTTTTTTTTAATCTTTTTTTTTAAGACTTTATTTGAGAGAGAGTGAAAGATCAAGAGAGAACACAAGCAGGGGGAACAGCAGGCAGAGGGAGAAGTAGACTCCCCACTGAGCAAGGAGCCCAATGCCAGGGCTTGATCCTGGGACTCCTGGGGATCCTGATCCTGACCTGAGCCAAAGGCAGATGTTTAATCAACTAAGCCACCGAGGTGCCCTTCCCTCCTGATAATCTGTAACTACTTTTCCTTTCTCCCCTATAGTGCCATCTTTTACCCTCGGTCATGTAAATCGTGTGTGTGTGTGTGTGTGTGTGTGTGTGCGTGCGCGCGTATGAACGCACATGTTTATTCCCTGTAGCACTCCTTGGGTGCCTTTCCACTCATTAGTGGAATATACATATACCTATGTATATTTCCTATTTCAGAGTCTAACGGGATTTCTTTAAGTCTTGGCCATACACACACAGAAAGAAGAGTAATAGGAATAGCATTTATTCTGCCTTACACTATTCTAAATGTTTTATGTATATTAACTTATTTAATCCTCATTCTATGAACAGAATTATCATCTACATTATACAAGTGAGCAAACAGAGAGATTAAGAGAGACTAGTAAGTAGGAGGGGCAGATTATGAACCCAAGCAGGTGGGTTCCAGAGTTCATGTTTTTAGCCACTATGTAAGACTGCCTCTGAGGTAATGTGACAAAATGTTCTATAGTGGTGAGGTTACAGGAGAATTTTTATAACTGTTTTTCTATATATCCCATAGTTGCTACAATGATCATAGATTAATTTTGTAACCTCAAAATATTCTTTTAAGTAGAAAGAAAAAAGTATCAATTTGTGAGGATACACCATAATGATAGCAGGCATAGAACATTATAAGCCAGACACTGCTTGTAATATGTGATTTATATCCATTAGTTAAATCCTCAAAACAATTATCTTCATTTATAGAAGAGAAAGTAGAGGCACGGAGAAGTTAAATAGCCTGCCCAAGGTCATACTGCTAGCATGTGGCAGCCAGGATTGTCTAGCTTGAGTCTGTGATCTTAACTAGGTTGCGTTGCCTAAATTAGATCTCAAACTGTGGTGCTGAGCTCCAGGCTGCCTTTCTGCTCTAAGCACTAATGCCAAGAAAAGAGGTGTTGCACATCCTGTCACCCAAACCAGATAGAAAGACAATTAAAAAACTTTCCTTTGCCACTCAATTGCTGCCTCTATTGCTGCCCATTAGTTCAGGTCATTCCAAACACTATCTCCAATCCGGATTTCCCATCGCTGAGTGAGCTTCCGCCCTTCCCTGAGGCCATACTGCTTCCACTTCTTACAGTGCTCATGCTGTGCTTCCTTGAATCACAGTCATCCCATACTAAATGTGTCTGAAAGACAGGGGCCTCTGTCTTACTCTTACTTGAATCCTAACTTCTAGTACAGCGGTTTGAAAAAAAAAAAAACGTGAAATGTTCAGTTTGTTTAGTTAAACTGTAATCTTTACTAGTGTAAATGTATTTAAAGGGAAGATTTTTAAGGGAAAAAAAATCGGCTTCACCACACTAAGTATAAAAAAAACCCAAGTGTTTTCATTCTAATAGACTCCTTAATTGGACAATAGTAGCTCAGATTAGAGGACATTTAAATTATCCCTTTCTAAACAGTGTCACAAATGCAGAATATTTTTTTTTTCCCTTTGCTACTGGATAAACTGGGCATGTCTCCAAATCTTTTTCTAATTAGGTCCTGTGGTTAATTTCTTAATCTGTCAGCATTTCCTTGCATCTTATTAAAAGTAGAGTTGGACTTTTTCCACTGCTTTTGTGAAACTGAGGTACTATGGCAGCCTCACAGGAATAGACTCATCATTAAATAGCTGCTATCCTTTACCTATCAGGTGCACAAATTCCACCAACACCACCTAAAATAAACAAACAAAAACCCTGTAGCACTGTGGGCAAGGCTATGGGAAAGTAGGCATTCATACCTTGCTTGTGGGAACCTAATTTGGCATACCACTACAGAGGGCAATTTCTTTTTTTTTTTATTTGAGAGAGAGAGAGAGAGAAAGAGAGAGCATGAGAGAGGAGAAGGTCAGAGGAAGAAGCAGATTCCCCGTAGAGCTGGGAGCTCGATGTGGGACTCAATCCCAGGACTCTGGGATCATGACCTGAGCCAAAGGCAGTCACTCAACCAAATGAGCCACCCAGGTGCCCTACAGAGGGCAATTTCTACCCAACTTACAAATGCATATAATCTTTGACTTAGGGTTTCTACTCTAGGAATTGATTGTACAGATATACATCATTTCTAATAGCAGTAGATTGGAAAACCTAAAATATCCACCAGCAGGGGAGTATTAAACAAATTATGGTATATTTAGAGGATGATAACTATACAGCTATAAAAACAAATGAAGAAGTTCTCCTGATACTGATATGAAAATATCTCCAAGATAAATTATTAAGTGAAAAAGAGTACAGAACAGTACACAGCAAGTTGGCATTTATGTAAAGGAGGAAGAAAATGAAAATATGCATTTAATGTTTGCTAGTGCATGCATAAAGTAACTCTGGAAGAATTAACACACTAAGAGTGTTTACCAGAATGGGGTAAGGATGAAAACTGGGAAATGCACTGAGATGGTAATTTTAGAAACCTCATGATGATAGCTATATAGTAGGCTCATACACTAACAGTCCAGATTAGGAGAAAGAGGCCTCTACGAAAGAAATTTTTGGATAAAAAAGGGCTAATCCAGGCAATAAGTAGTATAAGTGAGAGATCAGAAAAACTTGAGGATATCAAAAAGGCATATTATTTTGCCGACAAGAAAAAAGAAAAACAATGATAAATCCTAGGGATGAAAAACAAAAAGTCATAAAACAATCCAAACATGAGGCAAAGTAAAATATGATATAAGTAAAATTTATGAAAAAAGAAGCCATGTGATCTTTATCCAAGGGACTCTCTTTTGAATATAGAAAATGTAATCTTAGTACTACAAATACTTAGATTTGTAGGACTATAGTCACAATAATTATAGAGTGATAAATAATGTTATTTATTGTCTTTCAGTTTTTTGGTGGAAGGAGAAAATCTAACTACAGGTAATGGCATAAATGGAGCCAGAAATAGTGGTATAACTAAAACATTTAAGTCACAAAAGTTAATAACAACAACAAATTTGAGAATGGTTTCCAAACACAGGCAGGAGGAGGAAGGAAGAAAATAAAGGGCTGCACATTAAATTCTCATCTTTCACATCGTAATGTCAATGGATCTTCTGTAATTCAACAGAAAGAGGTAAAAATAAATGTGTGGTCATGTTCCATGGGAGGGTCTCTCCCTAGTTCAAGGGGTGATTCTTGGTTGGTCTAAGCCAAAGATGCCAGTCTTATTTTAAGAACAAAAAGAACTACAAAGATATCTTAACCTGTATCAAGTAATCATACTAGTAACAACATGGTATTATTTTAAAACTTTTATATATAGTGTAAGATAAAAGACATAGATAATTATGTTAATGTTAAGGTCTTTAGCATAAAAGAAATGCAAATAAAAAAACAAGTAAGTTAAAAACTCTGCAATCAAGATTTTTTTTTTAAAGATTTTATTTATTTATTTGAGAGAGAGAGAGAGAACAAGCAGGGGGTGGGGAGAGGGAGAGGGAGAAGCAGACTCCACACTGAGCAGGAAGCCCACTATATGGCTCAATCCCAGGAACCTGGGATCTGCTCAGGACCTGAGCAGAAGGCAGAGGTTTAACTGACTGAGCCGCTCAGGCTCCCCTTAAGATTCTTTTTTAAAACAAAAGAATATTCCTAAACTCTGACCACTGAAAAGACCTAGAAGCAATAAGCATCCCTATTACCCCAACTGTGGTCTCTAAATATCATTTCCCATTAAAAGGAAAGTAACAGACTGTAAACCTGGGGCAGGAAATGTACAAGATAAGCCTAGAAAATCTTCTCTTACCAGAAAGCAAGAAAGATATTAAAGACTACCAGGATTGTATCAAAATGCCATGGAAACTGCCTTGAAAGAAATCTCAAAGGCCAAAGATGAGACAATTTGAACATTCAAAATAATGATGGTAACAGATGGAAAATCACCAAGTATATAAAAATCCATGAGTTTATAACACACATATACATCAACTTTGAAGGTAACCAGGGAACAAACTCATCATTCTGAGAACAGGGAAATAAAGAGAATCAAACACTCATAGCGTGTTAACTAACTCTATTCATGGTTAGACAATGACCGCAACTCCCATCACTACAGCCTCATCTGTCACACACCAACAAGAGGCAGAAAATAAGAACTTGCTTGCTTAGGTCTCAATTTTATCACAATTTCTTTCTTTTTCTTTCTTTCTTTCTTTCTTTCTTTCTTTCTTTCTTTCTTTCTTTCTTTCTTTTTTTCTTCTTTCTTCCTTCCTTCCTTCCTTCCTTTTCTTCCTTTTCTTTTTCTTTCTTTCTTTCTTTTCTTTTCTTTCTTTCTTTCTTTCTTTCTTTTTCTTCTTTTTCTTCTTCTTCTTCTTCTTCTTCTTCTTCTTCTTCTTCTTCTTCTTCTTCTTCTTCTTCTTCTTCTCCTTCCTTCCTTCCTTCCTTCCTTCCTTCCTTCCCTTCCTTCTCTTTCTTTCCCTCTCTTCCTTCCTTCCTTCCTTTCTTTCTTTCTTTCCTTTTCTTTTTTCTTTCTTTCCTTCCACATCCAATGTGGGGGCTTGAAAACACATGAACCTGAGATCAAGAGCTGCATGCTCTACCACCAAATGAGCCAGCCAGGTGCCCCAGGTCTCAATCTTTTAAATTTAATTTTTATTTGTATCAAAATAATAAGTATACATTATTTTACATAGTAAATCATACTACAAGGCTTAATCAACAAAACAGCTTCCTTCTTCATCCCTTCTTACCTCCCAGTTGGTAGGAATAGGAGAGAAGTAATAATGTGAAAGAATGGCATGCTAACTGGGTACTAACTCTTCTACATTTCAGACTTTTTTTTTTTAAGATTTTATCTATTTATTTGAGAGAGAGTGAGAGGACACATAAACAAGGAAAGGGGCAGAGGGAGAAGCAGGTTCCCTGCTGAGCAGAGAACCTGATCTGGGGCTTGATCCCAGGACCCTGGGATCATGACCTGAGCTGAATGCAGACACCCAACTGACTGAGCCACCCTGGCGCCCCTTCACATTTCAGACTTTCAATGAATATTCCTGTTTTCAGGCCCAAAGTATATCCCATATTCAGAGGGACCTAAAACTTATCCCAGAACATTGCCTACTTATTGCTTCTCATTAGTTTCCTCCACTGCAAATACTTAGCAAAGCAAGGAAAGTTGAAATCTAAGTTACTTATCATATATGCACCTGCTTTTCAGCTTTCAAAATTTTGTGAGATTCTGGCCCCACTACTATCTCCTCTTCCTTTCTCTTCATCTTTATAGGTTTATGCCTTTTGTTTTATTTTTTAAGATTTTATTAATTTATTTGAGACAGAGTGTGTGCACGCATGAGCAGGAGGGGAGAGGCAAAGGGAGAGGGGGAAGCAGACTCCCCACTGAGCAGGGCGCCCGACATGGTGCTTGATCCCAAGACCCTGGGATCATGACCTGAGCCAAAGGCAGACACTTAACCAACTGAGCCACCCAGACACCCTTAAATCTTTCATTTCTGACAAAATTCCTTGACTATTATTTTAATGGGGTTAGGGAAAGAGTAAATACCATCTATCTCATCTCTTCATCTTTTCTAAAGGTCCCTCCCAGCAGACTTATGCTCATCTGTCATTGGCCAAAACTGGTAACATGCACCATCCTACATAGCTGAGGAGAAAGCAAAATTACCAAGAAGAAGCAAAATCATCAGAATGTGGGATAGGACCAATCTTCTTAGAAGACATGACCGCAAAGAGAAACCTGACATCTGAACAAAATAGAAGGTCTGAAAGAGAACAAGTAACCTAAAGTATAATCATCTAGTGAACGGATATTGAATAGCATTCTTTAAACAGTGTAAACCACCAACTTTATTGGGTAATGTAATTTATGCACAATAAATTATACCAGTGTAACATTATACCAGTGTAACCATCACCATGATAAAGAACATTTCCATCACTCCTAAAAGTTCCTTTGTTTCCCTTTGCAATCTATCTCCTTTGTACTTCATGCCCCAGGCAACCAATGATCTGCCTTCTTGCCACTATACATTTATTTGCATCTTCTAGATTTTCAAATATCATATAATATGTATACCTTGGTTTCTGGTTTCTTTCATATAGCATAATGTTTCTGAGATTGATACATGTTCTGGTATGTATCAACAGTTCCTTTTTATTGATGAGTAATATTTCATTGTATTGGTATCCCACAATTTGCTTATCCATTAACCTGCTGATGGACACTTGGATTGTTTCCAGTCTTTAGCTATGATGAAGAGTTCTGATATGAATACAGATCTTCCTCAACTTATGATGGAGTTATATTTAGATAAGGCCCAACTGTGGGTTGAATTCAATCTTAAGTTGGAAATACCATAAGTCAAAATATATTTAATATATCTAACTTACCAAACATTATAGCTTAGCTTAGCCTATCTTTAAGGTGCTCACCTATCTTTGAGGTGGCTTAGATGGTTAAGAGTCTGTCTTCTGTTCAGGTCATGATCCCAGGATCCTGGGATGGAGCCCCACAATGGGCTCCCTGCTCAGCAGGGACTCTGCTTTTCCCTCTCCCTCTGTCTCTCCCCCACCACTCATGCTCTCGTTCTCTCTCAAATGAATAAATAAAATCTTTAAAAAAAAACCATTTACATCAGCCTACAGTTGGGTAAAGTCATCTAATATAAAGCCTATTTTATAATAAAGTGTTGACTATTTCATGTAATTTATCAAATGCCTTACTAAGAGTGAAAAACAGAATGGTTGTATGGGTACAGAAGATTGTAAGTGTCTCTGTTGTTTATCCTTGTGATTGTGTAGCTGACTGGGAGCTGCTGCTTGCTGCCCAGCATCATAAGAGAGTATTACACTGCATATTGCTAGCCCAGAAGATCAAACTTCAAAATTTGAAGAATGGTTTATACTGAATGCACATCACTTTCGAGTCATTGTAAGGTCAAAAAATCCTAAGTCAAACCATTGTAAGTCAGGGACCATCTTTAATAGAGAAATCTTTGTACAGACTTTTGTTTTCCTTTCTCGCAGGTAAATATCTAAGAAGGAATTACTAGGTCCTATGACAAGTATATGTTTAATACTAAAAGAAACTGCCAATTGTTTCCAAACTAGCCATACCACTTTATATTTTCAACTGAAGAGTATGAAAAAAAGTTCAACTTGTTCTATATTTGCCAATTTGAGCTATGCCAACTGGGTGTACACTGATAGTTATTATGGTTTTAGGCTGTTTTTCCCTGATGACTAACAATGAGGGTATCTTTTCACGTAACTTCTGGCCATTTGTATATCTTATCTTGTGAAGTATCCATTCACATCTTTTTGCCCATTTTGCAATGGCAAAAAGAGCAAAAACAGGCTTACCATCTTATTGTTGGATTACAACTTCTTTACAGTTCTTGTCAGATACATATATTGCCTATATTTTGTACTATACTCTAGTGTGCCTTTTCCTTTTCTTAATAGTGTTTTCGAAGAACACTTTAAATTTTTATAAAGTCCAATTTAGCATTCATTTATTTTATGGTTTGTGCTTTTTGTGCCCTAAATATTTAGGAAATTTTTTCATACCCAAAGGTCATAAATATTTTGTTTTTTCTTCCGGAAGGTTTACAGTTTTAACTCTTACTTTTAGGTCTCTGATCCATTTTTAGTTATTTTTTGCACAGGATAAAAAGTAAGGGTTAATGCTGATTTTCTCTCATATAAAAATTCAGTTGGTCCTGCACCATTTGTAGAGAAGACTTTCCTTTCTCCATTGATTTCCCTGACATTGTTGCTGCAAACTGCCTGTCTATATATGTATGTAGGTCTATTTCTGAACTCTATTTGGTCTCATTTTTATCTACATGTCTGTTCTTTGCTAAACTATAATTTTATGGTACTACAAGTAAGTACTCCCACTTTGCTCTTTTAAAAACTGGATTTTCCTATTCTAAGTCTTTTGCATTTCTATATACATTTTAGAGTTGGCGTATCAATTTCTACAACAAAAAGCAAAATTTTGAGGGGTGCCTGGGTGGCTCAGTCAGTTAAGTGTCTGTCTTTGGCTCAGGTCATGATCTCAGGCTCCTGGGACCAAGTCCCATTTTGGGTTCCCTGGTCAAGGGGAGTTTGCTTCTCCCTCTCCCTCTGCCTCTGTCCCTCCCCCTGCTTGTGCTCTCTCTTGTTCTTTCTCTTACTCTCAAATAAGTAACAAAATAAATCTTTAAAATTTTTCTGAGTTTGTATTAAACCTATAGATTTATAAAAAATTAGTATCTTTATGATATTGAGATTTTCAATCCACGTGCCCATTTCAGTCTTTTTTCATTTCTCTCAGAAATGTTTTGTAGTTTTCAGTATATAAGCTCTGCACACATTTTGTGAAATTTATCCCTAAGTGTTTCATGTATCTGGATGATAAGGTAAATGGAACTATACTTCTCCCCACCAATTACTTGTTGCTAGTATATAAACAATGACTTCGTTTTGGGTAAACCGACCTTGTATCTTACAACTTTGTTAAACTCACTTATTAGTTAGAAGCTTTTTTTGTAATTTCTATGAACTTCTATATACATGATCAGTTCATCTGCAAATAGCAAAATTTTATTTATCTTTTATAAATCTTAGCTTTTGGGGCACCTGGGTGGCTCAGTTGGATAAGCGTCTGCCTCTGGCTCAGGTCATGATCCCAGAGTTCTGGGCCAGAGCCCCATGTTGGGCTCCCTGCTCAGCAGGGAGTTTTCTCCTGCCCCTCTCTCTGTTCCTTCTCTCTCTCTTGCTTATTCTCTTAATCGAATAAAATCTTAAAAAAAATAAAATAAATGTAAAAACCCAAATCCACTTTTTTATTTTTTTCTTCCCTTACTGCACTGACTACAACTTCTAGTACAATGTTAAATAGATGCAGTTAAAGTGGACAATTGTGCTTTGCTACCAACCCTATGAATAAAGGCTTTTTTTCTCTTTATTAACTGTTAATATGGTAAATTATACTAATTGATTATTGCATGTTTAATCAACCTCACATTAATGAGATGAACCTTATTTGGTCACATTATTATACTCCTGTATATGTTTTTAGATTTTATTTGCTATTATTTTGTTATGTATTTTTGCAGCTATGTTAATGAAAGATACCGGTCTGTGGTTTTTTGTTTTTGTTTTGTACTGCCTTTGTTTCACCTTGGTATCAAAGTAACACCAGCATCACAAAATTAGTTGTGACGTATGTGCAATTGGTATTATGTTCAACAGAATAAAACAGTGAATTCATCTGGACCTCGAGTTTGCTTTGTGAAATGGTGTTTAATTATAAATTCAATTTATTTGGTAGGTATAGGGCTATTCACTATTCAAATTTCCCTATCTTCTTGTGTCAGCTTTGGTCACTTGTGACCTGTAAGAAATTTGTTCCAGGGCACCTGGCTGGCTCAGTCAGTGAAGCACCCTACTCTTGATCTTGGGATTACAAGTTTGAGTCCCAGGGTGGATGTAGAGATTACTTAATTTTTTTTTAAAGTTTGTTCCTTTAATTTTAACTGATAATTTATTGACCTAAAATTGTTCATAAAAGTCCCTTATTATCCTTCTAATGTCTAGCAAATCTGCAGTGGTGCCCCCTCTTTCACTTCTAATACTTAAAATCTGTGCCTTCCATTTTTCTTGATCACCATAATTAGAGGTTTCTTGATTTTATTTATCTTTTCTAATAATCAACTTCTGGTTCAACTGATTTTTTTTTAAAGATTTTATTTATTTATTTAACAGAGGGAGAGAGATCACAAGTTGGCAAGAAAGGCAGGCAGAGAAGGGGGGGAAGCAGGCTCCCTGCTGAGCAGAGAGCCCGATGTGGGGCTCGATCCCAGGACCCTGAGATCATGACCTGAGGCGAAGGCAGAGGCTTTAACCCACTGAGCCACTCAGGAGCCCGGGTTCAACTGATTTCTTTTTCTATATTTATATTCTCTCTCTCAACGATTTCTGTTTGAATCTTTTAATCCTTTTCTACTTATTTAAGGTTTAATTTTCTTTTTCAAGAATTTCCAAGTTAAAGCTTATATAACTAACTTTAGATCTTTCTTCTTTTCTTTTTTTTTTTTTTAAAAGATTTTTATTTATTTATTTATTAGGGAAGAGAGAGAGTGAGAGAGAGCATGAGAAGGGAGAAGGTCAGAGTGAGAAGCGGACTCCCCATGGAGCTGGGAGCCCGATGTGGGACTCGATCCTGGGACTCCGGGATCATGACCTGAGCCGAAGGCAGTCGCTCAACCAACTGCGCCACCCAGGGGCTCTCTTCTTTTCTAATATAAGTATATAATCCTGTAAATTTCCCTAAACAGTGCTTTATGTGCATTCCACAAATTTTTATATGTTACATTTTCATTATTATTCAGTTCAAAATATTTCCTAACTTCCCTTGTGATTTCTTCTTTGAGCCCTAGGTTATTTAAAAATCAATTTCCATATATTTGGAGACTTTTCTAGATGTCTTTATAATTGATGATTTCTAATTTCATTCTTTTGGAGTCAGAGAATATCTCTGTAAGATATCGCTCTTTTTAATTCTACTGAGATTTGTCTTATGGTCCAGCACATGGTTAAGCCTTGGTTAATGTTTCATATGCATGTAAAAATGGAACATATTCTGTATAATGCTAAGTAACAATTATGTTAAGCTCGTTATAATGTCATTCAGATCTTTTATGTTTCTACTGATTTTTATTTCATTTTCCAATCAGTTACTGAGAAAAGAATGTTAAAATCTCCAATAGTGATTATAGATTTGTCTATATTTCCCTTTAATTATATCAGTTTTTGCTTCAGTATTTTGAAGCTCTATTATGGGCATACACATTAAATATTTTTTTTCACATTAAAGATTTTTATATCTCCTTAATGTACTGACTCTTTTATCATATAGGGTCCTTCTTTATGTCTAGTAAGTCTTTGTCTTAAAGTCTATTTTGTTTCATGTTATAGCCACTTTAACTTTCTTATGCTTACTGTTTACATAGTATAACTTTTTCCATCCTTTTACTTTCAACTGGTGTCTTTGTATTTAAAATTAATCTTATCATTAACAGGTAAAATACAAGAACTTTACTATAGTAGATTTCTATTTACCCCAAACCATATTAGTGCTACTGTTGTGCTATAACTCGGATCATGACCCGAGCCGAAGGCTGAGGCCCTAACCCACTGAGCCACCCAGGTGCCCCTATTTTATTTTATTTATTTTATTTTTATTTTTAAAAAGATTTTATTTATTTATTTGACAGAGAGAGAGAGAAAGTAGGCAGAGAAGCAGGCTCCCCACTGGGCAGAGAGCCAGATGCGGGGCTTGATCCCAGGACCCTGAGATCATGACCTGAGCCGAAGGCAGAGGCTTTAACCCACTGAGCCACCCAGGCGCCCCTCTATTCTATTTTCAAAGCCTGATTCTTTTGTCTGTTTTTTTTAATTAATTGATTTACTTATTTTCTTTTTATGTAATCTCTATGCCCAACATGGAGCTTGAACTCATAACCCTGAGATCAAGGGTTGCATGCTCTACTGGCTGAGCCAGCCAGACACCCCTTGTCTATTATTTCAAAACTGCTGTTGAGCACATCTAATGAGTTCTTATTTCAGTTACGGTTTTATTTGAGCCCTAAAATTTCCATTTTTTTCAGTTCCCATTTCTTTGTTGTAATTTATCTATCCAATTATTTTTCCTTTAATTCTCTGATCATATTCTCCTATACTTCTCTGATCATACCTATAATAGCTGCTTTTGAAGTCTTTGCCTGCAAAATCCAATATCTGTACCCACTTAAGAGTCAGAGTCAGTTTCTACTGATTGCCTTTCTTTCTGAGTATGAGTTACACTTTCTTGTTTCTTTACATGTCTAGTAATTGTAGGTTGAAAACTAGACACTATAGATAAGATGTTGCAGCAATTCTAGATTCTGCTGTGTCCCTTTGCGGATTGTTGCTTTTTCATTCCAGTAGACAGTTAACTTGCCTAGATTCAAACTACAAATTTATCTTTCTATACAACATCTGACAAATCTGTTCAGTTCTTATAGATTCAAACTACTGTGTTTTTAGCCTGGCTATGTAGGGTCTCCTTTGCACCTGTGTAATTTGGCAGATAGCCAAAGATTTGGGCCATTTATATGCAGAGTTGAGGGCCTATGCTCCCTGTGATTTTGTGATTTCCCCCTAATTTTCCAAATGCTCTGCCAGTCTCAGGGTCTGTTTTCTGACACCCGAAGCTAGTAAGGTTTCAGTTTTCTACGGCCTGAGTATGCACAGTTTAGGAATGTATTTGGTTTAAAAAAAAAATTAAACTTAACAGATTTCAGCTAGTATAAGTCTGTCTTTCAAGGACTGATTCCGCTCTTGCCTCTGCCTGTTTATTTGGTCAGTTGTTGTTGTTTTTAAAGATTGTATTTGTTTATTTTTCAGAGAGAGAGAGAGAGCCCAAGAAGGGGGAGCAGCAGGCAGAGGGAGACGCAGACTCCCTGCTGAGGAAGAAGCCAAGGCAGGGCTTAATCTCAGGACCCTGGGATAATGACCTGAGCCAAAGGCAGACGCTTAACTGACTGAGCCACCCAGGCACCCTGTTTGGTTGGTTTTTATTTTTGTTTTGTTTTGCTGGGTCCCTTGGAGTCTCCCCTCCACATCTGGAGCTCAACAATTGTGATGGTTAATTTTATATGTCAACTTGACTGGGCTAGGGGATGCCCAGATAGTTAGTAAAACATTATTTCTGAGTGTTTCAGTGAGGGTGTCTCCAAAAGAGATTAGCATTTAAATTGGTGACTGAGTAAAGGAGATGGCCCTCCTCAGTGATGGTGGGTATAATCTGATCCATTGAGGGCCTACATAGAACAAAAAGGTGGCGGAAAGGCAAATTTGCTCCCTCTCTGCTTGAGCTGAAGCATCCATCTTCTCCGCTTGGCTATCAGCAGTGCTGGTTCTGGGGGCTCGGACTTGGATTGGGACTTATACTATCAGCCCTTGAATTCTTAAGACCTTTGGTCCCAGACTGAATTACACTACCAGCTTTCCTGGTTCTCCAACTTCCAGACCTCAGACCACAGGAGTTCTTGGCCTAAATAATCATGTGAAGCCAATTCCTACAGTAAATCTCCTTATATATATCTGTACAGATCCTATTGATTCTGTCTCTCTGGAGAACCCTAATACAACAGTCAACCAGGAATTCGGAAGAATTTTTACTCAGATGTTGGACCTCACCCTTTCTGTGATTCTCTCTTGCTTCCAGGACTTCCCATTGAATTTCTAACTGTTCTTCCATCCCTGACCCCTCTTCTTGGTCATCTTTCACCTGCAGGTTGCAGTTTTCCACTGTCCTTGCATTCTGCCATAGCCACCAAGGGGCCTGGAATATGCCTTTTGCCCCCCCCCCCCCCAAAAAGCCACCAACTTGTAAGTCTTGCTCCTTGCAATTACAATTTTTCAGGAGTTAACTCTCCTCCAGTTTCTATCTGCTTTTGGATGTTTTTTAGTATTTTCTTATATTTTGTTCAGATTTTCTAATTGTTATCTGTGGGAGAGTTTGAGCAACCACTTCATTCTACCTCCTTTACTAGAAATTTCCCTAATCCAATTGAGAATAATTTACAATTAAATACACTTTTCATATTTTTTATAATACCCTACCTTTAAAAGCATAGTGCTCTATACAAAAGATTTATAAGTACAGAAGTTTCAAAACAATGCACAATAACATTTCAATGGTAAAGTCCTGATTGTCTTTAGAAATTTATTAAGTCAAATAGCCCACATGTAATAAAGTCAAAGGCAGAAAGGGCTTAGGACTATTTTTTCTATTTCAATGAAAAGGAAACAACATAAAATGAAAGAAAAATAGGCCAGGTACCAAATTAAAGAAGCTAGAAATTGGAATTCTGAATCTAGAAAATGAGTTTTCTTCCTGCCTAAGGCTCACCACAACTCAGTCTGTTCTACATTTAGTACCTGGAGGACATGAGGAAAATAGAGCTCTTCTTTGTTTTAGTTTTGTTTTACTTTGTTTTGATAGTCTCAATGGATATTTTTGCAGGGAGAAGAAAGAAAGAGCATGGACTGAATAGTTATACTATAGATTACTGTATTGGATTCCAACTGTTGTATGGAAGTATTACTATATATCTCTAATAAAGTAAAATACTTGTGGATGGTCTGCAATGTGCAATGCACTTTATATAGTAGGAACAGAGAAATGGGATGAGGAAAAAGCAAACAAATATGAATAATATAAGTTTGCCCCGCAAAGATTTTTATAATGGACTCAATGGGCATATTTATAAAAGGAAAACAATAGAAGAGAAGGAATATAGGAGGTGGAATGGAGGTAAAGTTAAGTGTTGCTTATAAGACTTGAGTACCTGATTTAGTAAACCTCCCAAAATTCCAAATCAGTTAGTGTTATGGCGTGAGCTGCTTTTAAAAAAGAGTGTGTGTTTATAAGGTATTACTGGTATACTGTAGAAAAAAATATCTAATTTATTTTGGAAATACATCAGAGAGTGAAAGAAACATCCCCGTAAACCTCTAAAGAGGATCACTGTTAAAAGTCTATGAGATTAAAAAAAAAAGTCTAGGGGAAAAAATATTTGAAATATGTTCACTGACATTTCAGCATGTACTTTTGTGCTTCAGTCTCCCTCTTTTTAACCAAATGGATATTATGCATATCTCACAACTTTTATTAATTAAGTGAGTGTCTTTGCATGTTATCTTACTGGACTAAAGCTGCAGAATTTGTCTCTCCCATGGTGTGCAGCCAGGATGTCTGCTCAGTCACTTTTTTTTAATTCTTGGGCTTTTAAAAATTGTTTTTAAAGATTTTATTTATTTACTTATTTATTTACTTACTGAGAGAGAGAGAATACGAATGAGCGGGGAAGGGGCAGAGGGAGAAGCAGACTCCTCGCTGAGCAGGGAGCCTGATGTGGGGCTCCATCCCAGGACCCTGAGATCATGACCTGAGCTGAAGGCAGATGCTTCACTGACTGAGCCACCCAGGTACCCCTCTTGTTTTTATTTTTAAACCTGATTTCCTGAGGGTTGCTGCTGTGTCTACAAGTTTAATGATCAGCCAATGATTGGCTAAAGGTTGTGCTCTCACATCTTAAGCCATCCAGGCTTCCAACCTCTATCCAAGGATCTATGTAGGGATTGTAGAACACAAAGTTCAGATGTGCCCCAACTTCTACTTCTTCTTGCATCTCCTCTGTATATTTATTCAGCTTCCCAGCCCAGGAGGGATATATAGATAGCTTGGGACCTCCAGAGTCTTACCTACATGTGTGCATAGGTTTCCAGTCAGTCGACTGCCTGGAGAGCTTTTTGAACCTTTCTGTAGCTGTGTCATTTCCACAATCTCTGTTAAGTTCTTGGCTAGACCACCAGTTTGTTGCTTGACCCAATTAGGACAGCTATTGAGTCTACCAGAACTGCCTCATTCACTTGCCACTGAGATCATAACTTTTCCTGCAATCCTAATGGGCGAGGGTTTTCCACCTTCTGCTCCAAATCAAGTCAGCCTCCTCTGGCAGCTAAGCTGCTAGTCTTCATGGTCTGCTCCACCCCAAGAGACATCTTGGGGGATGGTAGGGGGAACATCAGGGGGAACGGTAGTCCCAGGCAAGAACATCAAAAACTCCCTCTGTTATTAACCAAAGTTTAGCAGTTTCTTATGGATGAATGATTCTCAATTTGTTGTTTGCATTTGTTCTATTTCCAGAATCCTGAAATGGGTTTTTCGACTTTGTCCAGCTCATTGTTGTTTTGGGGGAGAGACCTGACAACTTCTTCATTCCATCTACCAAAGTTCTGCCTCTGTCTTCAGCTACTTTTGAATCTTCTCATCCTCAAGTGTACTACCTGGTCTCACGACAGAAAACTACATTATAAGTCAAATATGAGATCATAAAGAAAAATGAACATTCTTCATGTTCTGTTGTCTTTCTACACTATTATACCATGTATTTCTAGGTCCTGAAAGGGCAAAAATTAACTTTTTTTTATATAAATTTTTTTAAAGATTTTATTTATTTATTTGACAGAGAGAGAGAGAGAGAGATTACAAGTAGGCAGAGGCAGGCAGAGAGAGATGGGGGAAGCAGGCTCCCTGCTGAGCAGAGAGCCCAATGCGGGGCTCGATCCCAGGACCTGGGATCATGACCTGAGCTGAAGGCAGAGGCCTTGACCCACTGAGCCACCCAGGCGCCCCGCAAAAATTAACTTTTTAAAAGATGGCTACACAACTCTACCTGGTCTAAAAGTAAACCAATTCTCTGTGTTTCAAGTCCTATCTAGGTACCATGAGCAGGTTTCAACTTGACTCTTTTACAAAAGAAAGCTGCTTGGCTATTTTTTGTTTTCCTTTTCTATAAGCTAAGTATTCTCTCTATTTGTTGGCATCTGAAGTCATCAAAAAGCTACTGAAAGCTGGTTACCCAATCTATAGTGAAGACAGACCACCCTTATAGCCTTCTATGTTTATTTGTATAAACAACAAACCCAGGATTTATTTTTCCTTGTTTAATAGATCTTGTTCTCTTCCTCAAAATGATACAGATTCTTTTTATATTAGAAATGACTCATACTGCTGTACCTTACCCTACTAAAACTGTAAAATATCACATGGTTTGCTCTGGTCATTCAGCAAACACGTATTATCATTACTTTTGTTAGTCTTCCCATTCTTTGATAAGAACCCAACTCAAGAGAGAGCTAAATATAACCAACTATCAGTAAGAGGCAAACTGCAATCAAAGTTCAAGACTTTCTACCTCAGTTCTATGATTACACAACTTCCCAAATTAAAAACATTTTTCAATATTGTTGATATTGCTAAGTTTTTGAAAAAAAATTATTCCATATAACCCATCCTAAATTAATCACAAATAACTTTGGAGCTTCTTAAAATGCTTTTTCCTCACGAAAGTCTTCAACAGTAAATGGCTTCCCAAACTGAGTATTACACATTAAATCAGGGCAAACATTATGGCAACTAATTTATCATTCATTTCTTCCGTTAGGTTGGTGGTACAAGATAATAGGCCTACATAAAAGAGAAGAGCAGTAACTGTACTAAAAAAGACTCTGAGGCAACCACATCCAGGGTAGCTGAATACACGCAGTCAAGGTCTCAGCTGTTAAACATCCAAGGATCCAACATCCACTGCTCTTTATGCTCAGCGGCTGCTCCAAAAGGCTTTCCCAGCTAGTTAGCCTCACCCGTGCTGGAATAGGGAATAAGCCACTTGAGGAATGAGGGAGGTAGAAATGCCTCAGCTAATGTCTCTTTCAAACAGCAGGAAGACTCTTGAAGCCAGTAGTCCATTACAAGTAGAGTTAACTGATAAGGTAGGATTGATTACAAGAATTCAATTGCACGCCTCTTGACAACACCATAATCTAATACTGCCTGGGAGGGAAATCATTCTTTTTGTTTGGCATTACACTCAAAATGCCAAACAGAAGTGAGGGAGAGGGAGAAAGAATCTTAAGCAGACCCCCATTCTGAGCACAGAGCCCAACGCTGGAAATCTAAGGACCCTGAGATCATGACCTGAGTTGAAACCAAGAGTGGGACGCTCAACCAACTGAGCCACCCAGGTGCCCCAGATAGATTCTTCTTCTATAATCCAGGTAGAATGTATTTATCTGTTATGAATCCACATCTTATTAAAAATTACACTCTCTCTAAAAATAAATCTTAAAAAAAAATAAAGAAAAAGTAATCTGCCTATATATAGCATTTTAAAAATCTTTTCAATGTTAATATTAGAGATGAGAAAACACTTTCTAAATCCAACCAGAGAGAACTTAAAGATATAAAAATAATATTGCATCACATATATTAAAAGTTGAAGATAAATACATTTTAAGGCTTTATAAAATGGAATATTGCTGCATAACAGACAAAAAATATATAATATACCAAAATATATGACTGTGATCAATTTATTCTTTGCAGCATTGTTTATAACAGTAAAAAATTTGAAACAAACTTCTTTCCCAAATAAAATTCATGAAGTACTTCTCCAAACATTCCTCTCATACTTGAGGAAAAAATTCTTTTTTTTTTTTAAGACTTTATTTATTTGACAGAGAGAGAGAGAGAGATCATAAGTAGGCAGAGAGGCAGGCAGGGAGAAGGGGGGGAGCAGACTCTCCGCTGAGCAGAGAGCCCAATGCGGGACTCCATCCCAGGACTCTGAGGTCATGACTTGAGCGGAAGGCAGAGGCTTTAACCCATTGAGCCACCCATGCGCCCTGAGGAAAAAGTTCTTAACTAGAGGTCAGCCAAAACTCATGTTCTGTGTTCTATATCAGAAGCTTCAGTATCACTTCAGAAATTTGTTAAATGTAGAATCCCAGACCTACTGAATCAGAGTCTGTATGTTATCAGACCCTCAGGTTACTCCTATGCACATTAAAGCTTGAGAAACAATGAATAGAAGGGATGCCCAAATAAATCTTGCAACTGATACTGAAATCCTAATCTCTTTCTAACATATGATGTTATATCTCTAATATAAGAAAGAGTGAGTAGTGGCCCTCTACCAATGACCACAGGACAGCCTGATACTGGCCAACATTTTTGTCACCCTTTTAATCAATGGCCTGGATAAGGACATGACAGAGATGCTTATTAACTTGCAGGAGGTACAAGGCAAGAGGTTGCTAGTGCAAGAAGTAACAGAGTCAAACCATCTTGACAGGCTGAATATTAAACTATGATAAGTATATAAAAAGTTCTGCATTTAAGCTAAAAAAATTGAACAATGAATGAATAAGATGTGTGATAGTTTGCTTGGCAGCAAAACATGAAAAATCCTGGGAATATACCCACTAGTACATCAGGAATTTAATACAGTGGGATTTAAAATTAGCAGGAGAAAATGAGTACATTAATAAATAGCATTGGAGTAACTGGGTAGCTAACTGGGAAAAAAATAAATCTGAACCAGTACCTCACATCTTATATCAAAACTAATTCTGGAAGGATCAAAGATTTAAACATAAAAACAAATTCATTAAAATATTAGAAGAAAATAATTATGAAATAACAGAGTGGAGTGAAGCTTTCCTAAGCATGAACAAAATCCAAAAGCATATACAATCCAGAGGCCATTAAATTTTTTTTGATAAATTTTACTACATTAAGGAAAATCTGCATGGTAAACACCACTGTAAACAAAGCCTAAAGAAAAATGACAACTCATATCAAAGACATAGAGCTATTTTCTTTAATGTTGAAAAACTCTCAAAATCATTAAGGAAAAAAGACCAACAAGCCAAAAGAAAGTTTAGCCGGATCTGACAGCAGTCCTCCAATAGCTGAAGGGCATTCTTGAAGTGAAAAAAATTGAGTTACTTGTTGCTATAAATGGTTGAATCAGGATCAAGGGTGGAAATTCCCAGGAGTTAAATGTCACCTGACCATACAAAAGAACTTTCTAAGAATTAGCCAAGTCCATAAACGGACTCAAGCCAAGGCTAAACAGCCAACTTAAAAGAAGTTTTTGGAAGGAGGGACCCCGTTAGATGGGAAACCAAACTACATGATCACTAAGGTTCTGTCCAAACTCTAAAATTATGCAGTTCTATCCCAAAGATTACATTGGCTCTGGAAAAGAGCATGAAATCAAATAATATTCCAAAAGAGTATCAAACTCCAAAAAGACTGGAAACCATGATACTCACCACTCATAACTTTTTATTATAAGTGCAGTGTTCTTGGGGGAGGGCGAAAGGATATGAAGGACTTCTTGAATCATGATTCCTGTACTCGGGAGTATTATGGGTTATTTTCATGGTAGTGGTGTTGGACAATATCGTTTCACTCACTGTCCTCCCCTAGGCTCTTCCATTAACAAAAGAAGAGTTTGAAAACAAAAGCACAGTTTTAAAAGGGAGTGAATTAGTGTTGAAGGGTTAAGTACTAAGTCTCAGTAGTATGGTTCTTTGTTGTATAAAACCCATAACCCATAACCCATGGGAGCTACCTAGGTATCAGTGTCACTTTCACTACAGTCTTATTATGAACTAAAGAGCAAAAACAAATAAATGATACAAAGAACTCAACTTACAAATGGGTTATATTACAGAAACCAGTTCACAAGTCAGTTGGATAGAATTTGAAACAGCACTAAAAATGTGGAGAGCAGGAGGGAAGGAAAGCCAAGAGAAGGGTGGGTCCCTCAGTCAGCCCATCAGTGCACACTCAACCCACAATGTATCTGATACTGAGCATCAGCACTTTTTCCAAGTAGATAATACCAATGGAATAGTAGTAGTTTATAAGGTGAAATAAAATTGAAGAACTGTTTTATTTACCTGTAATTTTAATCTTTAAGACAAAGGCTGAGAAGGTTAACAAAAATTTGTAAAGATTCTGAAATGAACTTTTTAATGTAACTCAAAGTTCTAGATGTTGGCAACGGTCTTTTTTGAAGATTCTAATTTCATTTCAAAATTTAGTGCTTCCTTTTGCCTTAATAAGGACATACTTGCTAAATACTTTTTAGCCATGATTGGGAAAAGTTTTTAGTTCAAAAGTATAATGAAAAAAATGAATGGGGAGAAATAAGAGAGACTTATTTCTACCTCTACTTTTGAGGTAGAGAACAAAGAAGATAAGAAATAAGAGCCCAAAGGGGAGATAAGAAGGATTATCTCAAGTAAAATTATCCAAAATGCATGACAGAATAAAAGTACATAAAGGCTGGGGTAGGGAAGGAATTCTCCAGGAAAGAGAAAGGGGAAGATGACACTGTGACCGAATTTCTGTACAGGCCATCAGGGGGCACCATGGGTCCAGGACAACTCTGCTATTGCCAGGGTGTAGAGAGAAGAATCTAACTGGACTTTCATATTTATAGGCTATTCCCAAATTGGGAATATTATACTAAACAGTAAAGCATTAGAAATGCTTTCATTGGTTAATGGAGGGGGAAAAAAACCATTAAAAACAAACAAAATTAGTTATCTTCCATTTGTTCCATATTTGCTTATCCAAATCAGAAAGGACAATGACTAGCAGTGTCATTTGGTATCCAGCAGTAAGGAAGGCCAGGGAAAGCTGAAAAAATACCTTCATAGAGTTCCCACTACTCTGGACTCAGCAGGGAGTCAGGATGGCCAAGGCAGCACACAGTATGGCTGCGGCCCCTCAGACCCAGGCTGTGGTGTAGGGGAATTAAGCCAACAGGAATTTCAGGCTGGGGCGGAGATAAGAGACCTGAAGCAGTGACCATTTATATACACCTTAGGAATAAATCTATTTTATGGATATGTTAAAGCTAGCTTTGCATATCTCTGAGAAACGGAATAAACACGGGGTGTATATATTATATGTCACAGGCATTGAAAAAGAAGGAAGTCAAATGTCTTGCTCAGTACCACACTTAACCAGGAAAAGCATAACCGGTGTAACTGTTTCACCGGTCCAGTCTTTGGCCATCAGGCACAGATTCATGACTTTTTCAAAAGGCAGAAAGCATTGTTTTAAGGTACATCTAACAAAGAAGCCTGCTAAATATCTAAACCTGGGCGATACATACAAGCAAACTTGTTTCTTCAGAAGCTACTTTGTGTGGCCTTCACACCGCAGGCCTGCTGGCAGGCAGTATTTAAGACACCCCTTGACCTCTATTATGAACCGTGAGCCTTACTCGCTGTTCTAAGAACTGTACCAGGGTTAGCAAGTTTCCACCAACAGCGAGGCCTCCGGCAGCCACTAGAGAAGCCAAACAAGAGACAGAGGAGAGATGGCTGAGGGAAGCGCAGAAAGGAGAGAAGCGTAAGTACAAAAATGGAGACCACACTGGCGTAGTAGTAGTTCACTTTACAGACTGCCACTCAAATTGTCATTTGATGAGATCCCTGGTCATAGTTGCTTTCATCTATCTGTCCCTGCAGTGGAATAAGAATGGTTATTCATCTGTGCAATTTGAATAATACTGGCTTACAATTTATATACCCAAACCAAAAATGTTAGAAATATGGTTTTACATTGACACTTGGTGTGTAGGAGTTGATGAGGAGGTAATGAGCTTTCAGAATTGTGGAGGGCAGCCTTGTTCTGAGACGGGGGGCACACTGCCAGGGGGTCTGCCAGATATTTTCAAGTTATTTCATTGATTTCTCACAAAACATCAGTAAGGTATGTGTCATTACCTCCACTCCATAAATGACAAAACACACATAGAAAAGATAAATGACTCACCTAAGGTCTCAAAACCAGTGAGTGGCAGAGCCAGATTAAAACTGAAGGCTATCGGATGACAGCTGCCTTTCTCTCACTGAGAAACAAAAAGCAATTCCTCCAGCCAGCAGTATATGGGCCACTCTGACTGGGAGAGACATCGCCTTCATTCATTCATTCAAAATGTATTTATTGAGGAACCTGGATGGCTCAGGTGGTTAAGCAACTGCCTTCGGCTCAGGTTATGATCCTGGGCTCCTTGGATCGAGCCCCACATCTGGCTCTCTGTTCAGTGGGGATCCTGCTTCTCCCTCCCCCTCTGTCTGCCACTCCCCCTGCTTGTTCACTCTCTCTAATAAATAAATAAAATCTTTGGGAAAAAAAGCACAAAGAGCAAAATATATTTACTAACTGCCACCACATGCTGGAGCACTGTTGCAAACACAGAGACAACCATGAATGAGCCAGCGTCTGGTGCCCTAATCTCAAAAGCTAGCTGTGAAGCTGGGGTGAGGGAGTGTGGCAGTGAATACATGCAATAAACAAGCAACATCAGAGAGTAATAATGACTATCAAAGAGTGAGACATAGGAGGGGAAAGAGACCTAATTCAGACTGAGTGGTTAGGGAAGGCTATATTGAGGAAGCAATATAAAACTGAATGGGAAGGCAAGAACCAGCCATGCAAAGAGTGAGGGGCAGAATATTCTGGATAAGAGAACAGCAAGCAAATGCCCTGAGGAAGAAAGAGGCTCAGTGAAACAAAAAATCGACCTGATGCACCTGGGTGACACAGTTGGTTCAGAGTCTGACTCTTGGTTTTGGTTCAGGTCATGAACTCAGGGTTGTGGGATCGAGCCCTGTGCTGGGCTCCAGGACTCCATGCTCAGTGGGGAGGTCTGCTTGCGACTCTCTCTCGCTCTCCCTCTGGCCCCACCCCAATCAATCAATTTTTTAAAAATAAACCTATTTTGCTGGAGCATAATAAGGGAGAGAATACGAGATGAGGTTAGACAAATATACAGAGATAAGTCATATTGGTCTTGAAACAAAGGTAAAGGGTTTAGCATTTTATTCTGTGATTGGAAATGATCAGAGGTTTTTGGTTTTTTGTTTTTTTTTTAAGCAGGTGGCTTGCTCTGACTAGTGTTTATCAAAGGTTACTCTGGCTGCTAATGTATTGGAGAGAGGCCAATGGGAAGGCCACTGCTGGACCAATGATGGTGACTTGGTTTATAGTAGCAGCGGGTGGCAATGAAAAGGCAGGGACAGCTTTAGTATATATTCTGGAGTTAGAATAGCTAGCACTTGCTGATGGACTGGATGTGGACACCATGAAAAAGGAACGAAGCAATGACTTAGGTTTTGGCTTAAGCAACAGGGTGGGTGGTGTTGCACCTTTACTTTGGTGAATAAAGACTGGAAGAGATTTTTTTTTTTAATAGGAAAAGGATAAAATAAAGAGGTCTGTTTTAGCAATGCTAAGTTTGAGATATCAGAGATTCAGATGGAGCTATCAGGTAGTCAGTGAGTATAGAAATTTAGAGACAATGAAAAAATCAAACTGGAGATAAAAATTTAAGAGATATCTAAAAACCTAATGTGTTTTCTTCTTCTTTTTTTAAAAGATTTTATTTATTTATTTGACACAGAGAGAGAGAAAGATCACAGCAGGCAGAGAGGCAGCCGAGGATGGGGGGAAGCCGAGCAGAGAGCCTGATGCGGGGCTCGATCCCAGGACCCTGAGATCATGATCCGAGCCGAAGGCAGAGGCTTTAACCCTCTGAGCCACCCAGGCACCCCTCTTCTTCTTCTTTTTAAAGATTTATTTATTTATTTATTTTAGTGGGGGGAAGGGGTAGAGGGAGAGGGAAAATCTCAAGCTGACTCCCTGTTGAGTGCAGAGCCCAATGCAGGGCTTGCTCTCACAATCCTGAGATCATGATCTGAATTGAAATCAATAGTCAGATGCTTAACAGACTAGCCACCTATGAGCCCCTTAATGCGTTTCTTCTACTTATAGGAAACTTTAGGGTAATTTCTTAGTGACCTGAAGATGGGAAAAGACCTCTTAAATGAGATATCAAGGGACACCTGGGTGGCTCAGTCAGTTAAGCACCTGCCTTTGGCTCAGGTCATGATTCCAGAGTCCTGGGATCGATTCTCGCATCAGGCTCCTTGCTCAGGGGGTAGCCTGCTTCTCCCTCTACCTGTTGCTCCCCTGCTTGTACTCAATCTCTGACAAATAAATAAATAAATAAATAAATAAATAAATAAATAAATAAAATAAGATATCAAAAAGCATAAATCTTTATAGTTGGAAACACTGAGGGAAATGACTATATCAAGACGAAGGATTTCTGTTGAATAAGAGGCATTATGCACAAAGTTAACAGATGAGGGAAGGCCAGGAGAGGACATTGGCAACATTTGTAACTGACCTAGGATTAATATTCAGAGCATACAAGAAACTTCCCTGGAAAAATGAGAAAAGGACATGAACATTTATAAAAGGAAAAATCTGAAGACTAATATACAGAGAAACTTCATCCTTACTAGTAATCACAGATATATGAATCAAAACAAGATAACACAGGGACGCCTGAGTGGCTCAGTCGGTTAAGCATTTGCCTTCAGCTCAGGTCAGGATCCCAGGGTCCTGGGAGCCTGCTTCTCCCTCTGCCTGCCTGCCACTCCCCCTGCTTGTGCTCTGTCCCTCTGCTAAATAAATAAATAAATCTTTAAAAAAACAAACAGAAATAGGTTTAAAAAAACAAAAACAAGATAACACATTACATCCACCAAATTGACAAAAGTTTGAAAGACAGCTATTAAGTGCTTTACTTTGTGGTGGGAATATGAAGGGAGCAATCACATAATACACGGTGAAATTATGTGTGAATATTCTCTGTGACTTATTCATTATAGTTATTGGTATTTAGCTTGTGAAACTTTTGTACAAGTCCATGAGAAGATATATATGAGGACTTTCATCAGAGCATTGTTTGTGGTTCAATGAATAGAATAACAAACTAGGTATCCATCGCTAGAGAAACAAGTAAGAATGTGGTAGATACTAGTGATAAAACACAATGAAGTAACTAAAAGTAACATGTAAACACAACAATAAGGATAGAACTTTAAAAAAAAGAGTTAAGCAGGGGCGCCTGGGTGGCTCAGTCAGTTGAGGGTCAGACTCTTGGTATTGGCTCAGGTCTTGGTCTCTGGGTCATGGGATCAAGCCCCACATCAGGCTCCATGCTCAGTGTGGAGTCTGCTTGAGATTCCCCCCCTTTCCCCCTCCCACATGTGTGTGCATGCATTCTCTCTCTCTCTCAAAATAAATAAATAAATAAACCTTTAAAAAAGATAGAGCTAAATAAAAATGGAATGGCAGTACCTGGGTGGCTCAGTCACTTCAGTGTCCGACTCTTGATTTTGGCTCAGGTCATGATCTCAGGATGATGAGATGGAGCCCGTGTTGGGTTCCATGATGGGCATGGAGCCTGCTTGAGATTCTCTCTCCCTCTCCGCCCCACCACCCACCCTGCATGTAGGTGCACTCTCTTAAAAAAAAAAAATTTTTTTTTTAAAGGATCAGAATGAGGGGTGCCTGTGTGGCTCAGTCAGTTAAGCATCTGCCTTCGGCTCAGGTCATGATCCCAAGATCCTGGGATAGGCTCTCTGAGGCTCTTTGCTCAGCGGGGAGCCTGCTTTTCCCTCTCCTTCTGCCTGCTGTTCCCCCTGCTTGTGCTGTCTCTCAGTCAAATAAATAAATAAAATCTTTAAAAACATAAAAAATAAAAAGGATCAGAATGAGAATTACAACATAACACTATTTACATAAATTTACAAAAAATACCATAGAGGGGAGGGTATGTGCTATGGTAAGTGCTGTGAAATATGTAAGCCTGACGAATCACAGACATGTACCCGGGGCAAATAATACATTATATGTTAATAAAAAAATAATAAATTAATTTAAAAAATACCAGAGGGATACAAACATATCCAAAGAAAAATACCAAACACATAAGATGCTAATGAGAATGGGGATGGGAATGGGAGAAAAGACAGAAAATGAGATAATAAGTGAGAAATAGTGAAACAAGAGAACAGTCTTATAACATCAATATAATATTCTATGAACTGAGTCATATGATAAATTAAACTCTGTACTTGAGAACTAAAAGAAAAAGTAACAAACTTACAGGGCAAAGGAATGTTCCTCCTCTTTAAACTGTCTTTCCCAAACTGCCTGTCATTCTGTCGGTTGACTCATCAGGCAAAGAAGGGAGCCAGGAGGGAGAAAGGAGGGCACCATGTCAGAGTGTAAATGTGGCCACACTGTAACTTGCACCCACCTTTACTGCTGGCATTTATCAGACTGCTGAGATTATATGTGTACACAACTATATTCCTACCCTGAGCATTAGATCTTGTGGGTAGAACTGTATCATATTCATCCTCATAAACCCAGAACTCGGCACAGTGGTTGGTACAAAGAATACATTCAATAAATGCTGACTGGAGGAGTGGTTTTGTTGCTTGGTAGGCTGGATGAAAACTCAAAATTAGAACCCAACTCAGGTGTACATTTAGTACACCTATTGTAATTTTTCACTATTATGTAGCCAAATGAATGATCAGTAAATTATCACTGGAGATGGCTGGATGGCCCTCATAGCATTATTTCTTTTACATTAAAATGCATGTCCATTTGGATGACAGACACACAAACAAACATACCACAAAATTCAAGGCAACTCTATGGTTGCCAGGGACCATCAGAGATGCAACAGCAAAATCAGAAGTATGAGTGATAAAAGTTAATTTTAAGTGGGGGGAGAAAAATAGAAATGTAGCCTGAGTCAGGTAATTCCCACTGTCTGGCAGTGGCTAGGTAGCAACAAACCTCTGAAATTACTGTTTGACACTGTGTACCACATGTGAAAACCCTCCTTATTAACTTTTAATCAGTTTTTAAATCAACTTGATTACAGTATAAGTCACATTCCATAAAGTGCACCCATTTTAAATGAATAGCTTGATAAGTTTAAATGTATACACCTGTGTAAGCACCATCATGTTCCAACCACAGACTATTTCTAGCACCCCAAAAGTACCCTCATGTAGTCAGTCTACCCCTCTACCCTGGCTGTAGGCAAACATTGACTGCCTTCTGTCAAGACATCCATCTTTGTAGCTTTTTTTTTTTTTTAAGATAAAAGGATTTAATTTTATATTTGGAACATTTCAAACACACAATAGAACAATATAATGAACCTTATGTATCCAACACTCAGCTTCAACAATTTTTAAAGCATGACCAATCCTGTCTCATCCATATTCCAGCTCACACCCCTGTCTGCATTGTTTTGAAGCAAATCTTAGACAACATTTCTCTTCATATGTAAATATTTTAATATGTATCTCTAAAGAACATTCTCTTTTTTTAAAAAAATCATTTATTTATCTGAGAGTGAGAGAAAAAGAGAGCACATGGGGGGGGGGGCGGGCAGAAGGATTGGGGGAAGCAGACTTCCCCCTGAGCAGGGAGTCTGACGCGGGGCTTCAGCCGAGGAGCCGGAGATCACGACCTGAGCTGAAGGCAAATGCTTAACTGACTGAGCCACCCAGGCGCCCCAAAGGATATTCTTTTAAAACATATCCATAGTATCAGGGGCGCCTGGGTGGCTGTGTTAAATGTCTGCCTTCGGCTCAGATCATAATCCCAGAGTCCTGGGATGAAGTCCCACATTGGGCTCCCTGCTCGGTGGAAGAGCCTGCTTCTCCCTCTCACTCCCCCTGCTTGTGTTCCCTCTCTCGCTGTGTCTCTCTATGTCAAATAATAAATAAAATCTTTTTAAAAACCACATATCCACAATATCATTTTCATATTTAAAATAACTGATAATAATAAGTTTCTCAATATCATCAAATAATCAGTCAGTATTCACAATTCCCAGATTGCCTCACATTTTTTCCCTCATTTTGTTTGTCTGAATCAGATCCATATATTATGACTGGCTCATTCACCTTTTAAATCTCTTTTTATCCATAGGTACCCTTTCCATCCTTTTCCCCTCCCTTGTAATTTATTTGTTGAAGAAACTGGTTTGTTTGTCCTATAAAACACCTACAGTTCGGACTATGCTGATTGCATCCCTAAAAACCATTTACCATGTTTCTCTGTTCCTTGCATTCCTACAACTTTGTAGTAAGATCTAGAGGTTTTAAAAAATTCAGTTTCTGTTTTAGTTGGCAAGAGCGCTTTACTATCAGGAGATAGATACAATGTCTTATATTTTCTTTTTGTCTCACTTTTGGGAAAACACAGTCTTTTCCTCAACTAATTGAAAATAAAAGCAATTATTACGGTGCATAAGACTCATTTAATTAAGAGAAGTATAGGACATCAATCCCCACTAAACAGACTGCTTCTGGGCTACAGTTGTTGCTATAAAGGAAGAGTACTTCTTGAGTCACTGTCTGAAATTTTAGGTGGTTCTAAACGCTGTATCCACATATCACTTATTTGAAGTTATACAGTGAACAAAAACTGCCATGTTAATCTTTTGTGCATGTCATAGCTCCTTGATTATATTTTTAGCTCCTGAGAGAAGAAATACAGTCTTACACCCCTACCCAATCCCTAACACAGACAGCTCTGCACACAGACAGCACTCGTGAATGATGATGACCATGCAATTCTCTACTGAGAAAAGGCCCTTCTCTATCGTTCATGCAGTCCAGCTTCTTTTATTAGCCCTTTACAGCTCTCCTCTAGAGTCCACAACTTCCACATTTTACCAACCAGAAAACAGGCACATAGAATTATAAACAGTGAATCAATGGAAGTTTACAATAACTCAAAAATCACTGGTCATGTAGAAAAACCTGCTGAGTTAAGCGGTGTTCCTACTTTAATGCCTCTTCCTTCCCTTCAGGGAAATATGTGAGTCTAAACGAGAAAGGGCTATGGACATTACGTAGATAAGGAACCAGAGGGCCCTGTAATGTGACCTTCCTGCTCTCTTTGGCAGAACAAGCCCCAGCTTGACAAGAACTAAGTTACCACAAAAGAGAGTAACAATCAGTTTAAATAAAGAAATAAGTCATGAGGGGCTCCTGGCTGCCTCAGTAGATGGAGCATGCAACTCTTGACCTCAGGTTGTGAGTTCAAGCTCCACGCTGGGCGTAAGAGATTACTTAAAAATGAAACCTTAGGGGTGCCTGGGTGGCTCAGTCAGTTAAATGGCTGCCTTCAGCTCAGGTCACGATCCCAGGGTCCTGGGATCAAGTCCCGAGTCGGGATCTCTGCTCAGCAGGGAGCCTGCCTCTCCCCCTCCCTCTGCCTGCCGCTCTGCCTACTTGTACTCTCTCTCTGTGTCACATAAGTAAATAAAATCTTTTTTAAAAAATGAAATCTTAAAACAAAAAACAGACAGAGGAAGAGAGAAGCTATGAAATTTGGACTGGGGAAGAAGAGAACTTTACATTCTAACCTCACCAAAGTCCAGTGGAGAAGCATGTTATTACCATGTTATGCAGAGGAAGTTAGAGTCATTAGCAGAACTGCTGGGGCCTCTCCTTCCTCCCACTTTGATAAAACCCTCTACCACCTGCAGCAAAGTGTGGGCCCTTGGCTGCCAGTCACCTCCCACTCATTTCTGTGCTTGGCTGGTTCTTTACTGCCTCCAGAAATAAAAGTTAGAACACAATACTTGCTGTGCCAGTAATTACCTGGTAACATAAAGTCCAGAAGCACAGGCCTATGCTTACAAACTGTATAACCTTCAGCAAAAGAATAGAGCTCTCCTTCATTCCTGCCCCCAGCCCTGGACCAGCATAGATTAAATTAAGAATTCTCAAAATTCCCAATGGTGTCAAAAAGCATTTAAAGTTGCCAGGTCAAAGATTCATTTTTGCAGCAGACAACCACAAAGGATTTCAGTGTTACATACAGTGGAAATGATTTTAAGAAATTCTAAATATGGACAGATCAGTAATTTAAAGTCTTTTCTAATGGCTAATACTTTCTTGTCAGTTCAATATCTGATTCTAAGTCAGGCTCCAATTAAGGAAAGCAAGGCCCAGTTTTCTGGTTCCACTGGGATTTACTCATGCAGGGATTACCTGTCTGCCAGTTATGAATCTGTTTCCAGTCAATACTGTGCTGGAAACTGTCCTGACTAATGTGTTTGGGAACAAGGAAACACCCAGATTACTAGGAGTCAAGGGCAAACAAAAGCCCAGTACAAGGAACTCTCACTCCTGGTCTGGTGCTTTCCCTAGTAGGCCACTGCCGCAGTCTTGAACCAACTGTGTGAAGTCTGCAAATCAACCTACCTAGGTTCTGATTTCCTCTTTCACAAAATCAAAAGGTAAGACCAGTTGATCTTTAAGAGATATCTCTATCCCTAAGATTCTACCATTCTTTTGACAAATACTATGAGCAAATTGCCTGCTAATAAGAACAGCAGTGCACATTAAGAATCAGAAGTAGACTTGGAGGAGCTGCTAGCAGACGATATGTACAAAAAAAATGATGCAAAGAAGAGAAAGTCCATGACAGAATAGTTGTATATAACAAGGGTTTAAAATAACCCATGAAATAGCATTCAGTGAACAAAGCAAGTCACAGAAGAGAAAGTACAATACAAAGTTATTTCTGTATGTATGTGTATATGCAGGGTTATATACGAACCTTTTATGAACTATGGGAGGGAATTAGTATAGCTACCTATCAACAACAGTTATCCCAGGGCAGGACTCCCAAGAATTCTCCAACTTTTACTTTTTTTTTTTTAAAGATTTTTATTTATTTATTAGAGAGCGAGAGACTGAGAATGAGAGGGGAGAAGGTCAGAGGGAGAAGCAGACTTCCCGCAGAGCCGGGAGTCCGATATGGGACTCGATCCCGGGACTCCGGGATCATGACCCGAGCCGAAGGCAGCTGCTCAACCAACTGAGCCACCCAGGCGCCCCCTCTCCAACTTTTACTTTAAAAATTACTACATATTTAACCTTTCTTCCTAGTGTGTTTTACTTCTGCAATCAGAGAAAAAAAAAATTAAAGGAAAGCAAAAGAAGAAATTCAAAGCTGGCAATTTACCAGGGCAATAACATCAACAATCCTATATTATCATCTCTCTCTATTTAGATGGAAAGTTAATTCTCCTTTATTGTCTATTTGTATATGGCAGAGACTACTATATTGAACTATGAAACCACTGTTGATAGAAATCAGAAAACAGAGCACAAAAAACAGAACCCCACTGGTAAGTATGAACACTAACACATAAAGTGGAAAATATCTGAAAAATAAGTACTAAAGTTGATGAGATATTTCTTTTTTTTTTTTAAGATTTTATTTATTTGACAGAGAGAGAGAGATCACAAGTAGGCAGAGAGGCAGGCAGAGAGAGAGGGGAAAAGCAGGCTCTCTGCCAAGCAGAGAACCAGATGTGGGGCTCGATCCCAGGACCCTGAGACCATGACCTGAGCTGAAGGCAGAGGCTTTAACCCACTGAGCCATCCAGGTGCCCCGACAAGATATTTCAAGCAAAAATGAATCATTTTCTTTTTAAATTACTTGGACACCTAAACTATCCCAGTTTTCCATTTTGTTTTACTTACATAGGCATACTTAGATTTTAGTTAGAATAAAACTAGAGACAAAAGATACACTGGTAACTCTACTCAAATGAGTGACTAATGCACAGTCTTCATTCACTTTGAATTACTTAATATGACTTAGCTCTTTGACCCTGAAAATCACTTTGAATCTAAAACACCTTCAAGGGCCGCCTGGGTGGCTCAACGGGTTAAGCATCTGCTTTCAGCTCAGGTCATGATCCTGGGGTCCTGGGATCAAGCCCTGCATTAGGCTCCTTGCTCAGTGGGGAGCCTGCTTCTCCCTCTGCCTGCCTCTCTCTCTCTCTGAAAATCAAATGAATAAAATCTTAAAAAAAAACCACCCTCAAAACAGATGATGGAATAAAATTATTTCTAAGATCCCTTTCAGTTATTTGGTTCGTATTTTCTTGAATATGGGATCAAATCCTATTAAGCAGCAAGTTAGTATCTCAAAATATTTCAAATACTGGAATTTCATTATATCAAATGATGCCAAAAATAGAAATTTAATTGCAATAAGATTTGGGTCTACGGGGCGCCTGGGTGGCTCAGTTGCTTGGGCGACTGCCTTCAGCTCAGGTCATGATCCCGGAGTCCGGGGATCGAGTCCCGCATCGGGCTCCCAGCTTCACGAGGAGTCTGCTTCTCCCTCTGATCTTCTCCCCTCTCATGTTCTCTCTCACTCTCTCTCTCAAATAAATAAATAAAATCTTAAAAAAAAAAAAGATTTGGGTCTACGTATTAATGAAAAGAATTTTATCATACACCAAAGTTCATAGCAGCAGTACTCACAATAGCCCAAAGGTGGAAATAACCTATATGTCCCTCAGGAAAAAGAAACAGTCCCGCTTTCTCAGCTGGATATTCTGGTGACAATCTGTGTCATCTGAAATCACAACAAACTACCTGAGACCATGGGGATCCAACCATGACAAATGAATGCACTGAGGACAGCAAGGCAGGAAGATGGAATGAACTGGTGTCCTCAATGTCTTTGCTGACCTGCTAAGTTAACTTGCACTTGAGTCACCCTATCTCCAGCGTCCTTGTTATCTGAAACACCATCTGTGTGTCCAAGTCATAAAGCTGGTGCTTCTATTTCTTGAAAGTGAAAATATTCTAACTGATGGCATTTATTAACTTAAAAAGTTTTGCACCCCACAACACTTACACAACAGTAAATGCCAGTTTGATCTCTAAAATGAAAATGAACAAAAAAGCAAAACAAATTACCCTGTTCTTGTCATTAAAACAAGAGAAAGGTTTTAGAACAGGTAAAGAACTAAGGTTACAAGGAAAAGTACAGTGAAGTGGATGCACACATTTAGCAATTCAGTAAGTAAACTTGGACACAGAAGCTAGCCTGAATGAATGACTGTGCTTCATTTCAGGAATACTAATTGGAAAATAATGACTGAAAATAAAGTCTCTATGTTCACAACAAGCTCATGAGGTAGAGATATTATTGTCACTTTACAAATGAGGAAACTGAAGCACAGAGAAGCTAAGTAACTTGCCCAAAGTCACCTCATCTATGCAGTTTGTCCTCCCGGAATTCTTCCTTCTTTTCACTTAGCTAACTCCTACAATGTCATCTTTCAGGTTTCAATTTAAATAAACATCACTTCCCTAGAAAAAGGCTTCTTTGATGTGTGCACACAAGGTCCAAAGCCCCTGCTAAATACTCCACTGCATTCTGAGCTCTACTGAGGCACTGTGTACGCTCTGTAGGCTGTGTCCGTGATTACTTAAATGTCTTCCCCACCAGGTTGTACATGCCTGGAGAACAATTCTATCTTGTCCACCGCCATAGGGTATTTCCAAAGCTGTGTAGATTGCCTTGCCCTTAAGGGGCTCACAGTGTGATAGAGAGATAGGTAAGTAAACAGTTCCTTACAATGTAATGTGGGAGGCAGAAAGATGTGCATATGACACCATGGAAACACAAGACTGGGGGTGAGAGGAAGGCTTCCTGGAGAAGATGTCCCTTGAACTGAGCTCTGAAGGGTAGTAAAAGGAGAAAAAGCAGTAAGGAGGAAGGTGTTCTAAGCATACAGAGTTTAGGTATATGTAGAGAGATCAAAGAGGTCATGTGGGGCGCCTGGATGGCTCAGTGGGTTAAAGCCTCTGCCTTCGGCTCAGGTCATGATCCCAGGGTCCTGGGATCGAGCCCCATATCGGGCTTTCTGCTCAGCGGAGAGCCTGTTTCCTCCTCTCTCTGCCCGCCTCTCTGCCTACTTGTGATCTCTCTCTCTTTCTCTCTCTGTCAAATAAATAAATAAAATCTTTCAAAAAAAAAAGAGGTCATGAAACTTTACGGAAACTAACACTAGCTCACTATGGTAGCAGTTTATACCAGGTAGCAAAAAGTGAAACTTGAGAGATAGGAAGATTCAGTTCCATATTTAAAGATAGCAAAATGTTGTACAGACCTCTAAGATAATCTAATAACAATGGATGTGATGGAGGTGCTCACTGTATGCCAGGCACCATGCTAAGCACTTCACATGTATAATTTTATTTCATCTTCACAGCCACCCTGAGTATTATTATCCCCCTGAGGAAGTAAGACCATAAGTAAATGGCAAGAAAGGCCTTGAACCACAGCCATAATATATGACTCCAAAGCCCATCCTCTTAACTACAGTCTAATATTTGTCTAGCTTACTATACATTGATATGATCTTACATAGTCAAATGTAGTTCAAATAATTATCTTGATTCTACTAGGAAAGTTGGCTATTTAGTGGAACCCGATACCTTTTTCATTAAGCACATACAAATCATAAACACAAATATTTCATACATTGGTTTTACTTAAAATATATAAGTAGCATTCAATGGACTTTTACAGGTAAAATCAAAGGAAAATTATTTAAAGATACAAAATACAGTGTCCTGATTGATAATTTAGGGATATAGTTTGTTTTTTGTTTTTAAGTAATCTCTATGCCCAATATGGGGCTCAAACTCACGACCCCAAGATCAAGAGACACACGTTCTCCAACTGAGCCAGCCAGGTATCCCGATTAATAATCCAATATAGTCTCTAGAACTATGTTACCTCTACACCATTAAAATTACAAAAATTTTACCAAAATTTACACTAAGCAAACATTAGAACTTCTTGGTCTAAGTCTCCTCTCTCATCAAAACTAGCCTTCCGGGCCCCTGGGTGGCGCAGTTGGTTGAGCGACTGGCTTCAGCTCAGGTCATGATCCCGGAGTCCCGGGATCGAGTCCCACATCGGGCTCCCAGCTCCATGGGGAGTCCGCTTCTCACTCTGACCTTCTCCCTTCTCATGCTCTCTCTCACTCTCTCTCCTTCCTAATAAATAAATAAATAAATAAAATCTTTAAAAACAAAAACAAAAACAAAAACAAAACTAGCCTTCCTAAGTGGGATTAAAATTATTCATTACACAATTCAATCAATTATTCAGAATAGGTGGAAAGGGGAAAAGGAGTTAATACAGAGGAAAGATGGTATGACACTCAAAATCTCTTTTCCCTACCATCAACTGCTTTAAGCATGGTAAAATGACAATATGATTGAATGTGTTTACAAGATATACACTCTCCGTGCCAATTCAAGTTAAAACAGAGCTAGAAAATGTACCATTTAGGGAAAGTCTTGGTTCAAAGAACTCAGTGTTTTAGGAAACAAGTTACCAGTAAAAATGCAAATAGTACTAAGTCACAGTTGACGGGCTTTTAACAAATAATTAAAACAAACTACTGGGAGATCTTCTTTGCTTTTTAAAATGTTTCATAATATGTAACAGGAGTACACAAACTGATAATAATCATTAAACACTTATTAGTGCCAAGAGTTTTAAGAACATAATCTCATTTCATTCTCACAAGGTCATTCTCACAACCACATTTTCAGATGAGCAAACTAAGGTACAGAGAGTTCAAAGAAGGCGTCCAAGGGCATATCAACAGGAAGTGGCAGGGCCAGGACTCACAAGGTTTGTCTGCCATCATGGTGCACTCCTTCCACAACACAGCAACGTCTTTAATGAGCTGACAGTCGCCTAGTTTACTCACCAGTCAACCCTATCATTTAGAGACTGTGGGCAGGTTAAAAGGACTTTCCCCATGTCCCTTGGCTAGTTTACATCACAGGTGAAAGTGAACCCCATGTTTCTCCTCTTCAGGCAAGCACATTCTGTATTCATTTTGACTCATACCAAATCTTTTAAAAAATGTTAAAAATTTCCCCATAGCTACATTCAAAATAGACAAAACAAGAATGATATAAATGCTTGTTACTGTGCATTGAGGTGTGTATACATTATGTTTTAGTGGAGGATAGGAAAAGAAGAGTCTCAAACATTTCCTGTACATTACTTGCAACTAGCTAACAGAAGATAAGAGGATTTTATGCATTCCTTTGACTACCATCACGTTTTCAGCCTCCTGCTTTTCAGTAGTGCACTGAAAGCTTTAAAGCAGGAGCTAGCAAAATTTATTCTATAAAGGGCCTTAATAGTTGAGGCCTTGTGGGCCATGTGGTCTCTGTTGCAAATACTCTATAGTTTTAAGGACAAAAAAGTGGCCACAGATAATATACAGATAAGCATGGCTGTGTTCCAATAAAGTTTAACTTATGGATACATAAATTTGAATTTCATATAATTTTCACATCACAAAATATTATCATTCTTTTGATTTTTCTGGAACTACTTAAAAAGGTACGATTTGTGGGCTACAGAAAAAGGTTAGTGGGGTGGAGGGTAATCTCCCCACCCTGCATTAAACTAAAAACGTAATTTCACTCGGAAGAGATCATAGGAAAAGCAGCCAGCAACACAGCAAAGATATGCCCCTTTCTTGACTCAGTTGTGATGCCACTGATTCAGGAGGCCTTCTGGATCATCCCCCATTCCCGCTTGGGAGAGGTGTTCCACTTTTGTGTTCTCACTGAAACTTGGGTCTATCTCTATTTTAGCACTTACCATAACACACTATGATTAATTATTCAATTGTCTGTTTCTCCCCAAGCATGAGAGCAAGCAATGTTTTCATTTGTTTCTTAATTTGTATTCCTGACACAGAGGCTCAAAAAAACCCCACAAAAAAACAAAAAACCAACTTGGGGGGTGGGGGATAAAAGAGGAACAAGCTCAGAAATTCTTATCTTTTTTTTTTTTAATATTTTATTTATTTATCTGACAGAGAGAGAGAGATCACAAGTAGACAGAGAAGCAGGCAGAGAGGGGGACGCAGGCTCCCTGCTGAGCAGAGAGCCCGATGCGGGGCTCGATCCCAGGACCCTGAGATCATGACCTGAGCCGAAGGCAGAGGCTTTAACCCACTGAGCCACTCAGGCGCCCCAGAAATTCTTATCTTTATATAGACAGTAGATATCAGTGCAAGATCTTGACCGTGGTTCAATGGCACACATGTGAAGAGTTAAATCAGTGGTTCACCCACTTTTTTTTTTTTTATTAAAGATTTTTATTTATTTATTTATTTTAGCAGAGAGAGAACACAAGCAGGCAGAGAGGCAGGCAGAGGCAGAGAGAGGAGCAGGCTCCCTGCGGAGCAAGGAGCCCGATGCGGGACTCGATCCCAGGACGCTGGGATCATGACCTGAGCCGAAGGCAGCTGCTTAACCAACTGAGCCACCCAGGCGTCCCATCACCCACTTTTTGCATATGTTGTTTATGCCTTGTAAATATGTACCAGCTCCTCCATCTGTTCTCTTACTTACATCTGCTCAAGGTCAGGCATCTGATTAAATTGTTTAGACCAATCTGGATGGGAAAGATCTGGGCATAAGTTTAAAATGATCCCAGGGTCGGGATGCCTAGGTGGCTTAGTTGGTTGAACATCTGCCTTTGGCTCAGGTCATGATCTCAGGGTCCTGGGATTGAGTCCCACAACAGGCTCCTTGTTCAGCAGGGAGACTGCTTCTCTCTCGGCCTGCCATTCCCCCTGCTTGTGATCTCTCTCTCGAGTAAACAAATAAAAACTTTAAAAAAATATAAATAAAAAATGAAATTACCCCCAGGGTCTCCATAAAAGCTTCAGGGTACCATGGGGTTCTGCAGAGCACAGATAGAAAAACTACTGTCCTACAAACTAGCCTCCTCCAACTCAAGACCCAAAAAACAGATAATCATGTCAAAAAATGGGCAGAAGACATGAACAGACACTTCTCCAAAGAAGACATACAAATGACTAGCAGACACATGAAAAGATATTCATCATCAATAGCCATCAGGGAAATTCAAATCAAAACCACATTGAGATACCACCTTATACAGTGAGAATGGCCAAAATTAACAGGACAGGAAACAACAAGTGTTGAAGAGGATGTGGAGAAAGGGGAGCCCTCTTATACTATTAGTGGGAATGCAAGTTGGTGTAACCACTTTGGAAAACAGTGTGGAGATTCCCCAAAAAATTAAAAATAGAGCTACTCTATGACCCTGCAATTGCACTACTGGGTATTTACCCCAAAGATACAGATGTAATGAAAAGAAGCACCAAATATACCCCAATGTTCATAGCAGAAATGTCCACAATCGCCAAATTGTGGAAAGAGCCAAGGTGCTCTTCAACAGAGGAATGAATAAAGAAGATATGGTCTAAAAAAAAAAAGGTATGGTCCATATATACAACAGACTATTACTCAGCCATCAGAAAAGATAATACCCAACTTTTGTATCAACATGGACAGGACTAGAGATTATGCTGAGTGAAATAAGTCAAGCAGAGAAAGTCAATTATCATACGGTTTCGCCTACTTGTGGAGCATAAAGAATAACAAGGAGGACACTAGGAGAAGGAAAGGAAAAGTGAATTGGGGGAAGTCGGAGGGGGAGACGAAGCATGAGAGACTCTGGACTCTGAGAAACAAACTGAGGGTTTTGGAGGGGAGGAGGGTGGAGGGTTTGGTGAGCCTGGTGGTGGGTATTGAGGAGGGCACGTATTGCATGGAGCACAGGGTGTTGTGCATAAACAATGAATCTTGGAACACTGATAAAATAAAATTAAAAAATTAGTGATGTTTTCAAATCATTTAAAGAAAATATGAAAGCCACGTTACCAAATATAATAGAAAAATAAACACGGAAAAGTCTACCTCATCATTATCACAGGAATAAATATCTTTCAATCACATGAAGTTGGATGGCTGCAGGGTCCTTAACCTTTTCCGTGCCATGAGTCCCCTTGGTAGAATGGAGAAGCCAGCAAACCCCTTCTCAGAACAATGCTATGAATGCATAAAATAATACACATAGTTTTCAAAAAGAAACCAGTTACAATAATAACCTGTCACATCCTGACTTCTTTCCCTGCTTTATTTTTTCTGCTTAGCATTCGTCACTAACAACATAATACACTACTTGTATTCCTTTATTTAGTAGCTGTTTCCACAAACAGAACCTAATTTTCATGAGGGCAGGGAAGTTTATTTATTTTGTTCACCCCACTATTCCCAAAACCTACAAAATGTCTGGCATACAGTAATATCTAGTATATTTATTGAATTATTAAAATACCTGTCTCCTAAGAGCTATACTCTAAGACAAATCAAAAGCAGTTCTACTAGAATCTATCATTTTTAAGAAAGAGAATATACAATACTTGATATTTACAAATGCCTTCTTGGTAGATACTGGAACCCTCTTATAAGCACAATCTCATTCATCCACAATAAACTTAATATCTAATGACCGAAGGCAAAAAAATGACTTAAGGTAGAGAAGGCAAATGCCTCAAGCTTCATCAGTGAACAAAATCCATGGGCTATGTCTGTTTATTAACCTTGCCCCTTCGCTTTACCCATTGCCTTTTTTTTCCTTCAAGATTTTATTTATTTATTTGGCAGAAAGAGAGAGCACAAGTAGGCAGAGAGGCAGGCAGAGAGAGGGGGAAGCAGGCTCCCTACCAAGCAGAGAGCCTGATGCAGGCCTCGATCCCAGGACCCTGAGATCATGACCTGAGCCGAAGGCAGAGGCTTTAACCCACTGAGCCACCCAGGTGCCCTTACGCATTGCCTTTTGAAGCTATTTGCTGTATTGCTTAAAGTACAGAATCATTCTCACTGAAGGTATCTAGTTATACACTAACAATAAGAGACACTTTCATGAGATCTGAACTTTCATGGGATCCAAGCAGACTCATTCATAAGAAATAGCTACAGATTCTTTTGCGATCAAGTTCTGGAATTTCCAACTTCTTGCCAAGGCAATTCTTTTTTTTTTTTTTTATAAGGTTTTATTTATTTATTTGACAGAGAGAGAGAGAGACAGTGAGAGAGGGAACACAAGCAGAGGGAGTGGGAGAGGAGAAGGAGAAGCAGGCTTCCCGCTGAGCAGAGAGCCTGATGCAGGACTTGATCCCAGGACCGTGGTATCATGACCTGAGCCAAAGGCAGATGCTTAACAACTGAGCCACCCAGGTGCCCCGGAGGCAATTCTTAAATAGAGGAAATGGTTTTCTTTTTAAAATTCATTGTAATTAACCAACCAATCAATCAATAAAATTCACCTTAATCACAATAAATTAAAAGGTTAACAAGAATGTAAACCCTCAGATGTAGGCTACCTATATTGTTTTCTCACATAATCCTAAGAGGAAGGAAGTTCAAAGCCAAGACAACTAGATCCACCAGAAAAACATAATAATTTATACCAACTGCAGTGCCTTCACTCCATAGTGTGATTAACAAACTGGAAAGGCAAACCAAAACCAAGTAAGAAAAGTGGGAGGGAAGATGAGGTTAATAAAAAGGTCAGTTAATATGAAAGAAAACAGTATCCTCAGACTGTTTCATAACTAAGAAAGCAGTCAAAACCTAACAGGAAGGCAGTTTTGGCCTTCCTTGGGTAGTTAAAACAAATGTCAGCCTGCTCTCCACCCCCACTATTTGCCCAAAAGCAGAGTGGAGAAAATGCGCTTATATCATGAGGGGTTTTGAGGTACTCAAACCCATCTGCTTAAAATGTAACTTTCTAATTCCGCTTAAACATCAGAATTTTTCATATTTGTGCATCTGCCTAGATACAGGGGAAAAAATGTGAAGAAGCAGATTTTTTGTGTTTGCTAATAAACCAGCCACAGAGTCATCAACAGTGGATGACTGAATGTTCTATAGCAATGATGTGCATTAACAGGATATCAAATTTTAAAAAAATGAAGAGAATGGGGTGCCTGGGTGGCTCAGTCAGTTAAGTATCTGCCTTCCGCTCAGCCAGGGTCCTGGGATCAAGTCCTACATTGGGCTCCCTGTTCAAGGGGGAATCTGCTTTTTCCTCTCCCTTTGTTCTCTCTCTGTCAGAAAAATAAATAAAATCTTTTTAATAAATGAAGAGGGAAAACATTTTTCACATATGCTTAACTCCAGCTCAGTGGGAAAACATTAACATAGAGCAACCATTATAACCAACAGCTGATTTTTTTATATTGATCTAGTTCTCATCCTTATGTATGCTTCTTTTGAACTAACTAGGTAATTAAAAACTGTAAGATAAATTTATGACTACTTATAGTGCTGTTGCTTTATAATCACACTTAAATAGAAAGCCCTGAAGACATAAGACTAAATAATACCGACACTCACAGAGAACTTACATCCAACCTTTTCTTCTAAAGCAAAGGTTTCAAATAGTGTTGTCCCAATATTAAAACAGTCTTAAAGTACTCCATACCTCAATAAGTTTAAAAAAAAATAGTATAAATAATTATATAACTGAAAAAATGAAAAAACCTAAAATCACAAATTACTTACATTAATCTAAATCCACTTTTTGACAGAGTGAAAATCTGAAATAAACTAGGTACTTATTTAGTGGGATTAGTTAATTAAACCGTTTGGTCCACTCTATGGAAAACTACACAGCCATTAAAAAAGAATTAAAGAGGCTTCTAAATACAGAAATGGAGAAATCTGATACCCTGTTCAGGAAAAGAGTAAGCTGATCAACTCACACTAATTCTGCTTATGTAAAGTATTTCTGTGAATCTGTATATTATATATTGTATGTATATGCTTAGGAAAAGATCTAGAAGAATACATGCCAAATTCTTTTTTTCTTTTTTAAAGATTTATTTATTTATTTATTTGAGAGAGAGAGAGCAGAGGGAGGGGCAGAGGGAGAGGGAGAGAAAGAATCCTCAAGGAGACTCCTAGCTGAGTGTGGAGCCTGACACAGAACCCAATCCCAGGACCCTGAGATCACGATCTGGGCTGAAATCAAGAGTCAGACACTTAAATGACTAAGACACCCAGGTATCCCCATGCCAAATTCTTAATAGTGATTTTGTCTGGGGAGCAGGGAGAAGTGAGCGAGCTTTGCCAAGATTTTCACATTATGCTCTGCGTATGGCTTAGACATTTTATAAGGCTGTATTCATATCTCACTTGTGTATTAAGAAGTCTTAAGAAGAAAGAAAGGTCTCGATGATTCTATGAACTAAAGGAAATTAAAACAAAAGATGAAAACGTGCTTGATACTAAGGTATATTAATGACAGAGCAAGAGTGTGATCATTAGACAATCTTCTATTCACTACATCTCAATATAGCCTTTAGTTCAGCTGTTATATTGATAGTAACAAGATGAATCATAAAGAATAAGATTTCTGAAATGATCAAAATACAAAATTCATGATGATATATGTTAACACGATTTACTGTGGTGACCATTTTTGTAACATACACAAACATCAAACCGTTACGTTATATACCTGAAATTAGTATGTCAATTATGCCTCACTAAAAAAAATATACAAATCAGATCTAAAAGAACTGAGAGGTTTGTGTTTTCTTTTAAGATTTTATTTATTTATTTGATAGAGAGAGACTACAAGTAGGCAGAGGCGGGCAGAGAGAGGGGGGGAAGCAGGCTGTCCGCTGACCAGAGAGCTTGATGCGGGGCTCCATCCCAGGACCCTGAGATCATGACCCAAGCCGAAGGCAGAGGCTTTAACCCACTGAGCCACCCAAGCGCCCCCAAAACTGAGAGTTTAAAATGTATGCTTCTTACGTCTTCCTATCAAGCTAAATGAACTATATACTATGCAGCCATCAAGAGAAACGAAATCTTTTTTTTTTAAAGATTTTATTTATTTATTTGACAGAGAGAGACAGCGAGAGAGAGAACACAAGCAGGGGTAGTGGGAGAGGAAGAAGCAGGCTCCTTGCAGAGCAGGGAGTCTGATGTTGGGCTCGATCCCAGGACCCTGGGATCATGACCTGAGCCAAAGGCAGATGCTTAATGACTGAGCCACCCAGGCATCCCAACATTTTTTTTCTTGTTTTATTATAAAATAGCCATGTTTCAACTGAAAGCACTTATTCTTTGGTATTGAAATCCAACTAGCCTTAAAGCCAAATTCCAACAGCATATCTGAAAATAGCCAATAGTACTGCAATTTAAAAGATAATGCATGGTTTTTATACAAACGTGTTTCTCAGTGTGTTGTTACTGTGGAAAAATGAAGGGAGGAAGTTTTGGAAGATTGGAGGAAATTGATCAAGAAGACCTAATCTCCCTCTTTTTTAGTGAATAAATAGAACATTTCTTGAAAAAAATAAAAGTAAAAAGATGCTTTATCAACTAGAGATAAGACGACAAGAGATCCAAGGAATGTTGGTACTGATTCAGAAACAGGAAAGCCAGCATGTCCAAGATGAGTCAGCAGATGGCTAGATCATCCTGAAACTTAAAGTCATCTGCCCAAAAAGTAGGGAGGTAAGTAAGACAAAAGAAATCCAAAATGCACTTAAATGCAGAGACCGGAAGTTTTTTAATTTTATTGAGATATAGTTTATATGCAATGAAGTGGACCCATTTTAACTGTATATTTTGGTAAGTTTTGACAAATCTGTACCCCTGTATAATCACCACCATATTCAAGATATAGAACATTTCTCAAACCCCAAAAGTTTTCTGTGTGTCTCATCCTAATCAAACTACTGCCATCCATGGCCCCAGTTAAACATCTTTTTTTTTAAGATTTTATTTATTTGTTTGTTTGTTTATCAGAGAGAGAGAGAGAGTATAAGCAGTGGGAACAGCAGGCAGAGGGAGAAGCAGGCTCTGTGCTGAGCAAGGAGCCTGATGTGAGACTCAATCCTAGGACTCTAGGATCATGACCTGAGCCGAAGGCAGATGCTTAACCAACTGAGCCACCACACATTCCTAGTGAAACATTTTTGACACTATAGATTAGATTTGTCTTTTCTAGAATTTCATATAAGTGGCTCTTCTGTGTAAGGCTTCCTTTCACTCAGCATAATGTTTTCAAGGTTCATTCATGTTATACCATGTATCACTACTTTGTTCCGTTTTATGACCAAATAATATTCTATTGTACGGACCACGATTTGTTTATCTGTCCATCCATTCATGGACGTTTGGGTTGTTTCCAGTTTGGGATTATCATGACTAAATCTGCTATGAATATGCAAGGCACCAGCAGCTCTGATTGCTTTCATTTTCTAACTCAGCTCTGCCCATACACTCTCAGTTCATCATAGCTCCAACCCTTACGCTGCCCTTATAACCATGAGAAAAGCAATCAGTCATTCAACAAATACATATTACAGACCTGCTATATGACAGAAATTGTTCGGGCACTACAGATATAGCAATAAATAAGACAGTAGAATCCCTCTTTGGTACAATTTATCATCTTTTTGGAGGGGGAAAGAGGAGACAAAAACAAAGATAATTTCCGACAGGAAATGTAACAGAAAGTTAAAATAATATATTAACAGTGTGTCTAATTCAAATTTGGCAACCTAGAGAAGGCCTATCTGAGCGGAGATCTGAATGACACAAAGGAGACAGCCATGTAACTATCTGCGATCGAAGTACTCCAGGCAAAGAGAACTCCAACTGTGAAGCCCTAAGGAGAGAACTTCTTTTCAAAAAGCAGAGAAAAAGCCAGTGTGATAGAAATGTAGTGAACTAGGTTAGGTGAAAGGGTAAGAGGTGAGGCTGAAGAGGCAAGCAGGGCCCAAGTCAAATAGAATCCTATAGGCCACAATAAAATTTGAGTTTTATTGGAGGGTATTAAGCAGGAGTGTAAAATAATCAGATCTGCATTTCAAAAAGATCACACTGGCTGTGTAGAGAATCGTAAGGGGAAAGAGTGGAAGCAGATCAGGTAGGTGGCTACAAGCAGGTGGTAAGAGCTTGAACTACAGGGAAAGCAAAAGAAATAGGACAGATGGGGATAGTTTCAAGACATCCTTGAAGCAGAATCAATGGCTCTTGTTAATGTGTTAGATGTGGTAGGTATAAAAAAGAAGAATCTAGGATAATTCCTGGGTTAGGCTTAGGCTTCAGTAAATAGTGCCATTTACTGAAATGGGAAAAACTGGAGGGGCACCTCGCTGGCTCAGTAGGTTAAGTAGCTATTGATCTCAGCTCAGGTCTTGATCTCAGTGTCATGAGTTCAAGTCCTACATTGAGCTCCATGCTAGGTGTACAACCTAATTTAAAAAAAAGAAAGAAGGAAAGAAATGGGGGAAATTGGAGGGAAAATAGGTTTGGAGTTGTGGGGAGAATCAATAGTTCTTGGCTAGTTATACTAAATTTGTGATGTCAATTGATCATCCAAATGCAGATGTCAAATAGGCATTTGGATATGTGACTTTGTGGTTAAGAGGAAAAGTCAGTGCTGGATACATAGTATTATGGAATAATATCTGAAACTAAGAAGTATATACAATTTTGCTTCCAAAAGTAGTACATATATACCTCAGTACACCAGGATCACCCCAGATAAATAGGACCCCAAGTACAATTTCACTTGGAATCAGAAATGAGGGCAGGTAGGAAGGGATAAATTTTATATTTGAACACACACATGCATAAAGAATAAAATGCTGAATTTACACAATTTTTCAAGATCAGATAGAAGATTTCAAAGAAATTGTAGTTGTAGTGGGCAGTCTTTGAACTACAGTCGTCCCTAGAGGTACACTTTCATCTTTCTCTTGGAGTATTTCAGGAAAAACGTTGGAAAAGCATCCAATACACAACAATTAATCAGTAAATATTTAACATACAGACTGGATCACTGTGTCTATAGCTGTGGAGATTAAAAAAGACAGAGTAGCACAGTTGTTAAGGACATGGACTTTGCATACAGTCTTTAGAGTCAAACAGATCTAGGTTCACTTCCTACCCCTGCTACCTGTTAGCCATGGAGACAATAACCCTCATAGGGTTACTGTAGGGGTAAATGATAGAATGAATACTTGTAGTGCACTTAGTCGCAGTCTCTGATTAAACATTAACTCCCAGTATTGTCTCTCTCCAGGGTCTCACTGGCTAATGAAATCTACAAAGCATAAATCTCTAAAAGAACAAAAATATAAACGACATATGAAAAATGCTAAATTATAGTTGGTAAGACTGGTCAGATGCATTGAGATTTGGGCTGAAGAAGATTAATCCAGAGAAACAGGAAAGGTTTTACCTTTTATTTACTTTTATTTTTATTCGAAGGGGAAGAATTAAAGAAAATAGTGAAACCAATGTAGAAAAGATGATAACTACCACTTCCTGAGAATTCCTGCTCATCAGTCCTTTCTTTCTTTTTTTTTTTTTTTTAAGATTTTATTTATCAGAGAAAGGGGGGAGCACAAGTAGGCAGAGAGGCAGGCAAAGGGAGAAACAGGTTTCCTACTGAGCCAAGAGCCTGATGCAGCACTCGATCCCAGGACCCTGGGATCATGATGTGAGTCGAAGGCAGACACTTAGCTGACTGAGCCAACCAGGTGCCCCTCATTAGTCCCTTCTTTAAAACAACTTAAGCTATAATTCACATGTTATATAACTCTTTCACTTAAAGTGTATAATTCATCTGTTAGTGTATTCACATAGTTGTGGAATCATCACTATAATCTGTTTTAGAACATTTTCATCATCCCAGAAAAAAACTTTATATCCTTTACCAGTCACTCCCCATTTCCCCTCTACCCCACAAGTCCTTGGCAACCACTAATCCGTTTTCTGTCTCAATGGACTTTCCTATTCTGGACATTTCATGTAAATGAAATCATATAATATGTGACTGGCTTCTTTCACTTAGCATAATGTTTCCAGAGCTCATCTATGTTGTAAATTAATCATTACTTCATTTTTGTTGCCAAATAAATTCTACTGTATAGATATACCACCTTTTATTTATCTATCCATCAGTTGATGGACACGTGGGTTAGTTCTACTTTTTAGCTATTATAAATAATGCTACGATGAACACTCATAAACACGTTTTGTATGGACATGTGTTTTCATTTCTCTTAGGTACACAAGTAGTCCCTTCCCATACCTGTGGTTTTGCTTTCTGTGATTTCAGTTAACTGCAGTCAGCCATGGTCCAAAAAGTAGATGATCCTCCTACTGGTGTATTGTCATAAGGTCAACAGTAATCCAACCCTACGTCACAATAATTATGTCATTCATCTCCCTTCATCTCATCATGTAGGCATTTTATCATTACATCATCACAGGAAGAAAGGTGAGTATGGTACAGTAAGATTTTGGGAGAGAGACCACATTCACATAACTTTTATTATAGTATATTGTTATAATTGTTCCATTTATTATTAGCTTTTATTGTTACTGTGCCTAATTTATAAATGAAACTTTATAAATTATGTATGTATAGGAAAAAACGTATGTATAAATTATGTATGTATAGGAAAAAACAGTGTACATAAGGTTCAGTACAGTCCACGGTTTCAGGCATCCACTGGGGGTCCTGGAATACTCCCACAGATAAGGGGGCACTGCTGGACCTAGGAGTGCAATTGCTGGGTTTTACAGTTAAATTCTGCTTTATCTTTAGAGGAACAGCCCAAATTATTAGAGGCAATACAGTCAGCTCCAAATACTCAAATGACAGTAACTAATTACCTAACATCTTTGGGCATCTAAAGTTACTATCAATGTTCATACTTTCAAATTGTTTATATGATTTTTAGGTTTGTATAAAAAATCTGTAGAAACACTAAACTACCTCTGAAACTAATAATACATTATATATTAACTAATCGATTTTAAATTTAAAAAAAGGTCTGTAGGAAAAGGTAAGCATGCAGAAAATAGAAGATCAATAGGCCAGTAAAATAGAATGCTCTTTGAAAAAACCAAAGAGCTTCATGGGACAAACTGGACACAAAAGCCAACATCATGGACACTTAAGGGAAATAAGAAAAAGAAGTGCTTAGTATCAATTAAGTGTACCCATGTATTGAGGATGAGTGTGTACGAATGGAAAAGCTGTACAACCAAGTGAAATGTTTTGCCAACTCTTTTATCCTCTCAGAGTAACTTTGGAGAAGACTCTCTTCTGCATTTTATGCCCTCTCTCATTGTAAAAGGTCAAAGAAACAGTGGAAATTTCTTTTATACTGATAAATTAATTTCATCAATTTATTTTTCCCTTTGTAGTGTAGCTATTAGAAAATTTTAGAGAACATCTATCTGTGAATATACTAAAAACAATGAACTGTATACTTTAAATGAGCGAATTGCATGGTATATGAATCAGACCTCAGTAAAATTGTTTTTTAAAAAGTACATGTGTGTGACTCTTAACTATAGGAAACAAACAGGGTGGCTGAAGGAGAGGTGGGTGGGGAGATGTGGTAACTGGGTGATGAGCATTAAGGAGGGCATGAGATATAATGAGCACTAGGTATTATATGCAACTGATTAAAAAGAAATAAATACATACATGTGTGGCTGGTGCTGTATTTCTTATATATTTATTTATTTGTTTGTTTGTTTATTTACTTATTTATTTAACAGAAAGATCACAAGTAGGCAGAGAGGCAGGCAGAGAGAGAAGGGGAACCCCGCTGAGCAGAGAACCCCATGAGGGGCTCGATCCCAGGACTCTGGGATCATGACCCGAGCTGTAGGCAGAGGCTTAATCCACTGAGCCACCCAGGTGCCCTGGTGCTGTATTTCTATTTGACAGGGACAGTTTCTCCATTTCTGAAGTTACCATGAGTCAGTTACAGTAATAATGAGAAAGGAAGAAAAAAGAGAAAATCACATTTATTTCTGGTTTAGGTAATAGCCTTTGTGATGGACCTATTTAAAAAACAAGGTGAAATTATACAGCTATTAAAAAAGAGAAACATCTACTGAAGAAATTAACTTCAATAATTATAATGAACAGTTATCAGAGTATTAGAAAATATCCTCTGTGAGGATGGAAAAGGAAAACGGAATAAAAAACAAAAAAATAGGTATGCCTGGATGGCTCAGTTGGTTAAGCGGCTGCCTTCAGCTCAGGTTGTGATCCCAGGGTCCTGGGATCAAGCCCTGCGTCAGGCTGCTTGCTTGGTGGGGAGCCTGCTTCTCCCTCTGCCTCTGCCTGCCACTCTGCCTGCTTGTGCCCTCTCCCTCTCTCTCTCTCTCTCTCTCTCTCTGACAAATAAATAAATAAAATTAAAAACCAAAAAAATATAATGTGAAGGCCAAGACTACCTTCAGGAAGACCAAGAAAGTTCCACAACAACTAACACCTAGTAAATGTTCAATAGATGTTAGATGGAAGGAGAGAAAAGAATAGATGGGTGAATGAACACGCAAATTTGAATAGGAAGATAAAAGGAAGGATAATAGTAAAGATAAAAGGTATTTAATAACTTTAAAAAGCCTCTACTACACAATTATAGAAACTATTGAAAATCAGTTCAACTTACATGTCAACTTACATGTCAGCAGGTCACCTGTCTGGGGAAGTTTACAACCCATGGACCAGAAACATCAGAGACAAAGAGCTGGACACAGAATCAACCAAAAAGAGAAGAATCACAGAGAGTATCCACCAGATTTTGAGTATTTTGTGGAGTATGCTAAGAAGTAAAGACATGCCATTAAAATCAGGAGGCATTTGGTAAAAGCTCTGGTAGCTTATCAAAGGATCATAAAGCAATAAAGGCATGTAGTAAGTGCTTTTTGATTATTTCAAGACCATGAATCATCAATGAGACCGGGGCAGGAAAAGGCTATTCCCTCTATCTCCATGCTGTTAGAGAAATCAATCATACTCTCATAAATGTGTCTGAGCACAGGCAGAAAAACCAGTTCAGTTTAAAGTGTATGGCAACCAAGACAAACTTAATTTAATGTTATATGTATCCTCCTGAGAGGGAAAAAAAATGTTGGCTGACTATGTAAGGAATTCTCTGGACTCATAACTTATCAAAGCGCTTGTGCCATTTATATAGTAAGAACTTCACAAAATGCTTCACCAGTAATTGCAATTTCATAAACAGAGTATTACTGCTAGCTAACAACATCCTTTATCATTTATTAATGGCAAGAGGTAGGCTCTGACAGGAATAGTTTTGACTTAACACCAGGACTTGCCTTTGGAGGAAGCTAGAAGTAAGGAGAGAAAACCAAAGGTTCAATTCAACTTGAAGAAAACATGGAGGACATTGTGAGAAGGAAAAGAAGGATGAATTGAGGAAAATCAGAGAGGGAGATGAACCATGAGGGACTGGGACTCTGAGCAACAAACTGAGGGTTTTGGAGGGGAGGGGGCGGAGGGTTGGGCGACACTGGTGGTGGGTATTGAGGAGGGCACGGATTGCATGGAACACTGGATGCGGTGCATGAACAATGAATCTTGTAACACTGAAAAAATAAAATAAAAGTGTTCGAGGAAAAAAATTAAAAAATAAAAATAAAAAGTAAAAAAAAATTTAAAAAATAAGGAAAAAATCAGTAACTTTTGATAGAGTATGAAGAGAAAAATAATTGTTGTTAAAACAACACAGGTGAATGTTTGAAAGGTAAATGTTGAGGACAGGGCCTGGAATAACCACAGCTGAAGGACTAAAGCCAAGTGAAGACAAAGAGGGTTTACCTACAGTGTGAAAGAACTGCCTTCTTGTTGCCATATGTGTGATTATTGTCATACTACTATATTATATGCTATTGTGCTATAAACTATGGATGTATTTATCGAAAGATGTGTAAGAATATACATGACCATCCCCAAAAGGCTTTCCTAGATACATATATACACCCCTACAGTATTCATCACCCTTCACTGTCTCCTGTACTAAACAGCTTCATGAGGTCAAGATGCAGGCTTGTATCCCCTGACTCTAGCATGAAGCTTGGTATGTCACCTGAAACATAATGTTATTTGCTCTAGTAAAAGAAATGACACTTGTTACACACTGAGTTGTGTATCCCCCTCCCTAAATTCATATGTTGAAGTCCTTACTCCAACGTGACTATATTTGGAGGCAGGGCCTTTAGGGAGATAAAGTTAAATGAAGTCATAAAAATGGGACCCTTCTTATAAGGATTGGTACCAAAAGATACCAATTCTTATTGGTATCCTTATAAGAAGAGACACCAAAGATCAATATCTCTCTTTCTCCCTGAGTGTGCACAGAGGAAAGGCCATGTGAGAACACAGTGAGAAGGTGGCTCTCTGCAAGTCAGGAAGAAAGGTCTCACCAGAAACCAGCCTTGACAGTACCTTGACCTTAGACTTCCAGTGTCCAGAACTATGAGAAAATAATGTCTGTTGTTTTGTTATGGCAGCCCGGGCTAACTAATACAACACTCAAACCAGAATATGGGTGTTCTCTTGGTCTCACGGACAGCTGTCAAGATGTACAGAAGCAGCTCCTTAGGAGGAGACTGTGAGATGGTGTCATATGTAGGACATTAAGGCAAGGTCGATACTTACCCTTCAAAAAGAAAATTAGAGGGGTGCCTGGGTGGCTCAGTGGGTTAGAACCTCTGCCTTCAGCTTGGGTCATGATCTCGGGGTCCTGGGATTGAGCTCCGCATCAGGCTCCCTGCTCAACAGGGAGCCTGCTCCTCCCTCTCTTTCTGCCTGCCTCTCTGCCTACTTGTGATCTCTCTCTCTCTCTCTGTGTCAAATAAATAAATAAACTTTTCTAAAAAACAAAACAAAACAAAACAAAAACAAAATTAGATTCCTTATAAGTGGGTAGACTAGGATAGGTCCCATAAGATAAAGAGCAAGCTAGTTACCTGGATTCAAGAGCCATACACCATGAGGCAGACTGTTGTACTTCTGACATTTTCTGTACTCATTTCCCTACTGGTCTTGGTACTAAAACATTTCCTGGAGCTCTCTAGCCAACCTCAGTTATGACAAAGCAGAACCAAGAAAAGATGTTTTCCTTTTTGCTTATTAAAGGGGAAAACAGGGACACCTGGGTGGCGCAGTCGGTTGACCATCTGCCTTTGGCTCAGGTCATGATCCCAGGGTCTTGAGATCAAGTCCCACATAGGGTTCCTTGGCTTGGCAGGAAGCCTGCTTCTCCCTCTGCCTGCAGCTCCCCCTGATTGTGCTCACTCACTTACTCTCTCTCTTTGTGACAAATGAATAAATAAAATCATTAGCCATCAGGGAGATTCAAATCAAAACCACATTGAGATACCACCTTACACCAGTTAGAATGGCCAAAATCATTAAGACAGTAAACAAGTGTTGGAGAGGATGTGGAGAAAGGGGGAACGCCCTTACACTGTTAGTGGGAATGCAAGTTGGTGTAGCCATTTTGGAAAACAGTGTGGAGATTCCCCAAAAAATTAAAAATAGAACTACTCTATGACCCTGCAATTGCACTACTGGGTATTTACCCCAAAGATACAGATACAGTGAAAAGAAGGGCCATATGTACCCCAATGCTCATAGCAGCAATGTCCACAATCACCAAACTGTGGAAAGAGCCAAGATGGCCTTCAATAGACGAATGGATAAAGATGTGGTCCATAAATACAATGGAATATTATGCCTCCATCAGAAAGGATGAATACTCACCTTTTGTATCAACATGGACAGGACTGGAGAAGATTATGCTGAGTGAAATAAGTCAAGCAGAGAGTCAGTTATCATATGGCTTCACTTATGTGTGGAGCATATGGAAAAACATGGAGGACATTAGGAGAAGGAAAGGAAAGGTGAATTGGGGGAAATCGGAAGGGGAGACAAAGCATGAGAGACTCTGGACTCTGAGAAACAAAATGAGGGTTTTGGAGGGGAGTGGTGGGTTAGATAAGCCTGGTGGTGGGTATTAAGGAGGGCATGTATTGCATGGAGCACTGGGTGTGGTGGATAATCAATGAATCTTGGAACACTGAAAAAATTAAATTAAATTAAAAAACAATGGGGAAAACAGTATCCTTGGGGTCAGGGTGGTATGGTGGTAACAGTTATGTAAGTAAGAAGATTCCTAGTTGAAGGTGAAATGCAGTGTCCTAGCCACTTCATTCTTTCAGCACGTATTTACCAAGCACTTACTATACAACTGACCCATGTCTAACCACTAGGGACTCAACAGCAAAACTCTTGCCCTCACAGAGGAGCTTCCATTCTAGCTGGGAGAGGGAAGGAGACAAGCATAATATATAAGCATATATATATAAGCATAATATATATAATATATAAGGAAATGATATAGCGTGTTAGAAGTTGACAAGTGCTGGGGCACCTGGGTGGCTCAGTTGGTCAAGTGTCTGCCTTCGGCTCAGGTCATGATCCCAGGGTCCTGGGATCGAGCCGGGCACCAGGCTCCCTGCTCAGTGGGAAGCGTGCTTCTCCCTTTCCCTCTGCTCCTAACCCCCGCTGCGCTCTCTCTCACTCTTGCTCTCTTTCAAATAAATAAACCAATAAAATCTTAAAAGAAAAAGTTGAGAAGTGCTATGGACAATAAGAGGCAAGAATGATATGAGGGGAGGGGCCTCAGGGCAGATGTCACTGGGAAAGTGACCTTTAGGCAAACACTTGGAGGAAGAGCAAGAATGAACTGTGCATCTATCTGTAGAGACAGGACAAAGAAGCAGGACATGTCTGACACTTTCCAGGAAGGGCAAGACTTCCATATGACAGAATATAGTGACCTACAAGGAAACAGTAGGTTGTCAAATTAATAAGAGGGGCTGGGAGTCCTACCACATAGGCTCTTATACACCACTTAGAAAGACTCTTAAGTTTTGCTTTGAATTAAAAGAGAAAAGGTACTTAAACATCTTCCCATCAGTGAAATTTGGGAGGTAAGACTGTGGAATCGTTATGCATTTTGTTTTATACTGCAGAATTCCAGCCACTGACAAGATACGCAGATGAAGTCTCAAGGCAATGGCTAGAACACTATATATAACCTAGAAATGTAATTTGGTAGAATAAACACAAGCACTTATTTAAATAAAAAGACTGCAAACTCACCACATTCTTGGGAAATGCAGAGAGAACAACAGTTTTGCACATGGAAAAATTGATATACAAAGAGAAGACTTATCCATGATTCTAAAGGCAGCCTGAAAATGAAATAGGAAGAAAACCAAATGAACTCCAAATGACTGCAGCCAGAAGAAAATACTGCCTTTCTATGGCACTGAGGAAAAGCTAGCCAGAACATGTGTCTCAGATCAAGACGAAAAAAGGGACACGCTCTCAGAAACACAAATATAAGACATCCTCATCTAGACTACTCCTTTCCACCATGCCTGTTCTTGTTCCATTTTAAATAAAAAGGCTTTTGTCTAAATGTAAGCTTACAACCCAATTCAGGCTCTTACCAAGGATGCTTATAGGCATACTTTCTGCTGGGAAGAATATGACAGTAGTTTATCATGGAATAAAATGAAACATCTATCCGTAATTCCATAATGCCCATCAACCTTCCCAGTGCTGAGATTCAATATAAACTCCTATTTCTGAATATTGCATTATTTGTGATCCACTCTAATGGTTATATATCTGGACATGGCACAGAGGTTGGGGCAGGCAGAGAAACATGGAAAAAATATTTATTTTAAAATCATTATTGAAAATATGAGGTAACAACAGTATTAAAGAAAATTCTGGAGAGAAAAAGACACTCCAAAATCCACTATCTTAAAACAATGATTTCATGTTTGCACTATCTTGCAATCTTTGTCTAGATTCACATATATTTTATTTTTTTTAAGATTTTATTTATTTATTTGACAGAGAGAGAGAGAGAGATCACCAGTAGGCAGAGAGGCAGGCAGAGAGAGAGAGGGAAGCAGGCTCTCTGCCAAGCAGGGAGCCTGATGCAGGGCTCAATCCCAGGACCCCGAGATCATGACCCAGGAGGCAGAGGCTTTAACTCACTGAGCCACTCAGGTGCCCCTATTCACATATATTTTAGTATATGTGCTGCCGAAGCGAGCACTATTCACATATATTTTAGAGAGGCAGTGTCCATCACATCAATGAAGCAATTTTCCAAGCTTTGCTGGGGAAAAACTATAACACATTTACATAATAGGATTGTTGCTATCTACAATTAATCATTTTATTCCCCACATGTATCTAATGCAGAAGAGAAGCAAAAGGACTAAGGCAATAATTATTTATCCAACAATTATTTACTGAGGGCCTACTAAGTGTCCAGAATTAATCCAGGCCCTGGGAATAGAACAGTGAGCAACAGATACGGTATCTCTGACTTCATAGAGTTTGAGTTCTAGTTGGGGGGAGAAAGACAATAAATAATTTAACAATCAAACAGAAAAAGAAATTCTTAGAGAAACTTACTTTCTCAAGCTATAGAGTGAATGATACAGACAGAGCAAAACAAATTCCAAAGCTTCTGACTCACAACAATGGCTGTTCCTAATCAATATACTGAACACAGTTTTCTGACAGTACTAAACCCAGAAACCAGATTCTTCTAGATCAGAGATAACCAAATTTTTCCTATAAAAGCCAGACAGCAAATATTTTTGGGCTTCGCAGGCCATAGGGTCTCTGTTGCAACTACCCAACTGTGTCATTACAGGGTGAAGGCAGTCACAGACAATATGAAAATGAATGGATGGAGCTGCTTGCCAATAAAACTTTACTTACAAACACTAGCTGATTTAAGACTTGGCCTGCAAGTTCTATATGGCTCAAAAGAGCACTCAAACACTGTTAACAAGAAATAGAGGGAAGATACACATGCAATCTTCAGCTGGAAAAATTCCAATGAGTTTTCTTTTGCAATGACTCATTTTGTCATTTCCTTTCCATTTCCATTGCCACATCCCCAAATCAGATTTTTATTACCTTTCACTTATGCACATTCCCCTGCTTTTGCATATGCTGTTCCTTTAATCTGCGTTCCCTTCCTCCCATTCACCACCTATTAAAAATCTTCTCTCTGTAAAGTCCAGTACAATTGACTGTAAATTAGATAATATTAAGGATTTACTGTTAGTTATTTTAGGAAGGGTAACAGCATTTAGGTTGTGTATTTTTTTTTTTATTATTAGAGAGAGAGACTGAGAATGAGAGGGGAGAAGGTCAGAGGGAGAAGCAGACTTCCCGCAGAGCCGGGAGTCCGACATGGGACTCGATCCCGGGACTCCGGGATCATGACCTGAGCCGAAGGCAGTCGCCCAACCAACTGAGCCACCCAGGCGCCCCTAGGTTGTGTATTTTTTTAAAGTGTCCTTATCTTTTAGAGAAACATATTGAAATTATTGTAGAAGAGATGCTGTGATGTCTGGGATTTGCTTCAAAATAATCTGGGGGTGAAAGTGAGGGGAGGGGAAATACAATTGAAATAATCTGGAGCTGATAACGAAGTTGAATGATGAGTTCACAGGGATTCATTATACATTTACTCTATTTTTGTATATTTTGGAAATTTTCCAGACAAAAAGTTGAAAGAATTCCAGTTCAAATGCTTGATTCTACAGAGGAATTAATGTCTTTTTCTCCTGTACTATGTCAGCATGTACCTCTATTTATTACTTATTTCAATCTGCTTGGTACTGGTATTAGCTATTTATACCAAGAGAGTGAGCTCTTTAAGGACAGGCTCATATCATATTCAACTTTGTTGCTTTTCCAGCATGCTTTACATATAATTGACATCTGATACTGTCTGCTGAAGTTATCTGAAAAAAGACCAAAACCGAAGAGACTAGAAAGAAAAACAGTAACAGGAGCACCTTTCATTCCTGATCAAAATTAAATCAGAAAGACTTTTATCATATCAACTGCACCATTTACATAGGGGTCTTGGGCTATCTCTAGCTTTGAACTTCAGTAATCCAAACTAAAAGTAGAAAATAGCAACCATTCCCTTCAACATTCTGGGAGCCAGTGGAGGAAACAGGGAAGACAAGATATCTGTTCCTAAAAAGGAGGTGGCATTATTATTCTCCACTACTGACTTCAAGGCCACCAGTATTTTCAATCACCACCACCACCACCACCACCACCACCACCATCATCATCATCGTGGCCCAATCATCATCATCATCATCATCATCATCGTGGCCCAACAGAATCAGAGTGGTTATCAGCTCAATGGTTTCAGTAGAATCACGCGTCTGTCCTATTCATTGTGCATCCATTACTTAGCTATGCTACAAATCCTCTCTCTAACAGAAAAGAGAAAAAAAAATCTTCCTTCAGCCATTCAATGATACTAATTATCACATATAACCTAGGTTGATTTGATTTGAAAGATATTAAAGAAGTTCCAACCAAGTAGCTCTGGCTTAGATTTTAAATGTCTAAAGTGCCTCCAAAAGACCAGCAAAGTCACACTCCTATAAAAGGTTCTCTCGACCCATAAAAAATGAAAATAAAAACTCTGCTTCTGAAAAATGGCCAGTTTAAAAAAAAAAAAAAAAAAAACTAGACTTAATGCATCAAGTGAGAATAACCAGGGGATCCTGGCCTGGAATGAAATCTCATTTTCTGGGCCTACCACACACAGCAAACACTGAGCAAGATTCAGCACTCTCTCAAGAGACCATCTATCTCAGAGCTTTGCCTTTCAGCTCCAATCCTATCCACGGACTCACACACTTGCCGTGTCTCCAAGTGTCTCCAATTTCCTGTTAGGCAATTTTACTGAATGCAAAAACACTCATTTCCCTGAAAAAAGCCACCAATGCACCTCCCCATTAACATCTTTCCAACTTCCTTATCTCTCTGACTGCACGTCTAAGACTCTAGGAATATTGAACACTACTCTCTTTTCCTCATTCCTGACCGCTTTTTTAAAAAGACTTTATTTGAGAGAGTGAGAGCATGGGGAGGGGGCGGCAGTGAGGGTAGAGGGGAAGGAGAAGCAGACTCCCCACTGAGCAGGGAGCCTGATGCAGGACTGGATCCCAGAATCCTGGGATCACAACCCAAGCCAAAGGCAGACACTTAACTGACTGAGCCACCCAGGCACACCCGCCCCCCTCTTTTTTTTTTTTTTTGAGATAGCGCACTCACGAGAGTGGGGAACGGCAGAGGAAGAAAGAGAATCTATTTACTTATTTATTCTTCTTCCTACATTATTTTTTCTTATTTTCCAAGTTTTCTTAGGATCAGTTAGCCAACATACAGTAGTACATCATTAGTTTTTGATGTAGTGTTCAACCATTCATTAGTTGTGTATAACACGCAGTGCACATCACATGTGCCCTCAGAAATATCCATCATGCAGTTACCCCATCCCCCCAAACCCCTCCCTTCTGTAACCCTCAGTTTGTCTCCTGGAGAGAGAATCTTAGGCAGGCTCCACACCCAGCGCAGAGCCCAAGGCAGGGCTTAATCTCACAATCGTGAGATCATAACCCGGGCCGAAATCAAGAGTCAGACACTCAAGTGACTGAGCCACCCAAGTGTCCCAGGGACCTTTAAACCCTGTCCCTCTCTATTCCTATTCCCCGAGTCTAGTCTTCTATCCCTTCATAATTAAATAACCAAATCAGAAAACAATACGTGCAGCCATTAAAAAGGACAAAGTAGAACAAAATCTCCTGACTTACAGGAACTCATACAAGGTGCTCAGTAAGAAAAGTAAGATGCAAAAATCAATTTTAATATGATTCTATTTTTAAAACAATATCCCCAATCCATGGTATGTATGTGTATATATATTTTTATATTATACAAGAATAGAAAAAATATAGAAGGATAAAGATATGTTACATGGTAGGGAATGATTCAAAATGAAAAAATAAAGAGAAGGGGAAATGAGGCAAGCAAAAGAGAAAACAACAGATTTCAGTAAATAATACATATATATGTTAAGATCCCTTTTATGTACCTATGCAAAAGTATATATAAATACATTTTTTAAAAAGATTTTATTTATTTATTTGACAGAGAGAGAGAGAGCACAAGTAGGCAGAGAGGCAGGTAGAGAGAGAGGGGGAAGCAGGCTCCCTGCTGAGCAGAGAGCCCGATGCGGGGCTCGATCCTAGGACACTGAGATCATGACCTGAGCCGAAGGCAGAGGCTTTAACCCACTGAGCCACCCAGGTGCCCCTATAAATACATTTTTAAAAAGTTTTAAACAACATGGGGGTGCCTGGGTGGCTCAGTCAGTTAAGTGTCTGTCTTTGGTTCAGGTCATGATCCAGAGGTCCTGGGATCGAGCCCCAAGTCAGGCTCCCCGCTCAGTGGGAAGCCCGCTTCTCCCTCTCTCCACCTCCCCCATCCCCTGTTCCTGCTCTCTTGCACTCGCTCTCTAATAAGTAAATAAAATCTTTTTTTTTAAAAGATTTTATTTATTCATTTAACAGAGAGAGAACACAAGCAGGCAGAGAGGCAGGCAGAAGCAGAGAGAGGAGCAGGCTCCCTGCGGAGCAAGGAGCCCGAGGCAGGACTCGATCCCAAGATGCCGGGATCATGACCTGAGCCAAAGGCAGTTGCCCAACCAACTGAGCCAACCAGGGGTCCCATAAATAAAATCTTAAAAAAAAAAAAAAGTTTTAAACAAAATGAATGAAAAATACTAAACAAATTCAACTGTATACATGAAAGGACCTCCTATTAATTCAGAAAAATATTTTTAAATACCATGCTGGTTTTAACACATGTCTACAGGGCACCTGGCTGGCTTGGTAAGCGAAGCATGCAAGTCTTGATCCTGGGGTTGTGAGTTCAAGTCCTACGTTGGGTGTAAAGATTACTTAAAAATGAAAAAAAAAATTGTTTTAAATGTCTAGAAATTCTTTGACAGTCTTTTCATGAAAAGGTGGAAGCAAATTCCCCTCCCTTTAAATACGGGCTGGGCTTAGGGACTCACTTCTAATGCAGAATGCAGTGGAAGTTATACCGTGTGACTTCATAGGTTAAGTAAGAAAAGGAAACATGGCTTCCACCTGGCTTTCTCTTGTGATGCTTCCTCTTGGGCCCCAGCCACTCTGATGTGAAGAAGACAAGAGCCACATGACAGGCCACCTAGAGGTGTTCTAGCCACAGCCCTGGCTGACGTTCCAGCCAACAAGCTAGTATCAGCCACCAGACATAGCAGTGCGAGGGCCTACATATGACTCCAGCCACCCCACTTTGAGCCATTCCGCTCCTTGAGTGGAGCAGAGAATTCTTGACAAGCTCTGCCTAAATTGCAGATCTATGTGTAAAACAATACTGTTGATATTTAAAGTGACGAAATTTTGGAGTGGCTTTTTTTACATAACAGTAGATAACTGGAACAAATACTATTTAAGATTTTACAGAATAAATTGGGCCACTCCTCACTTTCCACCTCTTTGTCTTAGGAGTCATGTTAAGATAAGTTTACCACTTGTCTACCTGCTTTCCTGCTTCTACCTGCTAGTGCTCAAGGATACAAGGTGCTCAAGTGGGGTGCAAATGTGGCAAATGGAGAAGGCTGGGCAGTTGGGAGGTCAGTTACAATGAGCAAATAATTAAATAACTAAATATTCTGAGAATAATGAAAGCAAGCTTTCTCATCTTGAAAAAGATACTTACAAACATAAAAAGGGGTCAGGCTGGAGAGAAACCTGAGGTATTATATTGGAATAAAATAGTTTGAACTCATAGTTTTTAAAGATATACATAGAAATAGATATAGAAAGAAATGAGAGAGAGAAAAAGAGTGTTGTAGAAGCATACTTATATTTCCTGGCTCTCTCTGCTAAGAGCACCGAGAAGCAATGATATCCTAAAGCAGTGAGCATAACAAATTCCCAAATCTTGGTTTCTAAATACCATCCACCATGAAAAGAACCAGGACTCTTTAGAGAAATGGGTAATTACAGGGCTAGGGCAGGAAAAATGCAAGATGACCCTGGAACATCTTGTTCTAGAAAATTAGGAAGTGGTCAGGGGCGCCTGGGGGGGCTCAGTTGGTTAAGCGTCTACCTTCTGCTTAGGTCATGATCTCAGGGTCCTGGGATCAAGCGCTGCATTGGGCTCCCTGCTCGGCGGAGAGCCTGCTTCTCCTTCTCCCTCTGCCTGCCGCTCTCCCTGCTTGTTCTGTCTCTCTCTCTCTCTCTCTCATAAATAAATAAATAAATCTTTTTTAAAAATTAAGAAGTGTTCAAAGAATGATAAGGACATATAAAAGGGAAATAGCTTGAAAGGGCTCCCATTGACCACAACTGGAGTAATCTGAGCATCAAAATAAATACTACTACTAATAAACTATAACCCAATGAGTAAACCACAAATCTATGAGTCCATACTGAAAGAAAGGGAGGGAGGGGATGAGAAAGCTCATCCTTACAGTAGAAGGCCAATTTATAAACGCAGAAGGAATAATGGAAACAAACAAAAATCATCATTTGGCAAACAATGTGGTTACTGATTTAGGCAGGACACCAATGTTGGTAGCTTCAAGTCTGATGAGGAATAAGATATTGGCACAACCTCACATTGTCGCCACATAAAATATCTGTCAGTTACAAAAAGAAAAGCAACAACTTTACACTGAAGAAAAGTAGAGATATGTGACACCACTTTCCATCAACAATTTATTGCTATAGTGGCCATGCTAGAAGAACTCCATTGGGGCACATCCAGACTATTTAGGAGGCTTCATCTTTGTGACTATGCTTATTGTCCCTGCAAACTCACAAATTGACATCAATGGCATATATAAATACATTTTTTAAAAGTTTTAAACAAAATGGGGGTGCCTGGGTGGCTCAGTCAGTTAAGGGTTTGACAATCAATTTCTAAGTTGTTTCATAATAATCAAGGTTAACATCACTGGCAATGGGGTTGCTTAATATCATGTGTCCCTTGATGTGAGGTACTGAGAATATTACAGTATCATTTCTGTGATATTTTTGCCAAGAAATCACGACCTGAATCTGGTCATGAGGAAATATTAATGGATCCAACTTGCAGCTCATCCTCCTGAATATAGGGCTGTTGAGGACATGAATGACGGTAAAAGACTAAGGGCTTACTACTGGAGGACATGGAAAGACATGGCAATGAAGTCCACTGCATGTTCCACGCTAGGATGCTGGACCAAAACAGGAAAGGAAACACTGTTGGGGCAGCTGGCAAATGTGACCGGGGCCTATGGATTGGGGAGTAGGGTTTCATCAATGCTAATTATCCGACTTGGAAAGACATGTAGTAGTTACTTAGGAGTGCCCTTGACTGGGAGAAATACACGCAGAAATGGTATGGGGTCATAGGGCAACACGTATGAAACTTGTTCTCAAATGACTCGGAAAAATTAGAGAAAGATAATCTATGGAGTAGATGAGGTAAAGTGCTAAAACACTTTGGGAATCTGGCTGAGGTGAGAGGAATGTGGAATGTGGAAGCTTCTCCCAATCACAGACTGGAAGATAATAGTACACTCATTTTACTGTTCTTCACAGATAAAACATTTTTTTTACACCTGTATTTATTTATTTTAGATAAAACATTTTTTACAAACATAAGGCTTGTGTTTCATCTCTTGCTGTCTCTCTCTGTCAAGTAAATGAATAAAATCTTTAAAACAGAAACAAATACAAGGTTTGTGGCAAACCTGTATCAAACAAGTCTACTGGTGCCATTTTCCAAAAGCATTTGCTTACTTTGTGTCTCTGTGTCACATTTTGGTAGTTCTCTTTAATATTTTAAACTCTTTCATCATTATTGTATTTGTTATGGTGATCTGTGATCAGTGATTATGATTTTTAGGCTCAGAATCAGAGAGCCTGCTTCTCCCTCTTCCTCTGCCTCTCTCCCCCTACTCATCTTCTTGCTTGCTCTGCTCTCTCTCTCAAATAAATAATCTTAAAAAAAAAACTACTATAGTGTTAAAAAAGAAATTGTCATTTTACCAAAAGTGGTTGTATTAGTTTGCATTCCCACTTACTATGGCAGACAGATCCTAAGGTAGCCCCCATGCCCCTGTCTCCTGGTATTTATCCCCAGTGTAATTCCCTCCGCTTGAGGATGGGCGGGACTTGCTTCTTCCTTATAGACTGTGACAACAGTGACAGGATATACATGATTATGTGTATGTGATTATGTTACATCAGACTGTAATGTCCATCTTGTGAGGATACTCTTTCCTTGCTGGGTTTGGAGAAGCAAGTTGGAATGTTGTAAGCTGCCTATGAGAGGGCTGCGTGGCAGGGAGCTGAGGGCAGCTTCAAGTTCACAGCCAGCAAGAAGCATTGTCCTCAGTCTGATAGCCTGCAAAGAACTGAATGCTGCCAATAACCACGTGAGCTTGGAAATTCAAGCCTGTCGTGAGAACACATCCCCAGGTGACACCTTGATTGAAAAATCTTGTTGAGGACTCAGTTATGCTGTGCCTAGGCTTCTAACCCACTGAAACTGTGAGATAATAAATATCTGTTGTTTTAAGCTGCTAAGTTTGTGACACTATTATTAATACAGCAGTAGATAACTAAGACTAGCAATATCCAAGAGTTCCCATTGCTCCACATCTCCACCAGCACTTAGTTTTGTTAGTTTTTAAAAATTTTAACCAGGTTCATGAGTGTGAAATTGTAACTCTCTCTGGTTTAATTTTGTATTTCTTTAATGACTAATGACATTGACTACCTGCTGACTGGCCATTTGGAAACCTTTTGTGAAGAATTTGTTTAAATATTGCCTATTTTATAAATTGGTATGTTTGTCTTTTAATTTATTTATAGCAGTTACTTATATATTACAGACCAGGTCCTCTCAGATACATATGTATATGCATATGTGAGTGTGTGTACATGTGTGTATCTGATATATATAGGCATATCTCAGAGATAATGTAGATTTAGTTCCAGGCCACCCTTTTGAAACAAATATTGCAATAAATTGAGTTTATTTTGCAAATGAATTTTTTGGTTTCCCAGTGCATTTAAAAAACAACAACGTATATACCTTAATTTAAAAATACTGCATTGATTAAAAAATCATCATCTGAGCTTTTCTTTTTAAATTTTATTTATTTATTTATTTATTTTTGCATATGTACATGCACAAGAGGGGGGAAGAGAGCAAGATTGAGCATGAAAGCTCAAACATGTGAGCATAAGGGGGGAGGGGCAGAGGGAGAAGCAGACTCCCCACTGAGCAGGGAGCCCCATGTGGGATTGGATCCCAGAACGCTGGGATCGTGACCTGAGCCGAAGGCAGATGCTTAAACCACTGAGCCACCCAGGCGCCCCAAAATAGCAGTTTCTTATAAAGTTAAACATATAGCTACTCTAAGACCTACCATTCTACTTCTACATATTTACCTCCAAAGAAATGAAAATGTCCATATAAAAACCTGTACAAGAAAGTTCACAGCAAGGCGCCTGGGTGGCTCAGTTGGTTGAGCGACTGCCTTTGGCTCAGGCCATGAATGATCCTGGAGTCCCGTCCCGCATCAGGCTCACAGCTCAGTAGGGAGTCTGCTTCTTTCTCTGACCTTCTCCCCTATCATGCTCTCTCTCACTCTCTCTCTCAAATAAATAAATAAAACCTTTTTAAAAAAATTAAGAAAGTTCATAGCGGCTTTATTCATAAAGAACAAAAACTGTAAACAATCTATATGTCCATCAACAGGAGAACAAATTGTTGATAAATTGATAAACAAACTGTAGTCTCTTTTCCTTTTCTCTTCTTCTTCTTCTTCTTCTTTTTTTTTTTTTACAATTTTTTGAAGTAGACTCCATGCTCAATGTGGGGCTGAAACTCATAACCTCAAAATCAAGAGTCACATGATCCAATGACTGAGCCAGCTAGGTGCCCCGTAGTCTCTTTTTCAATGACGTACTATTTAAAAACAAAAAAGAATGAACTACTAACATACACAACATGGATGATTCTGACAAAAGAAGGCCAACAAAGAACACATACTACTGTAAATGATTCCACTTATATGAGGTTCAAGAACAGACAAACTAACCTGCTGATATAAACCAGAACAGTTACTGCCTATGAGAGGTGGGGACTGACTGGAAGTGATCAGTGTATTCTACATCTTAATTCAGGTGTTGGTTACATGAATGTATATATTTGTCAAAACTCACCGAACTATAAACCCAAGATCTGTGCATTTCATGCATTTAAATTTTACTTCAATAAAAGACAAATTTAAGCACACATGAATAGAAAATGAAAAGAGTTTAGCATGGTAGTTTAGAGAATAGATTCTGAGGCCCCACTGCCAGGGTTTGGACTTTGGCTATGTTACTTTTTGGGTAAGTTGCCTAACCTCTCTACCTACCTGGTAATTAACTGAGTTAACACATGGACAGCAATTAGAACAGCACCTAATGTATATCAGGCATTTAATTAATGTTAGCTATTATTAAACAAAACTAAAAGGACAATTATTAATGTCAGGAAAAATTAAAAGTTGGCCAGGAAAGGAAAATCACAGTTTACTACATGACTGAACAGTGACTTGTCTTTCTATGGTCATAATAATAAAACCCAAAATTCAATTTTATTGGGAGAATGTGGTGATGGTAGCCAATCTTCCACATATGGAATTCACCAAATAACATCCAAAAATTGTTTGAGGGAAACAAGGGAACTTTCCTTTCCTTTCTATAGGAAAAGACATTTCCTTTCCTTTCCTTTCCTTTTACAAGGAAACAAGCCTTGTAGAACTTACTTGACTCTCCAAAACATGTATAATATTGATTAAAAATAAATACAACAGGGGCGCCTGGGTGGCTCAGTGGGTTAAGGCCTCTGCCTTCGGCTCAGGTTGTGATCCTAGGGTCCTGGGATCCAGCAGCATCGAGCTCTCTGCTCAGCAGGGAGCCTGCTTCTCCCTCCCTGCCTGCCTCTCTGCCTACTTGTGATCTCTCTCTCTCTCTCTGTCAAATAAATAAATAAAATCTTTAAATACATACATACATACATACAACAAGGAAAAAAACTATTACGGAGAAATGGACTATTAAAAAATAAAACCATGGGAAGGAAAATAATCAAGCGCTGAAACTCAAATGAAACCAAAATGAGGCTAAAAGGAGCATCGGTCAGTCTGTATAAGAAGCTGCAGTTTAAAAAGAACACTAACCAGAGGGGAATCACACTGAAATTCAGTATCATTTGAGTATTAAGTATATTTCCTATTAAAATTGCAGAGATGGGGCAGCTGGGTGGCTCAGTAGGTTAAAGCCTCTGCCTTTGGCTTGGGTCATGATCTCAGGGTCCCGGGATGGAGCCCCATATCAGGCTCTCTGCTCGGCGGTGAGCCTGCTTCCACCCTCCTCTGCCTACTTGTGATCTATCTCTCTCTGTCAATTAAATAAATAAAATCTTAAAATTGCAGAGATAGTATCCTTCCTCTCTTACAACTATATTCCACGGTCTTGTCACCCTTTTATTCAGTAAGAAGCCAGGCATTTCTCAACCCATTGGCTAGAAGGCCATATAGTGAAGTAATATGAATGAGTATTTAATTAATTATAATAATGTATCACTTATATTCACATGGATGCTTTCACTGAGGAACTAAAATTTGCTTAGATTTTACCATAATCTTCAAAGCATTTCTAAGCATTAAGATAATGAAGGAAATGGAAAGTGAGTGGTTTGCCTACTTTCACTTTGAAAACCAGAATTAAGATATAGAAATCCCAATAAGGTAGTGCTCTTATTACTTTCCTATAAACACACAAGCTTTTAGAAAATAGACATCACCTTCCATCAACAAGTTATTGCTACAGTGGCCATGCTAGAAGAACTCCATTGAGGCACATCCAAACTATTTAGGAGGCTTCATCTTTTAGGACTATGCTTACTGTCCCTGCAAACTCACAAACTGACATCAATGGCATTTTGTTAGTACTTTAAAGAATCTATAAATTGTTTCATCTGTTCTTCCCAACAACCTTGAGAAGTCAGCTGGGTAGTTATTTTTATTTCTTTCCATTCTGATGAAAAGACTGAAGCTTAAAAGGTAACTAACCCCAAATCACAGAGTTTTTATTAAAGGAAGATTTAATTCTTCTGGCTCTAAATATAGTGTTCAATACAAACACATAAATACAGTATAATTATATTTGCACTGTTAATTAATTATATTCTATTATATATGGTACAGTGTAATTAATATTTATGTATTAAGTACACAAATACAGTGTTCAATGCACTCTCCACAACAGAAGTTTGTGACAATGAATAATTTGCTAATTTTTAAAGTCTAGATTACAAATGGCAATATCTGAAACTGTTGGCTTACCTTAGGTCTCTTCCTAAAGCAAACAAAAAGCAAACACACTTGAGGACATTCAAGCACACTTACATTTATGGACTATGATAACTGTCATAAAGGAAAAATGTCTTTAATAAGTGAGTCTTAATATGGTAATGATGGTACTAATGCCTCTAAAGTGCTTTCTGAATTGTCACAATGATTAGGGACTTTAGTGACATTCAATGATGGATAAACCAAGAATGCAAGACATCCTACAACCCACAGTTCCTCTGAGTCCTGCACAATTAAGAAATGACTAGCTTCCTATGTGTTTCCAACATTCGTGTAAGTGAAATCATTCCACCCAAGAGCAGAACCAGGTTTTGTAGCACCTAAAGCTTATTCTAGTTGGAGGGTCCAGTCCTGTATAATAAAAAGCATATAAATTCACAATTACAATATTAGGTCTAGGATCCTAAAATATCAAATGTATCAAATATGTAGGAATACATCTAAAGAAAGATATGCCATATTTCTATACTATTAAGTGCAAAATCAATTAAAGAAGATGTAAGTAAATGGAGGGGCATACTACATTCATTAATCGAAAGATTCAGTATTTTAAGGATTTCAATTATCTCCAAAGTAATCTACAGATTCGATATAATCTTAATACAATTCTCAAAAAAACTTAAAGGAAATTGAAAAGCTGGTTCTAAAATTTCTAAGGAAATGCAAAGAACAAAGCCTAGTCAAGGCAACCAAGAGCACACACACAGCTGGAAGACTTAATATCACCAATAGGCCTATTATAAAGATACAGTAATAGGGGCGCCTGGATGGTTCAGTCGGTTAAGCATCTGCCTTAAGCTCAGGTCATGATCCTGGGGTCCTGGGACTGGCCTCACTGCTCAGTAGGGAGTCTACTTCTCCCTCTCCCTTCTGATCCCCACCACTTGTGCTCTTCCTATTGTGAACGCTCTCTCTCTAATGAATAAATTAAAAATCTTAAAAAAAATAAAGATACAGTAATAGAGACGGGACATTAGTGCAAGCATGGACAAACTCACTGATGTACAAAACAGAAAGTCTAAAACAGATGCACATGTAAAATGTCATGTGATTTATGATCAAGATCACAATGCAAAGCAGTAGAAAAAAGATGATTTTTTCAAGTAAATGGTGCAGGGTTAACTGAATATCTGTATGGAGGGAAATATATCTTTTTTTTTTTTAAATTTGACAGAGAGAGAGAGAGAAAGAGAGATCACAAGTAGGCAGAGGCAGACAGAGAGAGAGGGGGAAGCAGGCTTCCCGAGGAGCAGGGCTCGATCCCAGGACCCTGAGATCATGACCTGGGCCACAGGCAGACGCTTAACCATCTGAGTCACCCAGGTGCCCCGAGGGAAATATATCTTAACCCTTCACTCCACACACAAATATCAATTCCAGATGGATGGTAGATCTAAATGTGAAAGTAAAACAGCACATTTTAAAAGAAAATATTAGTGAACACCTTCGTGATATTGAAGCAGGCTAAGATTTCTTGAAGAGGACATAAAAAGCACTGAACATAAAGAAGAAAATTGAAAAATTGGACTAAATTAAGATTAAGAATGTCTGTTCATCAGGGGTGCCTGGGTGGCTCAGTCAGTTAAGTGTCTGCCTGTGGTTCAGGTCATGATCTCAGCGTCCTGGGATCAAGCCCCACATCAGGCTCCTTGCTCAGCGAGGAGCCTGCTACTCCCTCTGCCTGCTGCTCCCCCCGCTTGTGCTCTCTCTCACTCTCTCTGACAAATAAATGGAATCTTAAAAAAAAAATTCTGTTAATCAAAAGATACCATTAAATGACTAAAAAAGCAAAATAAATAAGTAAAAAAGCAATCCATGGGGTATAAGAATATGTCTGTTAAAAAAAGAACTCCTTCAAGTCAATAAGAAACAGAGAGACAACCCAGTAGAAAAATGGGCAAAGGACCTGAACAGACAATTCATAAAATAGAATATGAAATATTAATACATTATGAAAAGGTACTCCACATCATGAGGGAAATGCAAATTAAAACCACCGGAGAAACCATTTTAACTCCAACCAGAAGGACTAACAAAAAAGACAAAGAATACCACCTGTTGGTGGAGATGTGGTACAACTGGAACTCTCATATTGCTAAGCTGAAAATAGACACACGCCATGATCAGGCAATTCCAATCCTGCTTATATACTCAAAAGAAAGGAAATGAAATATATCAGAGTGCTTATATCCACCAACAGACATGTACAAGCATGATCATAGCAGCACTATCCATAATCACCCGAAACTGGAGATCTCCCAAGACCATCACCACAGAATAGTTAAATAAACTGTGATGTATTTACCCATGAAACATTGCACAACAATATATGAACTGCAACTACATGTAACAATGTGGATGAATCACACAAACATCCTGCTGAGCAAAGTCAGATACAAGAGTGTACTCATATGAAGTACAAAGGCAAGCAAAACTCCCCTTGCACTATTAGGTTAGGATACTTTCATGTTTGGTGGGGGGGGAGGTAGTGATTAGAAGGGGCAAGGCAATGTTTTGGGTTGTTGGCAATGTTCTGTTTCCTGATGTGCATGCTAGTTATGTGGGTAAGTTCAGCTTGTAAAAGTTCATCAACTGTACTTACCATGTGCACTTTTCTAAGTATATATTATACTCCAACAAAAGTTGCTTTTTTTTTGTTTAATTAGGTATAAGGCTATGAGGGAGCCTGTACACATGAAAGGCCTTAAACTTAAGCTTCATTAGCTTCATAATTATTTGTCTTTGGTCTCACCAGACATATATGTAAGTAAACAAAAAGCAGTTTATAATTATATAAGCCTACATCTAAATAGATTTTATACAGAAATTTAAGTACTTTTTTCACCATATAATATATATGGAATTTTCCAGGAATGTAACTACTATGTTTTATGCATAACTTCATGAAGATTTATTCAAAATTCTAAAAAATCATATCACCAATGGCACTGCCTCATATCATCTGACCCACGCACACAATACACCTGTATTGGTCTCTATTTATAAGTGTCATCACAGAGGAAAAACTATACGTACCTGCAAGTACCTGACAGCTATACCTTCTGATGTGCCTTGCCATTTACATATGTCTTCTGAGAATTCACATATAGAAATACATATTGTATTACAAATAGCCTTCCTGCTGTTCTTCCTTTATATTGTAGTTAAGATATTGTAAACATGTTGGTAAAGTTTTATTATCTGGGAATTTCATCTCAGGATAGAAAAAGGGCCATAAATTTTAATTCCGGAATTCAATAACTGTTCTTTTATACAACTCACATTATCCAAATCACAAGTAATATACTTACTTAAAATATAAAAAGATAATGAAAAAAGAAAAGCCCAGGTGCTATTTCAAGAGCAATTACCTAAATATATCATAAACTTGATCTAGACATGCTGAACAGAACAAAAGGGACAAACTACAAGATCTAACTAAGCACTTTTCCTTTTAAATCAGTAAGATCCAGTTTGGCATTCACAAGCAAAGGGCTCCATTATTTTCCTGCTCTCTTTCAAAAATAGCTCCACCTTCAAGATTATACAAATTAGATCATTCTGCAGCAGGATTCCTCCTTACAGAGCAGCTCGTAGGAAGCAGAGGCAGGCTGTCTGCTGTAGCAAACTATTCATTTAAAAAACAAAACAAAACAAAACATGTTTTTGACTTTTCAGTTTTACTGGGTGACAAAGAATATGTGCTATAGGTATTAATGGCTTCTGCCACAGATCTCCCTTACTAAAAACACATCAAATAAATAGGGATCACAGAGAATATACCAGACCAAGCAAATATGAGAGCAGAATAATCAGGGATGTTGAGACTCGGCTGCTCCCACAGCTTCATCATGGCCCACAGCACAAAAAGAAATTAATCTAGATTATTAACACAATCAGTTGCTAACCTGTAGATTACTCATTCCATCATCCAGTAAATTCCCAAGAAAATTTATTCTCAATTAATTACAAATGGCAAAAGTAGAAACAAACTCCCTCAGGAACCTCGACAAGTTCCATTATACAGATCTCATTCTTATATAATGCCACTTAAGATAAAGTAATGACAACAATAATATATTTTTTAAAAAACCAGAAAATTGACACAAGGAAGTTAAATGAAATTTTCAAGTCATCTTTGAATCTTTTTGCTCTGTCATACCCTAAATCATTAAGGTGTTTTAGCAAATCTCATTAAGCAAATCTGTTAGGCTTGAAAATATACCTAGAATCTGAAGAATTCTCTTGCACCTCTACCACCTTGTTCTAAGCCAATATTAGCTCCCACGACATTATCACAACACTTCTACCTGAACTCCTTGCTTCTACCCTACCCTTCTTTATGGGCTATTCTACACAAAGTGGCCAGTGGGTATTTTAATATGAAAGCCATTATCATGACTCTTCTCTCGCTCAAAACCCTCAATGGCTTCCTGTCTCACTCAATGTCAAAGCTAAGTCTTACAATGGCTCACGAGATCTGGGTCCCCTTTGCTTCTGTGACTTCACTCACACTCCTCATTCATTTGGTTCCAGCCTACTGGATTCCGGGATGTTTCTGGAACCTACCAGTACTTGCTGTTCCCTCTGCTGGCGTGGCTAAATGTGTGCTCCACAAGGATTGCTCCCCTTCTCTGAGATCTTGTTGACCACCTTATTTAAAACTGTAACTCTCTCTGCTCCACTTATCTCCCCTTCCTACTTTCTTTTTCCCCATCTGACATACTCTATTATTTGCTCATTCATTTGCTTAAGGTCTGCTGCCCACCTGCCCCTAGAAGGTAGCCTCTAAAAGAACTGGGATTTTGTCTTTTATTGACTGTTCTCTCCACGGTGTTTAAAATGGTGACCAGCTTACGATGTATACTCAACAGTTACTTGCTGACTAAATGACTCCTAGGTAAAGAAGAGTTAAAGAGACTTATCCAAATCCACATGATGAAATAATAAAGCCAAATAAGAAACCAAATTCTAAGGTCAAAACACTTTTGGCATATGGTTTTAAAGAGATTATAGCCATTTGCTGACTTTTTTCCTGCAGATATATTATAAGAATAGGAGGAAATACCTGAAAGAGCATCAAACAAATCAAAGCAAAACAAAACAAAACAAAACAAAACCCAAGTAGAGCCATCATTCCAAACAGTCATTTTTCTAAAAAATGTTCTCTTAAATGGACTCAAATAAGATGAAGCTTCAACAACTGAGACATGGCTCATTCATCACTAAGGCTGCCTGAGAACCAGGCCCTTCCCAAACATAAGTAAACTTACCACTTGGCCTAAGCCCAAAGCATGCCAAACTAATTTTATGCCAAATCTTAGTTTAAGAAACCACATCCCGTTTCTAGCTCAAATTCATTTCCCCAATGAAAGGATACTTTCCTTTTTCTCCATGGAGAAAAAAGCTGACTGAAAGATTAAGGAATAATATTTAATAATAGTATAGCTATCCTTTTTTATTTTTTTTAAGGAAAGATAGAGGGGATTATCTACAAGTAATAAAAACAAAGCGATAATGATATTATATACAGTTAATGAACAATTCTCCCCATTAAAGGCAAGGGCATAAACAATTTATTGCACATTTTGGTGGCAGAGAGGAAATACAATTAAATCCATTAATAGCTACAAGAGTTTTTACGTTCCCAGAGGATCTTGGTTTCCAGAGTTGCTTATTCATTTTCATCCACAGCAAAAATGGTGCATGGCAGAGATGGCAAATGTTGTAGAACACTTTACATGTATTTTACTTTTGAGGGGACAATCTTATTAAACAATAGACTTAAGATAGATTACACTGCCACATTCCATTGGATATGAGCTAAAAGTGCCAAACAAAAGCCTACTTGTGAAGACAATGTAAATGATGACTAATGTAAATCAGGTCTATCATGGGTCAACAAATATTATACCATCAAATTCACAGCTTCACTGACATTACCCAGAGATGTAATGATAATTATTTCTATGAATATAGATGCTCAAACATTTTACATTTTGTTTGTCTTCATAACAAATCAACAAGGCAAAAAAAAAAAAAAAAGTGTACTCATTTTTTAAAAACAGGGAAAATAGTGACTTGCCTAGAGGTAATCAAAACAAATTTAACCAAACAATAAATATAGGGCTTTATTTACTAATCCATAATTCTCCAAACCAAATGTAAAATCTGACTTGTATCTCTAAGTGCATCTTCAATAGGGTTTTTGACTCCCTAAGACTTTGGAAGATTAAACCCCTACTCAAACTCACCAACAATCCCAAGCAAACCAAGAAGTATGTAAAATGTTTTTTCCTTGTCCCAGAACACCACAGCTGTGAATTTTATGTATTCAGATGATACTATCCATTACTCTTAGCCTTCATTTCCAGAGTCTATTCATTCTTATCATATTTGATTACCTGTTTTTTTTAGCCCATGATCTATTTAAAGCAATAAAGCAGAAAGAAGGCATATTGATAGCAATAGGGAGAAATAAAGACAAAAAAAAGCAAAAGTGAGTTTAAAATATGTAACACATACCAGTCTACACTCTTCATTTTAAGCCATGATGTTCAACATGAAGATACCATTCATCATGATAATCCACACCTGAGAAGTTAATCTGTGTTTTACATATTCTTAAGGAAGAACCAGAAACATGTAAAGGTATTTGCAGATTTCCAACTAAAATGGGCCAGGAGCGCCTGTGTGGCTCAGTCAGTTAAGCATCCAACTCTTTTTTTTTTTTTAATTTTTAAAGATTTTCTTTATTTATTTGGCAGAGAGAGAGATCACAAGTAAACTGAGAGGCAGGCAGAAAGAGGAGGAAGCAGGCTCCCTGCTGAGCAGAGAGCCAGATGGGGGGCTCTATCCCAGGACCTTGAGATCATGACCTGAGCCGAAGGCAGAGGCTTTAACCCACTGAGCCACCCAGGCGCCCCAAGCATCCAACTCTTGATTTCAGCTCAGGTCATGATCTCCGAGTTGTGAAATTGTGAAATTGAGCCCCACGTGGGGCTCTGTGCTCAGCTGAGAGTCTGCTTGGGATTCTCTCTCTCCCTCTGCCCCTATCCCCCCCTTTCTCTCCCTCTCTAAAAATAATAATAAAATAAAAGGGACATTGAAATCTTGGTGTTTATTAAAGGAGAAAATTAACACACACACACACATACAGATCCAAATGTTTCGTGATAGGCCTTAAATGTATTATCAGGTTTCTCCTATAAAAATAAAATAGAATTTTTTGATAGTTCAAGACATAAAAAGGAAAGCTTTAGGAGATAAGAGAAAAATATCAATTCCATTTAAACCCTCACTTTCTTAGTAGTTAGTTTTTATTAGTAATAAATGTCTAGCTATAAACCGGTTTAGTTGCTCTTCTGGCTGCCAAACCAGAGCTAAAGAAGTCAGCAGGTAGAATAGGGAAGCTGTCAAGTCAAATTGGCTCAAAACAAAGTTGCGGTTTGCAGGCGGGGCCTAAACCATCTCTTCCGCTCATATAAGCTGGCAGGATGTAGCAACAGGATCCCGATCCAGCCACTGTTTCAGAAAACCAAAATATCTTATTTTGACTTTAAGCTTGGGGTTTTGCAGGATCTGTGTCTAAAGTGAACCCAAGACCTTATGAGGGTCCCACTGAAGAAATCATAATAACAACCAAATTACCCTACTCCAGAAAGAAAGCAGTTTTTAGAGGGGTATCAGGGAGAGACAGAGAAGATGGAATGCCAATAAAGACAGCAATATAATACTAGTAACAGCTATTATTTTTAAGTGTTTTCTGTGTGCCACGTATGCATCTACTTGTATTAATCTCATTTAATCCTCATAATTAATGAGGGGTAGGTACAATTATTAGGCCTGTTTTGTAGATGAGAAAATTAAAGCATTAGAGAGGTTAAATAATTTGCCCAAATCACTAAATGGTAAATGATTAAAATCCTTGCTAACTGGCTCCAGAACCAGCAGTTAGAGCCATTCTGCTGTTAAGTTTCTTGCTATCTATAATTTGGTAATAGAGCAGCATTTTATAATTCCAAAATGACAAAGTACAAACATTAAATATTATTTGTCAACTAGGAGAACCAGCCAGGGCTTGAGGAACATCAAGTTTAAAGTGAAAAATCATTCTGGTGTCAGATAATCATGAGTCATGAGACAAATCCCAACTTCACCTACCTCTAGACCGTGTAGCCTTAAAAAAGGGCTTCATCTCACTGCGCCTTGATTTCCCTTTCTAGGAAAGGGATCTCATTACTTGCCTCTTAAGGTTACTGTGACACACAGTAAATGCTCAATTAGTCTAGTTCACTTCATTCAGGTATCAGCTCAAATGTCACTTCACCAGAGACTTTCTCTGACCCCCCATCCAAAAGAGCCCTTCCGCCAACATTCTCAATTCCCTCACTGTGCTTTATTTTTCATCATGTCATTCACTCATCACCCATTTATTTATATTATAAATATATAAACTAAATACCTATTTATTTATATTTATATTATCTAAATATAACTATTTCTTTATTATCTGTCTCCCTCCACTTGAATGTATACTCTAGGAGAGAATGAATTTTGTCAAGTTGTTTGCCGCCATTTCCCCAGCACCTATAGCAAAGCTTGGCACACAGAAATATTCACTAAGTATTTGTTGAATGTAAGAATTGTGTATAACAAATATCCATTCAATAAGTATTATAAGCAAAAAGGCACTATTCATTTGATAAATGTATTCACTGAGTACCTATAAGGTAACTAATAAATGAATAGGATTATTTCAGATGATAGTAACACATTGTGAAGATTTATAAACTCCTGGAATGTGTTAGGCAGGGAAGGGTAGCTTTCCAAGGTGGTAGATTAACTGAGACCTGAATGATACTCACAAGCCAGCCACATGATGATGTGGGGACAAAGCATCCCAGGTGCAAGTGCAAAAGCCGAAAGGCAAAGGTGACCATGTCTAGGCCCAGCTTGCCCAGAACCATGCGAGCATGGTGGAGAATGACAGGAGATAAGGTCAAAGACACAGGAAGGGGTCACATCTTGAAGTCTTTCCTAAAGGCATGAAAAGGGGTTTTATTCTAAGTATGATGAAAAGTTATTTGATAGTGTCATTTATCTTCACCCACTAGAAAATATATTATGAAATCAAGCAGACCAGCTGGTCTACAAACATTTGCTAAATGAATAAATTGGGAAGATTATGAAGAAGGGAGTGACATAATCTGATTTTCTTTTGAAACGTCATCCTGAACTGCTACTAGTGGTTACACTCTGGGAGGAAACTAGGGTGGCAAAAGATGGGTAAAATTACAAACAGTAGAATGCAATGTGGTTTGAGAGGTACTGTAATACAAAGAAACGGAAGGATAAAGCTGCTTGGTAAACCTTGAAGCCGTTTGGTGTTTTTAAACAGGAGACAGGAAAAGGTCAGTGAGGAGGGAACAAATAAATGACAACTGATATCCTAAGCCTTTTGTGTTTTCTATACTATTAAAAAAAACTTGCTACAAAAAATCTCTATCTCACCTATGAAAAGAGGAACAAAAGGAAAACTCAAGATAGACACACATAATGCACACACAAAATGTTTTGGAGAACAACTGTAAAGAAAAAAAACCTTTTTATGTCTAAGCACAACAATCTGTCTAAATTTCCTCAGGGACAATTCATAAGCCAATGACATCCACAATGTGACCTGGTGGAAATCTTGCTCACAGGAAGGGTTTGAGAGGCGAGCTGTCATTTGGAAGAGTTACACACTCCACAAAGACAGGAACAGGTATTCCTCTAGTAAGAATCAAGTTTTAAGACATCATTCCCTTCATATCTACTTTTATCTGTATTGAGTCACTAAAAACACATAAGTTACAGTGTAATTTCTAAGATACTCATCACAGTTCTAAAAAAATGTTTTTTGCCAAAATACACCATGGATATTACCTAGTGTCACGTTCACAGAACTAGAAGTACTGTAAATGCCGAAAGGTTTTATCTGGGAGTTGGCAAGGACCATTGCTCCCAAAGAGAAAAAAGGAAGGACAGTATTCAGGGTCAGAAAACTGTATGAAGCTATAGCTAAACTCAGAGATTCTCACTTTGAGTATATCTTAAAACACTCTACTATCTAAAAGAATCTACGTAAATATTAAACAAATAAATAAAATAAACGTGCCATTTTTTTTTAAAGATTTTTATTTATTTATTAGAGAGCGAGAGACTGAGAATGAGAGGGGAGAAGGTCAGAGGGAGAAGCAGACTTCCCGCAGAGCTGGGAGTCCGATATGGGACTCGATCCCGGGACTCCGGGATCATGACCTGAGCCGAAGGCAGTTGCTCAACCAACTGAGCCACCCAGGCGCCCAAACGTGCCATTTTCAATACTACTTTGTCAACCACCCACCACAAGGGAAACAGCGTCTAGAACATTCCCCATTCACCATATTTACTATCAATAAAAAGGAACAAGCAATTCTAGAACCAAGAAAGGAAGGTAATGAGTAGAGTAAAACTTTAGTCCCCCATGTCTTCATCCATTCAAAATGTACTTTTTCTACAGCCTATTGCAATATAAAATTTGTAAAGTTCACTCCTTCAAGGTATACAATCAAGTAGAGTAGATATGTATTTTTAAATATATATATATTTTAAAACAACATTCATTGGTCTGTTTTGTAATACATGTTTATTATATAAAGTTTAGAAATCATTACAAAAAATAAGGACAAAAATTAATACCACATATAATCTAATCATCTAAAAGCCATTTTATTTTATTTTTTTAAGATTTTTATTTATTTATTTGAGAATGAGAGCAAGAGACAGAGAGAGAGAGAACTAGTCAGGGGGAGGGATAAAGGGAAAGGGAGAAGCAGACTCACCACTGAGCAGGAAGCCTGACATGGGGCTCCATCCCAGGACCCCAGGATCATGACCTGAGACAAAGGCAGACACTTAGCCGACTGAGCCACCCAGGTGCCCCTAAAAGCCATTTTAGAATTAATGTCTCCAGACAGTTTTCTCAATAGGTATTAACTAAGACCATAAACAAATGGTAGGCAGGCACCAGGAAGCAAATTCCCTACAAGAAGTGAGCAGATTAAGGGGCGCCTGGGTGGCTCAGTGGGTTAAAGCCTCTGCCTTCGGCTCAGGTCATTATCTCAGGGTCCTGGGACTGAGCCCCACATCAGGCTCTCTGCTCAGCGAGGAGCCTACTTACCCCTCTCTCTCTGCTTGCCTCTCTGCCTACTTGTGATCTCTCTCTCTCTGTCAAATAAACAAAATCTTAAAAAAAAAAAAAAAAGAAGTGAGCAGATTAAAACGTAAAAACATTTATAGGGGAACAACTAACAGAAGAAAACTAAAAGGTCCTTGAAATAGTGAAAAAAAGGGACATTTTAAAATAATCTGGAAGTGGACAAAAGTATTCAGCTTAATTAAATAAATAAGGAGAAACCACAGATATTAATACTAGAAATATCATGGTTAGACAATTTTCTCTTTAGCATTATCTAGGGATGCCTAGGAAGCTCAGTTGGTTAAGTGCCTGCCTTCAGCTCAGGTCATGAACCCAGGGTCCTGGGATCAAGTCCTGCATCAGGTTCCCCGCAGAGCCTGCTTCTCCCTCTGCCTGCCACTCCCCCTCCTTGTGTGCTCTTTCTCTCCAACAAATAAATTAATAAAATCTTTAAAAAAAAATAGTATTATCTAATAGAACTTTCTGTGGTCCTGAAAATGTTCTAGATCTGCCTTGTCTAATACGGAAGCCACTAACCACACGAGACTAGTGTGACACAAAATGTGGCTAATACAACTAAGAAAGAGAACTTTAAATTTTATTCAATTTTAATGAATCTTAAATAGCCACATGCAACTAGTGGTTACTGCATTGGACAGCACAGCTTTAAAGATAAAACAGCTTAGGATGTCAAGATTTAACTGGATGTCAAATGGAATGCTTTCACAAACTGTTTTCTGGAAGATATATAAGCTGAGTTAACAAATTTATCTTCAGTTACTGGCTTTCTCTACTGCTCTTCTACTCTACTTCTCTATCCAAGGTAGAGGTCAGATATAGGTCCATCTAAGCGGCTCCCTGAGCTGTGATTACAGCTCTTCTCTGGTTTACAAGGTAAAAGGGAATGCAGGTCCAGCAGGCTTTCTAACCAGACAACAGCCCTGTGAATGGCAGGAAGAGGAAAATACTCTAGAGTTGGTGTCTAGGCATAAACATCTTGATTCTCTAAAACCATCAGAAGCTATGCTGGTTATTCTTCCAACTAGACCTGAAGAAGGGAGAATTCTGTCTGCACTTGCCAATCTAAAATCAAACCACCTCACTCAATCCAGCCCAAGGGGCCGCTGAAAGACATTTTAAGACCAACTTGAAACTCTCTTTTCTCAAGAGCCCTAATACCACCCTGAACCCACACTGGAAAGACCAACTCTTATGAGCATTCCCACAGCTACCTTGGATGCCTAAGGTACTCCCAGAATGTGATACCACAGATACAAGCCAAGCCAATTCCAAATTTTGGAGGATGCACCAAACCCTCAATTCCAGGCCAAAACAGAATAAGTTTCCTGGGTTGAAGCAGTGAGAAGATACAAGCCATATTCTTACTTGTACCTCACTCATGCAAACTGAGGCAAACACGCACAGTGACAGCAGCAATTTACTGGCTCAGCTAAGAAATTGGAAGACTAGTTTAAAAAGAAATCACATAACCACTAAGGTGCCCAAAAGATCTGTAAATCAATACATGTAAAACAGACTCTGTGAAAGTCATTCTCTTTCTGACTGAAGGAATCTGAGCTTCCACAGGGACAATGGATAATATTACCCTGATAGAGAGGATATTCTATTACAACACTCGCAATGTGAAACTCAAATCTTCTAAGATACGAATATGCTTTTAAGACTTTTAATGTTAGGGAAATAATAGAAATTATACCAGGTCTCTCTTATTTGATCAATTTCGTTTACTTCCTATCTATCATTTAAGAAGTACTTCCCAATCAATGGGTAAATTAAAAACTAAGGTGTGGAAGAGTTTGCCTTGGCACACAATAAGAATATAAGAATAATGTGTACTTCCTATCTATCATTTAAGAAGTACTTTCATTCATAGACCTACAGGTCCTATTTTGTGTTTATTTCACCCACATTTTAGAATGAGTGGCAAGTAAAAGCATTCCCAATCAATGGGTAAATTAAAAACTAAGGTGTGGAAGAGTTTGCCTTGGCACACAATAAGAATATAAGAATAATGTGTCCTGGCTTGCCTAGTGCTTTTGTCGTCAGAGAGGCAACTGTCCCTAAGTGTCTTGATGAAAGTAATACTTCTGCTGCAGACTAGTCATGTCAACTTAGCCATGGCCACCTCCTTTAGTTCTAACAGTTTTATCCAATAAGGCTTAACTTTGGAACCCAATTAAAAAAAAAAAAATGTGGTCTAAGGAGAAATGCGACCGATAACTCTTGAACTCTTTCCCTAAGTGCTCATACTCATACAGATAAGGATATGCAAATGTGCTTTGTACTCAAAGACAAATGTGATACAGTTTGTAAGTGATATAGCAGAGCACATTTTATCTCCCAATAATTGGTTTTATTATGCCACTGAGGAAATTTTGCACACCCATGAAATTTAATAATTTTTCTGCCTCCCCTACTGAAGTAACTCAAAAAGAGAAAAGAACATCAGGGAAAACTTCACCATACAAGGACCAAAGAGAAGGGACCAACAATGAAACTCTAAAACTCTTCCCTTAACATCAAGCAACATGCCACCTGCTTATAATGTCACCACACCACTAGCCAATCCATGGGTCACAGTAGAGGAAGCACTACTTAGTATGGAGAGAAAACAATGTCAACTTCTAAAGCTGTGAATTTCATGAACAGTAATAGACTTACGTGCTTGAAATGGAAGCTTAAAAGCCAACTGTATTTCCCAGTGATTACCCCTGGAGAGTGAAAACAGAGACAAGACTGCGGGCTTTTTCCTTTAAAGTTTCCATCTTTCTGTACTGCTTGAATTTCTAATCATGGACATATATTAATTTTTTAATTTAAGAAGATGCTGGGAAAAATGTCAATGAATCAAACCATTTAGTTATTTTAAAGCCAACTATAAGTATTCTCTTCAACCATAAAAAGTTAATATATATATAGAGAGAGAGAGAGCACGTGCCTTAAATCCACAATCATGTTTACATTTCTTAAGGGCACATATGTTACATGCTTGTGTCTCACTTAAGTTACATGAGACAAGAATGTTAATCCTAGGCTATATACAGAATGCTGCATACAGGCTGCACATCACCAATATATTGTTTACTTGTACAAGTAAACAAGGAGACCTCAGATTAACCAGATGACTCTAGTAATTGGAAGAGCCAATAGCAGGACATTTTCTCCCCACAGGGTGTTATTTTCTATCCTGCAGATAAAACAGCATGCTCCAAAGAGCACAAGTGTTCCACAAGGAGCTGGGAGGCACAAGGGTGATAGCTGAAAAACAAAGTCAGAGCAAGACAGCTGACAATCTCAAGGACTGGTTAGTAAACATGACATAAACTGCAGGATCCCAGCAGGTGAAAACAACAAGCAACGTAAGCCTCTCACACCAAGTTAGTGTAATAATTACCCATTTACTCAGGATGGTAGGCTGTTTCTTAGGCTAATAATTTATTACATGGACTTTTCAGTGACCAATAGGTGCAGATAAAAAAAACAACAACAGCAATCAGTGATTTTATTTATCTCCCTCTGTTGCACAGCAGCTTCTCCCCAGTTGGCTCAATGCCTTTTCAATCTAACAAGCTAGAAAGGGCAATTGTCCAACTGTCACCAAACATAGCGACAGATGTGAAGGAAGAATGGGCAAGCATGTATTACTAACAGTGAACCAACGTAGGAAGGGGTACAGTGTTTTTATGTTTGAAAGAGGTAGATTAAAATACTTTGACTATACATGGACCAATCCAGAAAGAGAGAAGCCTGCTAAGGACCATTACACACTAAACTCCCACTTGAGTTTGGTGTTGTGCTAGGGCACTGGCCAAAGCAAACTAAACTAACGTGGCTTCTGATTACCCTAAAGGAAAGACAAAGAAAAAAGAAAGTGTAAGTCAGTGAAGTGAATGGTGAAGCACAAAGGATATAAAGAGTAAGAGGGGTGGGGCATGAATGGAAGACAATTTAGCATGATCTAAAAAAAGTTTCAGATGTATACTCTGCAAACAGCAATCCACCCCTACATATAAAGCCAACCAAAAGAAACTTTTGCAAGGAACACCAGGAGTCCTGGACAAAAATATTTAAAGCATTACTGTTCCCGTTAACAAACAAGAAACAAGTATTCACCAAAAGGAGATTTATGATGTTTTCATACAATGAAATTCTATCCGTTAGTGAAAATATTTAAAGTAGAGCCACTATACCCCACTGACAAGTCTCACAAGCTGAATGCTCTGCTCAGTTAAAAAACACTAACACAACTGAATTAATTCACAGAACATATAGTGTGATGGCACTTATAGAAACTTCAAAAACACTCAAAACTAAAATATTCTGTTTAGAGATGCATGCATGCAATAAAACTATTTTTAAAAGACAAGAGAAATAATAAACACACAATTCAGGATAGTGTTTACCTTTGTGGGGGGAAGTAGGGGATATGGTCAGGACCGGGCACCCTGAGGCCTTCAACATAATTTATAATGCTCAATTTCTTAAGCTGAGTCAAGTACAGAAATGTATTTTTCATCATTTTTGTAAAATACCCTATCTAGGAAGTGTGTGTGTGTGTGTGTGTGTGTGTGTAATTTTGTATGAAAGAAATGATTCAAAATAAAGGGAAGGGGAGATAAATAGACCTGAGCCTGGAACTAGACAGTACTTCCTAACCCCCACTTACACATCCATCTACCCAAGGCTGGGCTAACAGAATAAGGAGCGAGTCCAAAACTCCAAGGCAACAGAATCCGCTCAGTTTAGAGGTGACAAAAAGATCACCTCCAGGCACTTTTCTGGGTTTACTAGGTGAAACCAGCTCCACAGTGCCTGTTCATGGGGTAAACTGTAAAACACTGCACATTGTCCCCAAAGAGTTGGAAAAAGAAAGACAGCTTTGCCAATACAGAAAGAGAAAACATCACAAACTCAGGCATATTTTACCAATGAAAGGAAAGTCCCCAGATGGTTCCAAGAGACAGAGGAATGGAATGAATTTAAGGAACAAGGCAGTAATTTTATGTAGCCCTCCAGGGCTAGGAGAATTTGCGACTAGCTATTGGGGAGGAAGGATGGGATGAAAAATACACTTGAAGACACACTGAAGAGGACTTTTACAAGAGCACAGAAGCCAGGACAGAATGTGTGTAATCTGAAGTCCAAATGAACGTGTGCGTATTGAAGACTAGAAGCCTCAAGGGTTATTCTATGGGCTTTACCTGGCAGAAGGTGACAACGGAGTCTGGCACACGCTGAGTATATTGGGAAATAATAATATCAAGAGACATCTATACCACATCTATGTAACATATGTACAGCCCGCGGGCGCCAACGAGGCAGGGAAAAGAGTCTGTGACAATCGCAGAGAAACTGACCGTCAGGAAGGCCGGATTCGGTCAGAAAGACGAAGAGAAGGCCCAGGGCTGCGAGTCCAGAAGGCCCCAATCGGGGAGGGGAAAAGGATGGTCCCGGGCCAAGGAAGAAGGTGGGACTGCCAGGAGAGGGCGGGGTCCCCGCAGGAGGTGTCCTGGGAGGCCAGGCCGGAGTCAGGCCGGGCTGCCAGGGGGAATCCAGGGAGGGGGCGCTCCCCTGGGCGCTGGGACGGGGAGGAACGAGAAGGCGGGGGCCCTGTCACAGACCCGGCCCCGGGGCCCCGAGGGGCCGGTCCCCCCGCCCGCCGCTCACCTGGGCACGCAGCTGGACGAGCTCCGGTCCACCTCCCAGGTGGCGTACAGGTTCATCTGCACCGGGGCGGGGGTGCGGCCTGGCCCCGGGCCGCCGGGAGGCGCGGAGCCGGAGGCCACCGCGACGGCCATGGAGGTGGAGGTGGACGAGGACGAGGAGGAGGCGGCCGCCGCCGAGGTGGACGAGGACGACGAGGTGGCCTGGGCCAGCTTGGGGGGCGTCGGCTGCTGAGGCGTCGGCTGCTGCGGCGGCTGCTGCTGTTGCGGGGACTGGGCGACCCCAGAGCCCCGCTGGCCGCTGCCGCCCCCGGCGCCTCCGGGACCACCGCCCGCCCCTCCGCGTTCAGCCATGGCCCGGCCGGAGGTGGGGGGCGCGGGGGTTACGGGGATCCGGGCGACGCCGAGAGGACGCCCAGGCTTCTCCCACGGCAGCGGCGAGGGATCGACTCGTCTCCTCAGCCCGCCCGCCCGAGCGCGCGAGCGAGAGAGCGAGAGGCTGCACGCACGCGCGGGGCCTCTCGGCGCGCGGTCCTCGCGCTCGCCCGCCGCTGCCTGTTGCGGCTCGCGCCGCCGAGACACTGGGTGGGCGTGTCCGGGGGGGCGGGGAGCTCTGGCTGGCGCCGGCCCCACCCAGCATCAAGGGGCGGGGCCCGGGCTCGCTCTCGCGCCCCTAGCGATCCTGTGGGCGCGCTCCCCTCCTTCCCTAGTTGCCCGCGCTCCCCTCGCTCCCGAATCCGGGTTGACCCTGCCCTCAAACCCGCGGGGCAGGCAGCAGCCAGTCGGCCCGGTCCTCCCCTCCCCCGTCGTCCTCCCGGCAGCAACAGCCTGGCCAGCGGAAACTCCGCTTTTCCGGGGCGCGGCCCCGGCCTGGAAGGGGCTGCCGCGGGAGCGCGCCTCGGGCCCCTCGGATCCCTAGAGCCGAGGCAAAAGCGGCTGCCGGCCAAAGCCCGCGTTACGCCAGCCTACCTGCTCCCCCCCACCCCCCGGCCCCCTTCGCCCCCTCCGCCCCCTCGGGGTTTCTTCACGACCTACAAAGGGAGCCGTGGCGACGCCAGTGGTCGGCCCGCATGCCTGTGGGCCGTGAAGTTTCCGTCCCTGCTTCTCTCCACCATAGGCGCATGGGCTCGGGGTCCTAAGAGTCCAAAAGGCCCTGGCAAGGGTGAAATATAAAGCTAAGCCCTGGCCCAACTGGAGCCACCCTTCCTCCTTTTCTATCCTACAGCTCCCCTCCCCCAAAGAAGCATTCTAGAGTTCCAAGCCCCCCATCACTGCCCTCAGTTTCTTTCCCCTGTAATGTTTTCTCTGCTTCACCGTTTACTTAATCTCTAACATCCTACTCCTCCTAAGACCTAGCTCAATCAACGGCCACGTCCAACACGGGATCTCCCACACTACCTACCCCCCATCCATCCCCTCCAAAAACCATCTTGAAGCCTCCTGACATCGGCACTTTTGGTGCACTTAGGGCAAAGCAATACCCACACTACAACAGCAGTATGACTTCTCTCCTCAGCACCCAGCAAATGCCTGTTGGGCCCCTGCAGTCCAACCTTGTGTAGCCTATTGGGAAGACTTGTTGGGACCAGAGGACTCGAATGTGGAGAAAGCAAGCCGGTCTCCCCCCACCGCCCCACCCACCCACACCTAGAGACTGGGTGACTGAAACCACTCAGTTTACATGGACTCAAGACAATCTAGATTTTTGAGCTGTGTTCTCTCCCAGGTACCGACTTGGGACTCTTCTGGCCACAGGTCTATTAGGAAGGCTTGACCTGGCCTACTTCCCAAGCCCACTGCATTTCCTCAGCCCAGGCCGGGTGTTAAGCTGGCTATTTTTAGTTCCCAAGGACAAAGTAGTAAGGTCAAACCAGACCTAGAGGTACTTCCCCGAGAGCCCTCTCACAGAAGCAGGCAGTGGTAAGACACAATTGCATCATGGCCTTGAATTTATCACCAGTCTCAACTGCAACATCTGATCCAGGCGCTTGCCCCTGGTCACTGAGGCAGCCCTGAAGTTGCAGAAAGAGCCTGTTTTACTCCTTTTGCACGAGGGGATTAAAAGCCGAAGGAGGATCAGAAGTGTTACATATGCATATCTTTCCTTGGGAAACAGCTTTATTTACAAAACAGGTCTAAAATAAGAACATGAAATGACAAACCCTTGGGAATTGTGGGAGAATTGGCTCTTGGGGACCATGTGTGAAGCCCAAGCATCCAGACAGAGGGCCTAAAGGAGGGCCAGGTGTGTGAGGGGGACCTAAAATTTGAACTCCTTGTATTTCTTACTGCCCCCGCGGCTGTCCTGGGGCTGAGCTTTCCGTTTCTTTTGCTGAAGGAGAGAAAGAGAAACAGGTTACAACGGGTGAAACAACCCACTGATCCCCAAGACAAGGGTGGGCAGCCTGACTCAGCCACATAGGTCTGTGGAAAAAGTGCTAAAACTGGATTCTCAGACTTGGATGAGTTCCCCTCCCTGTGCCTTAGTTTCATCATCCTTAAAGAGGGCAGCCCACCAGAGGATTTTTAAGGTTTTCAGCACCGAGGAAGCTCAGGGCAGCAGACACTGAGGGCACCCCATTCTCATATTAGATGACAACACGCCACCGAAAAAGGAGTCCCTGGTACCTAGTCTCTGGCTCACACCCAGCTGGGTTCCCCTGTGACCTCCTACCTTTTGCTTGGCAGCATGCTCGGCCACCATGTCACTGAAGTCTTCCTTCTCCACCTGTGCCTGCTGCTCCCGCACATGCTCCTCATACTTCTGGGTCATGGCCATGGGATCCAGCTCCAACTCTTCAGGCGCCAGGGCCACTTCCACACCTTGTAGCTCAGGAGCCGGGCCCTTCCGGCTCATCACCTGGGAAAGAGATCAGAGTCTTGTCATCTACAGAGAGGCTTAGAAGACCTCGTTTCTGCCCCCTTTCCCAGCCCCCAAGAGTGCTCACTGTAGACATGTCATAGATGTGGGTTGATCCCATCATGGCTCCCCCAACAGTGGCCGTTCTCTTCTCTGGTAACACAGTGAACAGCTGAGGTGTCTCACTTCTGCAAAGGATAATGCGGTCAGGCCCAAAAAGGAAGGGACATAAGGGTCTCCAGAAGGGGAAGCAAAAGAGAACACAAGCAGCACCTCCGCCCAGCTCCCAGAGAGATTGCATACACCCAGAGGAAAAATGATGCGTAGGCTGCCTCTGCAGGTCGTAGAGACCCACGAGAGGAAAGGACTGGGTTGGTGGCAGGGGGGCAGTGCTGATTCCAGGAACTACAGCCTGGAAGGAATAGAGGGACTGAATTAAAGGATCCCCTGAACCAAGTTTAGGGGATCAGAGACCAAGATTTTCACATGTGAAGGAGGGCTAAGGGTCAGGCTGAAAGTTCACAAAAGAACTCTGGTACAGGGGCCCCTGGGTGGCTCAGTGGGTTAAAGCCTCTGCCTTCGGCTCAGGTCATTTTCTCAGGGTCCTGGAATCAAGCCCTGCATCAGGCTCTCTGCTCGGCAGCAAGCCTGCTTCCCCCCCTCTCTCTGCCTGACTCTCTGCCTACTTGTGATCTCTGTCAAATAAATAAATAAAATCTTTAAAAAAAAGGAACTCTGGTACAAAGAAGATGACAGAAGAAAAGAGAGAACAGCAGCTCCTGCCCAGAGCTGTATCTGGGGTTCTATCACAGAGAACTCAAACTTCCAGTACTTTCTATGGCGCAAGAACCATCCAAGCCAGTCTCGCCATGTATTTCAATGATTCCCCTTAAAACACAAGAGCAAATCTACCAATTATCAACCCAGACCTCCCCCCACCTCTCCCTCTGGAAGAGACGACAATCTATTCTCACATAGCAGCCACAGTTAACACCTTCAAACAGTTCAGATCCGGTCATTCCTTTGCTCAAAATCCTCGGAGGGTTCTGACTATTTGAATAAACCCAACCTCCCTATGTGATGTAAAGGGTTCATAATCTGGTCCCTTACTTAATCCCTGGTCACTACACTCCAACCACAGGACCCTTCTTTCTTTTCTTCCTTGGATACATATGCAAAGCTTGAGACTTCTGCAGGAGGAGTAACAGGGACCGGACTTACCTTCCCACCTAAAACAACAACAACAACAACAAAAAGGCCAAAACACATGAAACAAAGATTTCAAGTCACTAGACTGGCCAGGGGGTAACAAAGCAGAGTAACTCGTGAGACAGGAATCAAACGAGGCGTGTCCTTCAGTTACCCTGCCTACTGCATTGAGAGAGCCGGCAGGCCACCGAACAAGGAGGGGGAAGCCATGTAGGGCCCGGAGGACTCTAGCTGACTGAGCCAAAGGGATGAAGCTGAAAGGCCACAGAGACCAAGGCAGCTAGAGATCACAGGGCAGAGTCCTAGAGAAGAGACGGAGACTGGAGAGCTCAGGAGACCGATAGAGGGTCCTTCTCAGTACCGAGGTGAGTAAAGTGCCAGAGCCGAGGAGACTGGTGATAACAGTGCCTGCTGCACACTTGGGCCAGGGAATAATGCCTAACTCACTAGCCTGATTAAAAATCCTCCTGACTAACAGGGCATTGGGTAGAGTGTACAGAACGTCCTGTGCCTAATAATGGAGAGGACTGCACACCGCTTCACTCCTGCCTCAGGAACCTGAAAAGCAAGACCTGAGAGAATCAAACGGTTTCTCAGTACCTTAACTATGTGCCTAAACAAACCTGAGCACGGTTTATAGGAATACAAAAGAACCCTGTGCCCAACAAGGTGAATTTTACAAAGTCTGGCTTTCAGTCAAAAATTAACAAGCATGTGGGGTGTCTGGGTGGCTCAGTCGGTTAAGTGTCCAACTCTTGGTTTCGGCTCAGGTCATGATCTCAGCGTTCTGAGATCAAGGCCTGCATTAACATCTGTGCTCAGCAGTTTGCTTGGGATTCTCTCTGTCCCTCGGCCCCTCCTCCTGCTTGTGCTCGCTCGCTCGCTCTCAAATAAATCAATCTTAAAAAAAAAAAAAAAAGGAAATACAAAGAGCAAATAGAGATTTTCAAAAGGAATAGAGCATCAGTGAGCAGGAGGGCAGCTTCGAGAGATCTAATACATATATAATTGGAGTTACAAAGAAGAAGAGAAAGCAAAGGGAACAGAAAATATGTTTGGAGAGGGGCACTTGAGTGGCTCAATCGGTTAAGCGTCTGACTCCTGATTTCGGCTCAGGTCATGATCTCAGGTTGTGAGATCAAGCCCCATGTTGGGCATGACTTCATGGAGCCCGCTTGGGATTCTCTCCCTTTGCCCCACCCCAGCCCCAAAATAAAGTACTGAAAGTAAACTACTGTCAATCTAGAATCCTATTCCAGACCAAAATCAAAAATCTTTCAAAAAGACATTTAAATAAAACCAAAAAAATTTAAAATAAAATCTTTCAAAAGGACAAATGAAAAAGCTTTTAAACTGCCAACACTGCAAGAATTTATGACCAGCAGATCCACAATAAGAAATGCTGAAGGAAGGGCGCCTGGGTGGCTCAGTCGTTGGGCGTCTGCCTTTGGCTCAGGTCGTGGTCCCGGGGTGCTGGGATCGAGCCCCACATTGGGCTCCCTGCTCCACGGGAGGCCTGCTCCTCCCTCTCTCCCTCCTCCTGCTTGTGTACCCTCTGTCACTGTGTCTCTCTCTGTCAAATAAATAAATAAAATCTTTAAAAAAAAAAAAAAAGAAAGAAATGCTGAAGGATGTCTTTCAGGTGGAAGGAAAATGCTACCAGATGGAAACCTCGATGTACACAAAGAAATCAAAGTTTCCTGAGAATGGTAGCTACATGAGTTAATATAGGACTAACTAATTTAAATCTCTCTAAAAGATAACTTAAAAAAAAAAAAAGGATAACTGATCATTTAAACAAAAATAACCACATAACATAGGATTTACAATAAGTAAAAGTAAAAAGCATGACGACAATGCAAAGGCTGGGAAAGAGAAATGGAATATACTGCTGTTAGGTGCTCACTACTCTCCACAAGGGGCATTATCACTTGAAGGTAGATTGTGATAAAGACGGATACTATAAACCCTACAACAACCACTAAAAATAACGAAACAGGGGCGCCTGGGTGGCTCAGTCGTTAAGTGTCTGCCTTTGGCTCAGGTCATGATCTCAGGATCCTGGGACTGAGCCCCACATCAGGCTCCCTGCTCAGCGGGAGGCCCGCGGCTCCCTCTCCCACTCCCCCTGCTTGTATTCCCTCTCTCGCTGTGTCTCTCTCTGTCAAATAAATAAATAAAAGCTATAAAATTAAGTTAAATAAAAAAAAAACAACAAAACAGAACTTTACAGTTAATAAGTCAACAAAGAAGATAAAATAGAGTCATAAAAAAAATATGTCCAATTAATCTAAAATGGGGGCAAATAGGAAAATGGAATAAAAACCAGAATGGGCAAAGAGATCACCTCAGGACAAAGGAATCAATTCATGAAGAAGCCTTAACAATCCTACACATTTCTGTACCTAGTAAAGAGACTTTCCGTTGCAAGACTATGAGAAACCCACGTCTGTCTTAGGCACTTACAGTTCCTTCTGCCCCAGATCACTCTGTGGTTAGATCTTTCCTAACATTCAGCTCTCGGCTCAAATACCTCAGGGAGACCTTCCCAAAGACCTCTCCACCACCCATATCCCTCCACATCCCATTACCTAATTGACTTTGCTTCACCTTCCTATGTGAAGTCACCTTGTTCTCTGATGAACGGCCTACCTTGTGTTTTTCACTGCCTAAAGCTGTGCCTAGCAGAGCTGGTGTTCCGTAATCGGTTCACAGCGTGGGGAAAGGGGGGAACAAGTCAGCTGGCCAACCCAGAGGCTGAAGGGAGAGGAAGACCTTCCCTCTCAGCCTTGCTTGGTTTTCTCACCCATCCATCGCTTCCTCAATCTTCTTCTTCCTCAGCTCAATGAGTTCAGGGGTCTCCATTCCAGCCGGCACTGATGAGAACCCTCCAGGAGTGATGAGGCCACTTTGAAGAGAGAAACAAGCTCTCGAGTAAAGCTCTCTCTGTTACCTCGGTCCCCCAGTAACAGACCACTTTAGAGACAGACTCTGCTCTCCCCACCTGTCTGCAGGGGTAATAAAGCCTGTCTCATCTGGTTTGTCCTCATCACTTTCTTCCTCTTCCTCTTCTTCTGAAGACTCTTCATCAGATGGCTCCAGCTCCCCCCAAGGGGTCCTATCGATCTCTTCTTCCTCAGTCTTGGTCTGAAAGAGATGATTCATTCACTGAGCAAACATTTACTATGTACCTATAATGCGTCAAGTTGCAAACTGAAGGGATATAAAAGCAAATAGATAATAATGTCTGCCTACAGAGAGCTCATATTCTAGTAGGGAACTTACTTCAGTCACATCTCAGGAAAATGTATGCCCTTTTTCAGACTTTGAAACTTCTGAACATCCAGCTCCCTGACAATGAATCTATAAACCAACTACCTCCATACTTTGTGACTTGAAGTAAGACAGCCATGGTCTATACCTGAAATTCAGCAGCATTGGTTCCAAACACGTCCCCATAGAGTGGCTTCCCAGTCTCATCTACTGGGGGCTTGCCCCAGCCACCAGCATGGTACCCAAAAGAACAGCTCTGTAAGAGACCAAATGCACATTATTTCCACTACTAAGCTCCAGAACAAACACTGAAGCCCTGGAGAAAAGTCACACTACAAAATACAGAACTAGCGCTGGGTAACTCCGGAAATTAGGATTTCAGAGAATAATTAAATATTATAAAGCATTCCAAAGCGAAAGTAGTAAGCGAGAAAAATCAAGAGGCAATAGGATGGGGAGATGGGAGGCAGAGAGTCGACTAATAAACCTCAGCCTTCATGCTAGAGTCCACGCTGTCTGAAAGTCAAAAATAGGACTCTTCTTACTGATTTTTCCTAACTTTAGGAAGCTTTTAAAATCTATTTCTCTAAAGGAACAGAAATTTTTACCTGAAGTTTAATTACTTCTATCTTACTTTAATGACTTTGTTCTCTATTAAAGTTTTTTTTTAAAACCAGTGCTTCATATTTAAAAATAAAAGCATATGGGGGCATGGGTGGCTCAGTGGGTTGGGGCCTCTGCCTTCGGCTCAGATCATGATCTCAGAGTCCTGGGATCGAGCCCTGCACTGAGCTCTCTGCTCAGCGGGGAGCCTACTTGCCCCTCTCTCTCTGCCTGCCTCTCTGCCTACTTGTGATTTCTCTCTCTGTCAAATAAATAAATAAAATCTTTTTTAAAAAAAGTCATGCAGTAAAAAAAATATTAAAAAAAAAAGTGTAACCCTACTCTTGAGATAAAATTATTTCTAACTGTCCAGCCATGTATATACCAAAAAGGTATCTGGAAACACATTCACCAAATTTTAAATCTCGTTATTTCTGAGTGGTGAAATTAGAGGTGATTTGTTTTCATCTTTGGACTCATCAATTCTCATTGACTGTTTTATGGTAAGCATGTCAGGTTTTTTAACAAACAAAAAATATTCTTCTTTTGGAAAAAAAAGGAGAGAGAGAGAGACATGGTGGAGTGGGATGAAAGAAGTACCAAAAAAAAAAAAAATCCTCTAAAAAGCAGAGGCGGTTAAGAATGAAAGGCCAAGGCTCACCTCGGGGATGGGCGAGTTCAGCCCAGGAATTTTCAGGTTGGGGTACGACGGAGGTGGTCCATATCGCTGCATGGCAATCAGCCATGGGGGAGGGACCTTGTGAGCATTCTGCCGGAAAAAGAGAACAGGATACCATCTGCCCACCCTGTCCTTTGTTTCCCTTCTGCCCCAATTCCCACCCTCTTCTTGGCTTCCCCAGTTAGGTAACTGGCACTCACTGGTCCTACTGGCATCCCCAAGGAAATCCTTAGCTCATCAGACAGATCTCCTGGCTTCTTCTCCTTCAGTCGTGTCTCAAACTCCTTCCCCTGAGAAAAAAGCAGAGCACACTGTATTACGAATGCCAGATACAAAATGGGAACTCAACGGCAAGAGTCTAGGGGAACAAAGATGAGAAGTCTCAATTCACACCAGACACAAAATCCCACTGAGAGCTGCCCTAGTGTCTGCTGATCCTCATCACTCCTTTCCCTGGCTGGAGTAGGAAAAGGAATAAAAGCCGGGAAGGATGGGAGAAGCAGGACTCCCAGTGTTGACATTAACCCACCAGAATAACACGGCCAGATTTAGGACCTGTTTTCTCATCTGTAAAATGAGGGCCCTTGACAGGATATCTCCAAGATCCTTCTACCTCAAAAATTCCCTACTATCGTGGTGACTGCCATTTCAAGGATCAGGAGGAAAAAATAAAAACTTTTCTCCCACCTTCAACATTAACTGTTTTCTTGTGCCTCTACCCCCTATCCAGTCATCATTTTAAAGACGTGGACTGAACCTCTCATCCAAAAAAAACCTACCTCATTTTAAGATTTCAAATTCCACTCCCTCCAAGGAGAGTTAAGAAACAATTCTCAGGCTGAGGAGAGGAGCCACTGTACCAACTTGGAAAGCCTTTCCAACCAAGAGTTACACAGCCATGACCAAAGGCCCAGTCTTTTCTCCCAAGCCCCTGCACCCGAACCTCATAATACAGGTCCCCGTGGATGGTCAGCTTTGGCTTGGTCTGCCACTTGAAGAAAGCATCGTGTAGTTTCTGGTAGTCAATGTCAATCTTCCCCATCTTTGGCCGAACCTTCTCTCGCATTTTGGACTTCATGGTCTTCTGTTCTTCCTGTGGAGAATGCCAGAAGACAGGTTATAAAAGATATTCACCAAGTTCGGCTCTTTATTGATCTGGCTCCCTGCTCCCAAAAGAAATAAAGGGAGGGGCACCTGGGTGGTTCAGTCAGTTTAGCACCTGCCTTCGACTCAAATCATGATCCCCGGGTCCTGGGATCGAGTCCCGCATTGGGCTCCCTGCTCAGCAGAGAGTCTGCTTCTCCCACTCCCTCTGCCTATCCCCCTCCACACGTGCTGTCTCTCACTTTCTTGCTCTCAAATAAATAAATAAAATATTTAAAAAAGAAAAAAGAAAAAAAAAAAAGAAAGGGAAACCTCATGTATCTCACTCCAGAAGTCACCAAAATCCTTCCTGGTCAAATCCTTCAAAATCACATAATCCCAGCTGAACAAAATAGATGGGTCATATAAAATCATTTTCAGCTATGTACATTGATAAACTATTTTTTCAAGCCATCTGATCAAGAGAACTGGCCTCATTAACTGCCTCTGGACAGAACTGGGTGACTGGAGTCTAACGGAGAGGCAGTTTTCATCATGTACTTTTGTACCTCCCGAATTTATACACAAGTTTTCTCTACTCAAAGTATTTAACTTAAAAATTTAAATCTAGGGGCGCCCGGATGGCTCAGTTGGTTGGGCAACTGCCTTTGGCTCGGGTCATGATCCCTGAGTCCCGGGATCGAGTCCCACATCGGACTCCCGGCTCTGCGGGAGGTCTGCTTCTCCCTCTGACCTTCTCCCCTCTCATTCTCAGTCTCTCTCTCTAATAAAAAAAAAAAAAAAAAAAATTTAAATCTAAGAAGTTATACAACCACCATGTATCTGCAGCCACAAAGTACATCAGGCTCACATTGGGAACAGGGAACTGCAGACACAGCCAAAAGCCACCTGCAGGAAAAGGAGTCACCGTGTGCAGATCAAAGAATTGGCCCCATGCAGGCAGAGGAGGAATGAGGGGACAAGGGGGGAAGCGGAGCCACAAAGAATCAGAAGTCTCAGCATGAGGCAAGAGAGCTAGCGCTGAACATCGAGGCCAGGGCTGCCTTTCATGAGCTGATGTCTTCCTCCCACCCATCCTGCCCTCTGTCGTACGCTATGGTGACTTCTGGAGAATGGATAGACAATTAAGAAAAGAGACTGTGGGAACCACATTCCCAATTTTGAAACAGGCTGCTATTAAGGCCGTGGATCTGCAGGGCAGACCTGAGCCCTGGCCAGTCCCTTACCTTCTCCTGCAGGGCTTCCCGCATCTCCTGGATGCCTGTGCGTTTGATGAAGTCTGGCAGCTCAAAGGGGGGCTTCTCAATGCCTCGTTTGCCCTGTAGGTACTTGCGCTTAAAACACCAGTGGCGTGGTACGGGCACAGAATTCCGAGTGGCCTTAAGGTGAACCAAGAGCTTGGGGTCCTGTGCGGTGACATCATGCATCTCCACGACATCAGGCCGAGCCACAAGCTGGAAAACACAGCAATGTGCCACTAGAAAGCCCTAACCTCTCAGATCTGAGACTCTGTCTTCCTCAGAGGACACATGCCTAAGTCACCCAGGCCTCCTTCAAAAAGCCCTCCTCCCTACCCCCCAAAAGAAAACCCTTGTGCATTTCTAGGAGCTTCTCATGAGCTCTCCCAGTCACACTCGAGGATCTGCTAAATCAGATTGGGTCTCACCTGCTTGAGCTCAGCCACAGTGAAGCGATTCATTCGGCGCAACTTTTTCTTGGACAACTTGGGGGCTTCTGGCTTCTTCTCCTAGAACAAAACCATCATTTCTTCTGAGCAGGACTATTAGGCGTGAATCACAATGCGTGGCTCACCCCAAAGGGATTCTCCTTTGCAAGAGTTCACCACAGCCCCTCGATGGCTGCGTCTCTGACACCCGTCCCAAGGCCCTCCCTCCCCACCAGGAGCGCGAGGGCCTCACCTGTTCGTCATCACTGCTATCGTCATCGCTATCCTTGTGCTCCTCCTCAAAGCCCTTCTTCTTGGGGGCTGTGGAGTTCTCCAGTTTGTCAAGTTTCTCTGGCTCCTTCTCCTTCTCCTTCTTCACGTCATCGGTGAGCTGAGGAGGCAGACAATGTGGAAACCCAAGCCCTGTGTCCCTCCCTAGTTCCTGAACCCAGCAGTGAAAAGATACCCTCCCTTCCCCTGTCTTTCCCCCTCCCCACCCGTTCCCTGCTCTACTGTGCCCCTTCCCAAGGTGCTGCTCCTTGTACCTTGAAAGCCTCAAAAATCCTCTTGAAGAAGATGAAGTTGGGCTCATAAATTTCAGGTTCTTCAGTCACATACTCAATTTCAACATCAGCTGCCGGGGAGTCAGAGCCACGAGACCGGGTTGACTCTTTCTCTCGGTCCCCAGAGCTCTCAGATGACGCCCCCCGAACCCGCTGGGGCTTTTTCTTCTTTTTTCGGTTCCGCCGCTTCCGGTTTTTCTTGCAACAGAAGGAAAACCAACTGGGTCAGAGAATCCAAGCACCATGCCCGCCCTCAATCTCCTCATCCAATTTCCCCAAATGACAGAGAAAAGAGGCCTTGAAGTCAGACTCCAAAGTTCTGCGCCTCTCAAGCTGTGTGCCTCTCAGTAAATTCCTGCACCTCTCAGAACCTAAATGTTTGCAGCTATAAAACACAGGCAAGCATAGTACTCTGAACTCCAAAGATTTATGACAATTAAACGCAAAATATCTATAAGGTACTTGAGACAGGAACTGGCACGAAATAACAATTATTATTTATCAAATGCCTTGACGTGGTATTACGTTAGTGCCCAAATACCGTCTCCTAACATTCCTTCCAGACTCGGCTCCATCCCGTACCTCTTTCTTGGATACAGACACGGTGTCCTCCTCAGTCTCCGACGCTGACTGGCCCAGGGATGAGCGAGTGTCTGTTTCCATTTCTTCTTCCTCTGTAAGGGAGAAAGGCCGCCATCAGTCTCCTCGCACGGGTACCATCCCACTCACCCACAGTATCTCCTTTTTACCAAGGGCCAGTTTCTCTCTCAAAGGACGGGATAGAGGGAAGGAACGGAGGAATGCAGACTCGGCCTCGGCCTCTCCAGGTTCTGCCCTGCAGCGCTTGGGACACGACACACTCACCCTGTTGAGAGTTCATCTCTTCCTGGCGGCTCTCCTTCAGCTGCAGGATCTTTTCCAAAGCCTGGGGGATCTTGGGTCCCACAGACGGGTCATCCATCTGCCAGAGACAACCCAGAGAGAGAAGACGATCTCAGGATTTCTACCTCTTGTACGAGAAAGGCTGCCAGCCAGGTGATGTAAACAGTAGACAGCAATGTAACAACTGGACCCAATCATCCCTCAGCCCCTTCAGCGTGAATGTCAGAACCCTGCCCCAGAAATGTCTCCCCAACCCTACTTCCTGCCCTACCTAAATACTCTTTAACCAGATACGGCTCTCCCCCCCCCCCGCCCCCCACCCCTGGAAGTCCTATCTTCTCAGAATCCTTCTCCAGAAACAGTCCCCTCCTAATCCACACTCTCCCGTCCCTAGAAAGAAATCACCAATCTCACCTCTCTATTCTCATCTCCAGGGGGTGGCGGGGGACCACGAGGCCGGGGAACCGGAGCTCCCATGGGCAAAACAGTGGGAGTGGGGCCCACTGGAGCAGCAACTATGAGAAGAAAGAAATACAGTGTCAGAAGAGACAAAACACGCATCTTAAAAATTACCTTCCTTGTAAAGGTCACTGTGATGGTCACCCTTAGGGAGAGGGGGTGGCTAGAAGGGAGCCTGGGAGAGCTTTTGAGGTATTAGTATCATTTTGGTTCTTGGTCCTGGCGCCAGTTGTATGAGTTAAGTTTACGACAGTTCATTGAACTGTATGCACTCTACAGGACATGTACTTACGATTAGGATTTTCAAACACGGCCTTTCCCCTTTCCTTCCATTTCCAGGGTCTTACCTCGAGGACCCAAAGGAGTGCGAACGCCAATCTGGCCCATGTCTTGTGGGGGCCGAGGGACTGGGGTGCCCATCTTGGCAATCTCCTGCTGCCGTTCCTGCTCCAGGAGCACAGCTGCCTACAAGAGAGACGTGAGAGTGAAGACACAGCTTGGAAATCCATTGGGCAGGCAGCTTCTGGCAAATGCGGGCTTTTAGCCAATAGGCCCAAAGAGAACAACCAGGTACCACTAGAGTTGGGACATCCTCGCCATCCCCACCCTTCCAGGCTACTGATCCAAGTGGAGGAGGCCTCTCATCACAAAAAGAAACCCCTGGAAATAGCACCAAAAATCCCCAGGAAACTCCTAGTTTCTAACAGAGAATTTAACATTTAGCTACACAAAGCCTTCCATTTTTTAACAAGAGTTTCTTTCCCAAGAGATTAAGTTATTTCTAAGGAACAATGAATTCTTTTCTTACACCTGCTCTTCAAGACCTAGCACAATCTAGGCAAAAATAGCACTTCATAAATAATTTCCTATCTATTCCTTACTATTAGAAAGTAATGCTTACTTTCTAATACTCCCAGTAACACACTGGGGAACAACTGACAGAATGCCCCTCTGGGACTGAATGTCTTCTGTATCATTCTCTAACTACATCTACCATGTTTAGTCTAAATCCAATAAAAACTGACTAAATAAATCTAGGATCCTCTCATAGGCACGTAAAACAATATCACATGAGACTAACAGGAATCACCAAACTTCTTCTGTAATAAACTAAACGATAAACATCTTGGACTTTATGGGTCGTTGCAAAGACCATAGTTTGTTCCTGGTTTGCTAATTTTTTTTTCTTAACAATCCTCTAAAGATAGAAAAACCATTCTTAACTTGCAAACCATACAAAATCAGGTCACAGTCTGTAGTTTACCAATCCCCAGGCTCCAGAAAAGATGGGATTATTTGGAAGATACTGGAACTTAAGGGTTAGGTAACCTTCATGAAAACTTGCATGGTACACCTTGTTTTGGACACTAAGCACTAGGTATGAGAGTCAATGGACTGGACCATCAGGCCAAAGGTGGGGGGGGGGGGCGTTACCCGCTTCTGCTGCTCCAAGAGCTCATGTTCCTTCAGTGAATGATCTCCCTGCTTAAAAAAGAAAACAAGCCCCTATCAGCACCACCATCCCTCAGGCCAGGCTGTCACAACTCTGCTTCCTAGGGTCCTCTTCCAGGTGAGGGCCTATGTTTTTAGTCTTTGGTCCAGACCTTCCCAGAAAGCTCGGCCCCAGGGTGCCTGGGTGGCTCAGTCGGTTAAGCATCTGCCTTCGGCTCAGGTCATGATCCCAGGGTTCTGGGATGGAGTCCTCCATCAGGCTCCCTGCTCAGCAGGGAGTGTGCTTCTCCCTCTGCCTCTGCCCTCCACCCCGCTCATGTTCTCTCTCACAAATATTAAAAAAAAAAAAAAGGAGGAGGAGGAGGTTTGGCCCCAGCCTCTCTGAAGTTCCACTGCCCCTTTAGCACCTGGATGAGACTCACACCGAAGCTGCCATCTGCTCTACCTGCTTGGCACGCTCCTCTTGCTGCATCAGCAAAGCCGCCTGCTGCTGCGCCAGCTTCAGCCGCTCCTCCTCTGACAGAGCCACAGGTTCACCCACCCGGAGAGGAGGTGGCGGCCCCAAGTTTGGTGGGCGGGGTCCAACTGCCATAGGAAAGCCAAGGCCAAGGCCTGGTGGAGGTGGTGGGGGTGGTGGAGGAGGTTGCAGAGGGGGGAGTCCCATGGGTGGTGGTGGCATGGGAATCCCAGAAAGCTGTGGGAAAAAAATGTGAACATAAACTAAGAAATGTTACCTACTGCAGACATTTGCTGGGGTTCTACTGTGAACCAGGTGCTAGGATTCAAAGTCAAACAACATATAATTCCTGCATGTAAGAAAAGAATATTCTATAGCAATACAGAAAGAAGAGGATGCTAATTTGGGGGGCACCAACCAAGGAAAACTATCGACTCTCTCCCCAGAAAAATGTGAACGCACATTTTGCATACAATTTCCGGAAATCCAAGGACACCTCTAAAGGCCGCCTGGGAACTCCTCATCCCACACATATAAGTCAATAATTCCCAGGTAAGAGCCATTCTTAAAAAAATTCAAATCCTGGCTCAGAAAAGACATGAAAGTTGAGAAGACTTAAGTAAACTGGAGCCAGTGTGTCCCAATGACTCACCAAATGTAAAGGCTATGAAATCAAACCAGGGAATGAGCTTTAATGTCTCACTGAATAAAATGGGAACTGCACCCTGGGAAGGCAAAAAAGAGTTCTTTCCAGCTGAATGAGAATCAAGCAGGCTTCCAGATTATTTAAGCTGAACCTTAAATGACATGTAGAATTTGGAGAAGCAGACATTGGGTAAGGTGATAAGGATCAGGACCAAGGGAGAACTCAAGAGCTGCCATTTCTCTCTGTCCAATCTGTTACTTGCATCTCCAATACACTGAATGTGAGAGGAGCAACCGTGAACAGAAGTCATCTCATAAAGCAGAACAATCTCCTTACCTGTGCCGACATGGGAGGGGGAGCAGCTTTGTCCCCATCTTCACCTCTCAGAACTGGCCGATTCAGCACGATGCCAGTCTGCAAAACAGAAAGGACTCCATGTCAATCCAAGAGGAACTGTTCCACAAAACGACTTTCACTCCCATTCATTCAACAAAATTTACCCAGTGCCTGTCTGCCAGAGCGTGAGCTAGGCACCGGAGAGGACCGACACATACAGAAACGATTACGACTGATCAGGTAATGGCAAAAACAAGCGGAAACAGCAAACACCTGCTTGCTGTGCAGAGCTACATAAAGAACCAAGACCGAGTGGTGAGGGAGGGGCCATGAAGGCCTTCTGCAGAAACTCGGCCTACCCTGACGTCCCACCACCAACACTTACCTGGCGGGTGTAGGTCTGCAGCCGCTCCACCAGCTCCTCGCGACTCCCTGCTGGGCAAGCACAGGATCAATGGGGTCGGTCAGGCCCCAGTCAGGCCCCAGCGGTCGGCCTCCGCCCCTCCCCCCGCCCCTCGGGTCTCCGGGGTAACCAGGCTCCGCTTCTCCCTTGGGCCTACCCTGCCCCGGCTCTTGACCTCCCGAGTTCCTCACCCTGAATCGGAGCTCCGATCTCTGCCAATTTGGCTTGAAGCTCCTGGGCAGCCCAAGCGCCATAGTGCCCAGGAGGTGGCGGCGGCGGCAACTGCAACTCTCCTTTGGGAGGCTCGGGATGCTCGGCCGCCATCTTAGCCGCAGGAAGGCGCGCGACCAGCCCGGAAGTTCGAGCCAGACCTGGGGCCTACTTCCCGGAACTTCCGGCAGCGCCGTACGCCACGTCCGCTGGAGGATTGGCAGGCCGTTCGCATTGAGGCCCAGCCCCTGCGGATCTCCAAGGGTCCCCAGGCGGCCTGGCGCGAGGCCTTCTGGGAGTTGTAGTACGCAGGTCCCCTTCTCTGCAGGTCCGACTCTGGGAGGACTGTGCCGGGCTGAAGTACCGGGAACACTGGGGGCTGGAGCGGGGGCGGGGCTCCGGTGAAAGACTGTCCCGCCCGAAAGGCGTGCTTTCTGCGTCTGACCCGCCGGAGCGCAGATCCCCAGCCTTCCGACCCGACTTCCAGCTCAGGCGTGAGAGGCCCGGGTGCTTACGTTCCTTGGGGAGTCCTGAAGGACTCATTCCGCCGGCGGCCGCGCGTTGTGGGCGCCAAGCGGGAAGTTGCAGCCGATGCCTGTGATAAAACAGTATCTGATTGTCTGCCCGCCCACCCCCCCGGCCCACGCATGGATGAATGGGCTGAAAGAGGATCGGAGCCGAAGAGGATCGGGCTGAGCTCCAGCTGCCGACCTGGGGGAAGGGCCACACTAAAGCCCCTTTTTTCACCTATCAGGCCGGCTCAAATGTCTCCGCTAGGCCTTCTCCCGCTTTCCTTTCCTTCCTTGGAGCTCCCATAACACGTACAAACATCTACCATTTGTTTTAAAGTCTTTCTTGCTCCTTTCCCCACCTCCTCCCCAAGAACGTGAGCAGAGACCTGGTCTTTTTACTGTTTGGCAGCACCTGGCGTTCAAGGGGCGCTCAGTAATGGTTAATGGGGGGGGGGGGGACGCAAACGAAACGGTCTTTCGGGCGACAGGATTTGCATCTGTTTTAGTCCCGAAAATGAGCTCAGGACCTTTTCTTCCCTCGTCCCCACCACCCTACTGGCAGAGTGGACGCTGCTTCCCTTGCCCCCCTCCCCACCAGCAGCCTGTGCGCCCGAGGGAGGGATGAGCAGTCGCCCCCCTCCCCCGCCTCCGCCCCTGTCCAGCTTCTACCTCTCCCTATCCTGACCCGTCAATTCCGTTTCTCTCCCCACTTTCGCCACTAGCTCTGAGATCCCCTTCCCATTCATGCCCTGCCCGCTCACTGACAGGCTCACTGCCTCTGTGTGTGTGTGTGTGTGTGTGTGTGTGTGTGTGTGTTGGGTGAGAGAGCTGGGAAACTCAAAGTCTGATTTTCTCCCCATGCTGATTTTCCAGCATGCTCCATTTCACTGACTGCCCCCCAAAGAGAAGCAGCTGAGAGAAAGGAAAAAATAATGGGATGCCAGGTCTACGATAGGTGGGTTTAGGAGAAACAGAAAAGGACTGCGTGGAAGTTTGCTTACATCCTAGCCCTAGCTAGAAAATTCTTTCCTCCTGCCCAAGCCTTGAGCCTTCCTCTTTCCATCACCACCACCATCCCAGTCTCCAGACACTCCCAAAAGAGAAGCCAAACCCAGAAAGGACAGAAGAAATAACTGTGGTGCCCTCCCCTCCAGTTTGTCAGCACACTCAGGAAGAACCATTCCTGACGCAAAGGAAGCATCTTTCTGCTCCCTGTACCTGGAGAGCTGCTGGCAGGTCATCGGCATGTGTATGTGCCCAGGAACGTGACAGGGGTCGCTGAGGCAAGATAAACTAAAGTCTGATGGGTGAGGAGGTAATGTAGCTAGGGCCAGAAAGGGACAAGTGGGGCCTCATCATAACAGCCCTGGGACCCAGGCAGGACAGGACCTCCCACTGTGCAGAGGGGAAAACAGGGGCAAGAGAGAAGTTAACATTCGCAAGAGGTCAAACTGGGACTGCAAGCAGTTCTCCTGACTCCAAGAGTCCCCATTCCCTTCTACCTCTTAACAAGGACCCTCACACAATAGCTACCTGTGTGGGGCTAGAATGGAATCCAATCCCTTCCAGTCCTGGTTTGGGCGGCTGTCCCAGCTCCAGGATCCTTGCCATACTAAGCCAAGAAGGGAGGAGAAAGCAGGGGTCCGTGAGAACTAGTGAACTACATGTGGGGCTGTTGGTGTCCGGCATTATTTTGGGAAGTACTGCTTCCAGGGCGCAGAAGCTAAGGCCTAAGAAGGCAGAAAATTCAGGACCACTCTGCAACACACACGCACCCCCATGGGAATTTACACCGAACCTTCCCATGTATCATCTCTGCAGTCTCAAGCAGCTCCCAAGAACAGCTCTCTATTGGAGAGCTGAAAGTATTCAGGCCCTTGTATTCAGGGACCTGGCCCTTGACTCTGGGACTTAAGTTCAACGAGGGTTGAACTCGGGTTCTCTGATTCCCAACACAAAGTGCTAAAGCTCTGGTCAGGAGTGAGTGGGTCTGGAGTCCTGCTGGAAGAAGGAGTGGGTCAGCAGCAGGGGACTGCCACAGGGGCTGGAAGGAACAGGTCCCCAGGAGTGCCAGGGCAGATGGGACCAGACCCCAGGCTGGAGCTGTGCTTCTCTGCGGGAGGTGGACAGAGGAGAGGAGGGAGGGAGCATGTGGGTGCTTGTAGAGGTACCTGTGTCTCTAACTCCCCCAGGACCCACCAGCCCAAGGTCAGCCTGTGGAGCCCCTAATGCCCATCAATGCCAGAGTCTCCAGATACCTTCTGGGCCTCAGTTTCCCCTTCTGTAGAATGAGGGCAAGGACCTGGCCACAATGGTGTCCAGTCCCTACAAGGTTGCCAGCCTATGCCCGCCTGCATCTTAAACCGCCACCCGGATTTTTCCTCCGCAGCCCACGAGTCAGAGCTGCCCTCTCCCCTTCCCGCTCCCCTTCCCCTCCCCCTTCCCGCACGGCTGCCAGGCCCCCGCCCCCGCCCCGCCTCCGGTGTGCAATGGGGGGCGGGCGGCGGGCAGAGCGGAGAGGAGCGGAGCCGCCACCTGATCCCATCCAGGCGCGGAGAGGCGAGCGAACCGGCACTGGGCGCTCAGGGCCCCCGGCGCCCTCCGATCCGCATTCGATTTCGGGACAAGGGTTGGGAGATAGCGGCGACCGCCCCCCACCCGGGTCGGAGGCAAAGCCCGCGGCGTGAGTACTGCAGTGGCCTGCCTGGGGCTGGGGAATGGAGGTGGACCGGACAGGAACAGAGATCGGAGGTCGAGGGTGGGCGGGAGAGTGTCGTGGGGGCCTAGTGCCTGGAGAGCATTGGGGAGGGGGCCGCTCTACCCTCTGGAGAGAGAGGGAGGCCCAGGGTGAGAGGGGGAATCTGGCCTATCCCCTATGGTAACCAGATACTGGTGACGGGATCTCTGGGGTAGGTGAGGGATGAAATTGAGGGAATGGGGGCTGAAGGGGCCTCAGTGATGAAGAGAGGAGGATGAAAGGAATTCAGAGACAGGGATGACGTGGGGGTGGATGGCAGGGAGAGGGGGCTAGAGGGACCTGGCAGCAGGCTGGGAGGAAAAAGGAAAGAAAAGAGGGAGGTGGAAAGATATATGATCTCCTGGGCCACTTATTTGCAACCCCCTGAGCCCTTAGCCCCTTCCTCTCTAGTGCCCTAGGCTGCTTCCCTCCCTGTTCACTGGGCTGCACCATCCTCAAGGAAGGATGGAGTCTCCAGGTCATCCGATGGTCAGGTCCGGTGGTCCAGGCCAGGGCACCCTCCTTCTCTAAGAGCACCCATATTGGCCCTAGGGCTGGGATGGAGAGAGAAAGGGGCTCATTTTGGAGTGGGTGGGTGTCCAGGCCAGTTTTCAAAGCTCTGGCTAGCTAGACCCTTTTCTTCCCCCCTTTGGCTCCCTGGAGAAAGGAAAGCAATTTGCAAAACCAGGCAGCAGCCTGAGGTAAATTGTTCTGACTAAAATTAGCACTGATATTCTGATGAGGCTGGGCATGCTGACCTGTCTGGGACGGCTGAGGGAAACTCTCCATGGAGCAGACACGGGGGATGCAGGGAAGTAGTTTGAAGCATGCGATGGGCCAGAGCCGGGGCCCCAGGAGACCTCCGCCCACCCCACGCCAGCCTGGAGATTACAGAGGTTAAATCCAGCCCCAGCCAGTCCCCTCCCCTGGATGCCAGTGCTCAGACTCCAGCTCCAGAGGCAGCATCATGGACAGAACTTGCCAAGGGAGGGGAGGCCTCCTCCAGTGTCCAAGCAGCACCCTCTCGCAGGACCTGGAATGTTTAGACTGGCCGAGTGCCCATCCAGAGGAGACAAGGTTACTGCTTTCAAATACCTGAAGGTCTGTCATGGAGAAAAATGACCCGTGTGGTCTAGGAGGGCAGCACTAGCAATCGTGGGGAGTGGAAGATAGAAGGCGACAAGCTGAGGAGAGCACTAACAGTGGTAGGCTGATCCTAGCTGTCCCAGAAACAACTTTTGAACAGCCGAGGCTGCTCAGAAACAGACTAGGCTGTATCTGAAGGTGGTGAGCATCCCATCACTGATGGTGGCCAAGCAGAAACTGGTGCCTACCCTGGGGGGCTGGTGTCCAGGGAGTTCTTGTGCTGATGATTCCCTAGTCCAAGGGGACCTCAGCCTGGGGTCTGGCTGGCTGGGTCCCGAGGGCTAAGCCATGGATGGGAGTGGGATGGAGAGGACCACCAGGCACTCTGTCCTCCTTCTCTGTGTGGCCTGGTTGAAGCATTCCCCAGGGAAAGTCCCAGTGTAGCTCCCTTCAGGCTTTACTTCCTTGGGTGACCCAGAGTCCACTGAAAATAGGGTAGTTTTAGTGAGTTTGGCACAGATGAGAGTAGGTTGACTACCCCACACACTCTGGCCCCTTGAGAAACTCCCATCTTGCCACCAAATCCAAAAGGCAGGATGAGTGGCAGAGGCCATAGGCTCTGACTTCCTCTTGTGGGCTTCCTCACTCAGGCAAAGCCAGCCCGTCTCTGCCCCTAGCAATTCTTGAAAATACAGCAGGGCCTTAGGCTTTCTCTGCTATGCCCTTGGTTGGCCCTCTGTGGCTGTACCCTTCACCTCCCTCGGCTCCAGGCAGATTAAGTCTGTCTGCAGGCTGCTGGAGGAAACCAGGTAATGGGCCCTGGAGAGAAAAGAAAGGCATAACCAGGACATCTTTCTACCCAAACAGGTTTAAGTGTAATCCAGGATTAATGAGGGGCAGGGGGGAGGTAGTGGTAAAGAAGAGGGACTGGAAACCAAGCTCCAAGCCCAGGGGAAAGTGATGGTCAAAAGTTTTTACATTACCTCATCCCTCCTGGGACCCAGGTGTCCTAGTTCTATATACGTGCAAATGCCCATAGGGTTCCAGGCTCACTCTCCCCTTTCAAGAGGTGTGTATGTGAGGCTGAAGCTGGACCCAGACCTAGAGACCGAGGCCCCTGAGACTGAGACTCTACCCTAGTGGGGGGACAGGCATTGTTGCTGAAGCTGACTTTCCACTAGCACTGCCAAGGGCCGGGCTGCCCTTGAGCCAAGGCATTCGTGTGAGGACAGGCGCCTGGCCAGAAACCAGGCTCTTCTTCTGCCTCTCATTCCTGCCACTCACCTGGGACGGAGGCCCACCTTCTCCTGGAGAATCTCTGCAGGACAACAAGCAGGAGCGCCTCTGTATTCCCCACACCCCCACCCCACTCCCGGGCTGCCATGTCACGACCTTGGCCAGGCACCTCTCACTGCAGAGTCAGCTGATGGGGCGGCCAGGGTTTCAGGTGTCTGAGGATGAAATCCAGATAGGGTTCTGGGATTTCAAGTCCTTCCTTTCTTTCCTTCATGGATTTATTGGTCTTGGGCCCTCAGGGCAGGTACCTAGCTAGGAAGGCTCAGGGCTCAGAACCATGCAGAACTGCCAGAGTCTAGAGCAGGGATGGGGAAATCAGTTCTCTGTAGAAGCAGCACACATAACACCTAGGGGGACGGGCTTTGAAACCAGAAAGAGCAGGTCTGAAGCCTGATTCTGCCAACAGCTGTGGGACCATGGGACAAGTAGCACCATCACTTAGAGCCTCGTTTCCTTGTCTGCAAAATGGGGAATCGTACCTATGTTAGGAGGTGGTGGGGATTAAGTGGAAGTAAGTATGTAAGAGTATAGTACATATTGTAAACCTACAGTATTAATCCCTTGCCCATGTCAAGAGACTCGAGAAGCTATAGGTCTAGTCAGTGGTTTCTGAGGAGCTCAGTCTCTGGGGAGTCAAGACCAACTCCTGGCTGAAGCAGTCAGGCAAGGAGTCCTGGAGGAGGGAGACCTTGAATTGAGACTTCTGTGCTTTAGGCCAAGTCCCAGTGCTAAGGTAAGCCTACTGGGGAGACAGATACAAATGACCACAAGACAAAGACGAATTAGGGCCAGGCAGAGAAGCCAAGACAGAGCTCAAGGGAGGGATGGCTACAGCTTGAAGGGCTGGCCACACCCCAGAGCCTGTAATTCCACCCAAGACTAAGTTATCTGGAGCAGTGTGGAGATAGGGTCTTGGTAATGGGAGGTAGGAATCCGATCTTCTCTGGCTTCTCTGCTCACTGCCCCCCCCCCCCCCCGGAGCTCTCCTTTGCAGCAGTCCTGCTGGGGCCCACAGCCCATCTCCTCTGCCTGCTACAAACCTGTTTGCCTCCTTCTGCCAGGCCTCTCAGGAATACTGGCCCTGCTACCAGAGCCCCAGGAGCCCCCATGAGCGCCGGCGAAGGGAGTCCTGGATAGCGAGGCCCTGGCTGGTCCAGGGGTGGGTACCCCATCATGCCACCCATCCTCCAGCACGTGCAGCAGGCCACCAAGATGATGAGCCGAAGGAAAATCGTGCTGCTGGTGCTAGGGTGCAGCACTGTAAGCCTCCTCATCCACCAGGGGGCACAGCTCAGCTGGTAAGGGGGCGGGGCCTCGGCGTGGGGGCGGGGCCCAGGCGAGCTTTGTTCTTGCCCTGTTGGCAACAGAACTGGGAGCTCTCTCTTTCCCATTCCTTCTATCTGCCAGAAGAGTCTGTCTTCCGCTGGGCTTTGCTCCTTCCCTCTATTCTAAAAGTGCTTTCGATACATTCTCTTTAGATCCACATAACCCCCCTGGGCAGGCACTGGTCTTCATTGAAAGGTTGCTTGAAGGCATAGAGTTAGTCAGTGACTAAACTGGGATTCTAATCCAGTCCAAGTACTTCCCACGGCATCGTATTCTAAGTGCCTCCCCCAAAGGACTGCAAACAACATCTCATTGCTTCTGCTGTGCTGGGCAAATCCTCTCAGTTCTCTGAGCCTGTTTCCTCATCTATAGAATGGGAATGATGACATGGGTATCCCAGTCAGCCATCCTGATACAGGATACCATGTGACAACTGATAGGAGCCTTTGCCCTACTCCTGGCTCTGTGAACCCAACAAACCCCTGCACCCTTCAGGGCCTCAACTTTCCCATTCCCTACATGATCTGCCCATGAGAATGGTGTGAATGGGCTCAGTTCTCCTTGCCGGAGGATTTGCTGGTCTTTAAGAGAGGCATCTGGGTAGATATTACCCTAAGCCCAAACCAGCCACAGATAGGAAATCTCAGTGGTGTTCTCAAAGGTGCTTAGAGTAGTCCTCATTACATGATGCTGAGGCTAGAAAAGAAATGAGAGTAACTCAAAGTCTGAAGGGAACTTACAGGCCATCTGTAATCCCCGAAACCTTTGTTTCAGGAACAAGGAAACAGAAATGAAAGCTTCACGAAGGCTAAGAGTTATCTCTGGTTTTCATACTAACAAAATTCCTGAGCCTAGAACAGTGCCTGGTACATAGCAGATCCTAAAAAAATAAAAAATAAAAAAAAAATTGTTGACTGAATGAATGAGGCTCCAGGGAACATAACAGAATCATATAACAAACAGATTGCCTCAAAGCCCATGCCAGTCATCGACAAGATGGGGAGCCAGAGAAAGAGTAAAAATGAGAAAGAAGACAGAATGAGAGGATATGGTGACTTTATCTTAGTTGCCAGAAAACTTTAATGATTCCTCTTCTGATCCTCAGTTTCTACATGTGTAGAGTAGACTTTCGCAAGGATCTCCAAGGGCCTCTGTCCTCATTTTAGTTATCTATTTCTGTGTGGCCAAATTACCTCAAAACTTAGCACCCAAACACATCAAACATTTACTATCTTGCTCCTATGAGTCAGGCATCCATGTGTGGCTTAGTTGGGTACCTCTGCCTCAAGGTCACTCAGAGTTGCAATGGAGCTAGCTGCTGAGGATGCAGTCTCACTTGAAGGTCTGACCGGAAGTTCTCCCCTTCCAAGCTCACTCATGTGGTTGCTGGCAGCATTCAGTTCTTCAAGCAGGCTGATAGACTGAGGGCCCAGTACCTTGTGGACTGTTGCCACCTGGTGCCTCCCCATAGGGCTGCTCACCGGATGGCAGTTTGCTTCTCGCTGCCTGCGTTATCCCAGAGAGAGAGACAGGGAGAGACACCAAGATAGAAGCCATCGTCTTTTTATAATGTAATCTCCAAGAGTGACATTCCCTCGTTTCTGCCTATTCTATTCTCTAGCGGCATCAATAAGTCCTGCTCATATTCATGGGGAGGGAAATACAGAAGGGAATACCCAGAGGCCAACAGGGATCACTGGGAGTCAGTCATCTTAGAGGCTGCCGGCCATACCCCTCTACTGGTCCGTGGATGCGGCCCATCTTACCGTCCGGGGGAGAGGGGCAGAGGGTCGAGACACACCCCTCACACACTCCCCCACCCCGCACTTGGCAGGTACCCCAAGCTGTTTCCTCTGAGCTGTCCGCCTCTGCGGGACTCACCGTCCCGCCCCAAGCACATGACCGTGGCCTTCCTGAAGACGCACAAGACTGCAGGCACCACCGTCCAGAACATCCTGTTCCGCTTTGCCGAGCGCCACAACCTGACGGTGGCCCTGCCGCACCCGAGCTGCGAGCACCAGTTCTGCTACCCACGAAACTTCTCGGGACACTTCGTGCACCCAGCCACGCGGCCACCGCACGTGCTAGCCAGCCACCTGCGCTTCGACCGCGCGGAGCTCGAACGCCTCATGCCGCCCGGCACAGTCTACGTCACCATCCTGCGCGAGCCGGCCGCCATGTTCGAGTCGCTCTTCAGCTACTACAACCAATACTGCCCGGCCTTCCGGCGCGTGCCCAACGCGTCGCTCGAGGCCTTCCTGCGCGCGCCCGAGGCCTACTACCGCGCGGGCGAGCACTTCGCCATGTTCGCGCACAACACGCTGGCCTACGACCTAGGTGGCGACAACGAGCGCAGCCCGCGCAACGACGCCGCCTACCTGGCGGGCCTCATCCGCCAGGTGGAGGAGGTCTTCTCGCTCGTCATGATCGCCGAGTACTTCGACGAGTCGCTGGTGCTGCTGCGGCGCTTGCTGGCCTGGGACCTGGACGACGTCCTCTACGCCAAGCTCAACGCGCGCGCCGCCAGCTCGCGCCTCGCCGCCATCCCCGCGGCGCTCGCGCGAGCCGCGCGCGCCTGGAACGCGCTCGACGCGGGCCTTTACGACCACTTCAACGCCACGTTCTGGCGCCGCGTGGCGAGCGCCGGCCGAGCCTGCGTGGAGCGCGAGGCGCGTGAGCTGCGCGAGGCCCGAGAGCGCCTGCTGCGGCGTTGCTTCGGTGAGGAGCCCGTGCTGCGGCCCGCCGCGCAGATCCGCACCAAGCAGCTGCAGCCGTGGCAGCCCAGCCGCAAGGTGGACATCATGGGCTACGACCTGCCCAGCGGTGGCGCCGGGCCGGCCACCGAGGCCTGCCTCAAGCTGGCCATGCCCGAGGTGCAGTACTCCAGCTACCTGCTCCGCAAGCAGAAGCGCCGGGGTGGCGTGCGGGCCCGGCCCGAACCGGTCCTGGACAATCCTCCGCCCCGGCCCATCCGGGCGCTGCCCCGCGGTCCCCAGGGCCACTGAGCTCTCCAGTGTCTGGGTCCTACCCTGCCCACCGGGAGTCCTACCTGGCACTGCCCGCAGCTCCCGCCTCGTCAGGTCCCCTTCTGCTCAGTCCTTGGGGCAGCATCTCCCAATCTGAGCCTGCCTCCCTAGGGTGACTTGAACCCTGCCTTCGTGGAGGGTGCTGGTAGGCCCGATCGAGGCCCAGAGCACCCTTTTCTCCTTCCTGACCAGTTGGTGACTTTAACCAGAGGTCTGAGGCCTGTCCGGAGCTGCCCACCCTGCCTTTTTCTGTGGGTTGAGCACCCCCCTCCATCTTTCTTTTCCAATTGGGTGAGCCCAGGCCTCACGCAGAGGGGGGCCGAGCCCTGGGAAGGGCTGCTTTGCCTGTCAGCTTCCCTGGGCTCCTGCTCTTCTTCCCAAGGGTCAGAGACCCCCACACAGTCTGTCTTCCAGATTCCACCCTCCCCACAGACCTAAGCTGCTCCCAGACTCCCAGAACCAAGAGTTCTTGGGTTGAGCTTTTTGTTTGGTTGATTTTCCTTTTTTTTTTTTTTTTTTTTTTTTAATAAAATATCTTTAAAATGCACAGGTTGTATGTCAGTCATTGAAAGCCAGATTTCCCACGTTTGAGGATGAGGCTGATGCCCCAAAATAGTCCCTGTGACTGTCGCCCTGAGGAAGGTGGCCCAGGCCCAATCAGTCTCCTCCACTACCCTTCCCAGAGGCTCACAACTCTCATGAACACCCCCTTGACTGGGCTTCCCCATGCAGACTGGCCCCTCAGCTACACTCTTCCTTTGAGAAAATCTAAATTGTTCCTTTTCATTCAATTCAGCCCCATTTATTGAGCGTCATCTTTAACTCGGGGACATAAGTGAGCAAGGCCAAGGCCAATAGGGGTCATGGAGCTCGTAGGGCACACAACGAGACATTGGAACTGGAGCAGGACTTGTACACTGAAGAAAGGACCAGAGCTGGATAAAGGGAAACAACCACCTCAGGTTGAGCAGAGAGAGGCTGGATGGATGATCACACCTGATAAGGAGGTGCTCAATTCCCCCTCCCCTTTCTGAGTCACCAGCTTCACCACCAGCCTTCCCCACAAGGAGAAGACACTCCGACACAGATGAGGACCATTCCCTGACCCCAGGGTTCTTGGGCACAGCAGGACATCCGGCACTTGCAAATAAAACTCTTAAAACTAGCAGTAACTCGGCCCTGTTTCTGTTACTTTATTCAGAGCTATGTTGACACATCCGGAGAAGTAATAAAAATAATAGCTAACATGGTCTGCTGCGTGCCAGCCACTGTTTAAGGTGTTTACGTACATTAACTTTCGAGACAGGCACCATCTAGGGGTGAGGGAACCGAAACTTGGAGAGAGTAAGTCACACTCGGGGTCGCACAGCTAGGACTTGAAACCAGACTGTAGCTTCAGAGTCTGTGCTCCCTAAGTGCTATCACTTAGGGGCGCCCGGGTGGCTCAGTTGCAGTAGGCTAGGCTGACGCCTAGGACCTTCCCTATGACCTTCCCCCAGAAGAATGTAAAGTGAAGAAACCAAGACATTGCTATTGGCTCCTCTTCGTTTTATTTTTCACAGAGACAATCGTTGGCCTGTTTGGATGATGGAGATTACAATGGTTAGTTGACAGTTTGGATGACAGTCTTGGGGATTGAAAAGAGCTCATTTTTATAGCACCCCACTTTTTACCAGTAGAGTTCTGGAAAAGGCAAAAGGTCATAATTAGAGATGTGGAAATCATAATTAGGTTTCTGGTGTTAAGCAGCAGTAAGGAATTGTACTAGACTCAAAGTCGTCTATCCAAAGAAAAGCAGGTGCTGGCCCCCTGGCCAAGAAGGTGTCTGTCTGCCACTGCCCTCCTCCAGCCCTAGCCTCTGGTCATAACTTTGCCAAGAACATCCTTGTCCTGGGTCCTCTTGGAAAACTCAGACTTGCCTTTAAGATCTGCCTTGATGGGGGTGCCTGACTGGCTCAGTCAGTTAAGTGTCTGTTTTCGGCTCAGGTCATGATCCCAGGGTCCTGAGATAGAACCCCACATCAGGCTCCTTGCTCAGCGGGGAGTCTGCTTCCCCCTCTGCTTGTGCTCTTTCTCTGTGTCAAATAAATAAATAAAATCTTTAAGAAAAAAAAATCTGCCTTGATAGACCTCTCCTGCCTCCCTAGCTCCTCAGGCTGGTGGGCCTTCTTTTATAAACTTTGCCCCACTTCAGTAGAGAGCACAATCTGGACTCAGAAAAAATCTGGATTCAAGAATTAACTGATATCATCTGGAATCATCAGTCCCTGGGAGAAGGTTTCTCCGCAGGCGCAAAGGCAGACCCTAAGTAGGCCCCAAATCAAATATTAGCCCTCAGCGACTAAGCGGGGGGGTGAGGGGGGGAGGCGGGGGGAGAGGGCTGTGGGACTCCTTGGTTCAAACACCTCCTGCTTCAGCTACAGGCTCCAGCTGGGTCCTTAATGCCTTGCAAAGAGGCTTCTTCCAACGCCCATGTGGTGCTGCCCACTCTGTGCCCACTCTACACCTTTCCAGAGCTGGACAGTGGGTGGAGTGTGGTCACTGCCTCGAGGAACTCACAATGAAGTCTGGGGCAGATGTGGAAGCAGTTACCTGGGTGACAATGACCTAATGAAAGCAATTACTTGCATCCATGCTTTGGAGTTCAAACCATGACTCTGCCACCTACTGGTTGCATGACCTTGGTCTTGGCCTTTGAGCCTCACTTTCCTCACTTACGGAAACGAACCATTCCTAAAACAAACAAACAAAACAAAAAAAGAAGTGAACCATTTCTGTCCTGAGCTTTGTGGCCGTATTGGAGATAAGGCATTTGGCACAGTGCCCGGCACGTGGCAATGTTCCCAAAGTAGCAGGTCTGGTGTCATTAGGGCTCCTCCAAGACAGACACCCTCCAGGCTGTAGGTGTTACAGTTTGGCGCATCTATTCCGTGGGTTTACCAGCAGATAGAAGAAAGCATTTTGAGGTAAGGGTGCTCTTTTCTACCTTGACCAAAGGCACGGTATGGGCAAGCAGCAGCCTTGCTGGTTATGATTATAGAAAGATGGGCAAAGTGGCTCCTGGGCCATCTGGAGAGGCTCCCTGGGGAAGGGATGTCCCAGCTGAGAACAGGGACAGGGGAGAACGCTCCAGGTGGAGAGAACCACACATGCCCTGCAAATGAGAAAGCTGGGGCCTCTGGGAGCCCAGGAGTGCTGGGCTACCCGGATGAGAATGGCACTTCAGGGACACCAGCCAAGAAAGGCCCTGACTATCCCGCTTGGAAGTTCGGATCATCCTGTGTGGGATGCTGGAGTGAACGGAATGGCTGCGATGACCATCAGGGGAGGCCGGGCTGTCCCCACAGTGGAGGGGTCCTGATCTCTCACCACCTGTAGCCCCTTCCTGGCTGGCACACCAGCACACCGGGTGGGGACCTCTGATGTGGATGAACAAGAGTCACTGAAGCAGGAGAAGAGTCTCCAGTTGCCAAGGCTCCTGGGAGAAGGCACAAGGATAAGAACAGTGATACCAGCTAATGTCTCCTGAGCACTTACGATGGGCTGGGGGCCTTTCTCTGTGCCTGTGTGTTTTCACTCACTCGACTCTTTCACCACCCCTGTGAAGGAGGTGTTGTTCTTTATCCCCTTTCCACAGAAGAGGAAACTGAGGTACAAAAAGTTGTGGTGCGCAGGCTCACCGACCGGGAGAGGCTGAGCCAGGACAGAACCCAGAGCACTCAGACTCCCAAGCCCCAGTCCCTGTCATCAGAATCCATTGTCCCACCACCACCAAACTCAGGAGTCTAAGTAGGCTCTATTCAAGAGCCTCCTAATAGAAGCCTCCAGAGAGCAGGCTTGAGTGGCAGAGAGGGTAGAGAGCCCAAGCACCTTGGGGGCCTGAGGTGAAACTGGCGATCTGCCAACATGATTGTGCAGTTTCTCAGGCTGAGTCAGAGGGGCGGAGAGGGAAGGCAGGGCAGGAGCCCCTAAGGAGCAGGGCAGCCCCTGGGGGCATCCAGCTGAGGGGAAGTAAGGGAGAAGGGGAGGTAAGGAGGGAAGGTGAGAGTGGCAGCCCCTTTCTCAATCTCAGAGACCTGAGATTGGTTCCTCCGACCCAGAGGGGCTGCAGGAACCCAAGGACCCCAGCTGACCATGCCGTCTCTTCTCCAAAAGATCCCCCTGCACTCTCCAGTGGGCAAAAGACAGCATAGGACCAGCCTTCTCATCCCCAATGGTACTTCCATACAAATCTCATAGGCTTTTCACAGCACTCAGACAAGAGGGCAACAGGACACAGAGCCTAATACCCCATTTCCGATGGGAAGACGGAGTCCCAGAGAGGGGATGTGGCTTCCAACATGGCCTAGAGCCAGGGCAGAGACAGAAGTGGGGACCCTCCCCTGAGCTGGAGCCATAAGAGGCAGGATCCTGGGTCCTCTATCCCAACTTTGTTTCCAGCCTAGAGCTCCCCTCCTGGGTGTTCCCCAGACTTGTCAAACCCATTGTGTTCAAAACCATCTTTTGCTCAAACTAGTTTCTCCACAGTGTTCTCAATTTCAGGAACTAGCAGCCCATTCCAGCAGAGGCTCAAGCCCCAAACCTTGGTGTCTCCTTAACATCTCCCTCACCCTTTCCCCAGCCCCACCTGGCATCATATCCTGTAGACTCTGACTCCTGAATAGTTGGCATCTACCCCCATCTCCTTCCCTACAACACCTGTGTTGGTCCACGCCATCAGTTTCTCCATGGTCACTTCCATGATCACACTTAACTGACCTACTGGCCTTGGACTCCCCATGGCAAACACAGTGTCCTCCCTGTGTCCAGAGTGATCCTTCTTAAAGCAGCCTGATCTTATCATTCCCCTGTTTGAAACTCTGCCCCCTCCTTACCAGCCCACAAGACTTGGCATCGTCTGATCCTGCCCCTCCCCCCAAAACAACTTTTCAACTACAGCTCCCATTGCTTCTCTACCCCGCACCATGTTCCAGCCACACTAGATTTTACACGCCATTCTCCGAATGCAATGGTATGCCAAGTCTTGCTCTTACTGGCTCTTGAATGCTGAATTTTGCCAGCCAGTTGTTGAACACAATACAATTATATTAAAAATTAAAATATTTATTCTTATCAAATATGTTCTATTAAGAGCAAAGTTAATAAATACAGCTCATTACTTTCCAATTAGGTTATGAAATTTATTATTGTTTATGCTCTTAAGGTTATTTATGTCTCTTCTATCTTCCGGGTGGAAATCCTATAGAATGATGTACTGCTTTACTGCACATTTCTTCCAAATGTTACATTAGTAGCATGAAATCAGTCATGGTGGGAATAATTAGACCACAAATCAACAAACACTATAAATCAAATTGATGTATTGTTTTGTTGATCGTCTAGACCAGGGTTCAACAAACTACAAGCCAAATCTGGCCCACCACCTGATTTTGTAAACAAAGTTTTATTGGAACACACTACATTCATTCATTCATTCACCTATTATTCTGTGGCTGATTCTCCACAACAATAGCAGAGCTGTGTAAGGTCTATAGAGACTGTATGGCCCCCAAAGGCTAAGATGTTTCCTCCTTTGTCCTTCATGGAAAAAGTTTGTTACGCATCAACAAAAACAAAAATATATAGCCAATATTCACATCAGAACTACACGTAAAGAGATTGGTGTTAAACATTTATCAGCACACCACTGCCTAAAGCGGGTCCCATTCATATCTCCATTCTTTGCACATAATCTTCCCTTTGCCCACAATGCCTTTCTCCTTTGATCCACCTGGAAAATTCCTAGCCATTATTTAACGTGTCCCTTTTCCATGCTCCTGTATCAGTTAGCAATGTGCTGTGTAACAAACCATCCCAAAATATAAAGGCTTTAAAAGAATGATTCTCATCAGATTATTGTTCATCTGGGTGGTTCTGCCGATCTGAGCTGGACTTAATTGACCTCAGCTATGTTCACTCACAGTCCATGGTCAGTTGGCATGGTGGCTGGGGTCTGGCGAGTCTAGGATGGCCTCAACCAAGATGACTCAGCTGTGTTCTATATGGTCTCACTTATCTTTAGCAGAATAGCTTGGGCTTATTCTCATCACCCAAGTGTGAGTTCAAAAGCACCAGGGAAAAGAAGCAAACGCTCTTGAAGCTTTCAAGAAATGCTCCATCACTTCTGCCACATTTTATTGGCCAAAGTAAGTCACAAGACGGGTCCAGATTCAAGAGGCAGGGAAATATATGCCGCAGAGTCCTATTTCAAGGGGGCATTATGGCTAGAAGGAGGGGACTATTTTTACATTCAACCCACCACACTACCTTCCCGTCTTTCCTCAAGCAAAGGAGCTTCTCTTGATTCTGTGTTCACACAGCACTGCTAAGAAGGAAAACAAAACAAAGCCTGTCATAAGCACTTTGTGAAGATAAGGAATCTACAGACATTGATTTGTTTACCTTTGGTCACAAAGGGACAAGAGATATGGACTGAACTCTAAGTTTCACTGTCGTTTCAGATGTTAATTTGATTATTACGCTGGAGACCAATTAGCACTGGTGGCCTTTAGACATTCAAGGTCACATTCCTAAGGCCCTCCGATCTGTGCTGTTTATTGTGATATTAATGTTCAGTAGTTGGCAGAATCTCCTGTTGGTTTCCTGCTGCTCTACTGTGGGCTATTATGGTAAAAAAAAAAAAAAGGGGGGGGGAGCAAGTAGAAACCCCTGGAATTGTCTTTCCAGTTAAGTTACAAACCAAAAATAATACCAAAACTCTGGAGAGAGTGCATAGATTAATGCCACCATTCAGGATTTCAGAGGGGCATATCCTCTTACAACTTACCTGTTTGACAGCAGAAAAGCAAAGTTAATGATGTGGCAAAGCCAGCAGCTTCTGGCTTGCTACTGGGACTTAGTAAAGATTGAATGCCTGATTTATGGAACACCAAGTGATTATTGAACCCAGAAGTTCCACAGGTGTTATCTGACCCCATTAGAAATTGAAGTGCTATATGGGGCACCTGGGTGGCTCAGTCAGTTAAGTGTCTGCCTTCAGCTCAGGTCATGATCTCCGAATCCTGGGATCGAGCCCCACATCGGAGTCTCTGCTCATGGGGGGACTCTGCTTCTCTCTCTTCCCCTGCCCCTCCCCCCTACTTGTGCGTGCATGCTCTCTCTCTTTCAAATAAATAAATAATTCTAAAAATTCTTAAAAAGAAAAGTACAAACCTGCTTTATGGAAGGCTCTGCACAGCGGGGCAGCAACAGCCAGATGTGGGGGTGGCTGCTGCGTGATATCACCATTCATAGGTGGCCCTGAAAGGCAGTGAAGGAAAATCCTCCCAGTGGGCAGAAAGCTGGGCAATGCAGATGTTATCTGCTTCGTGTAAAAGGAAACAGAGCCTAAGGTGCAGATGTATATGAACTCATGAGTGATAATTGATGGGATGGTCACTTGCAGAGACTTGGAAAGAACACAGCTGGGATCTTGATCACACATTGGGCCTAGGAGCCAGGTCTATGGATGGCTTCTTAAAATGCTTACAGAATGGGAAGATATTTGTGTCTCGTGTAAATTCCTGTTAGAAGGCAATCAGTGGGGAGTCCTCACCAGTAAGATAATATGACCCATTGTGTGGATTTGGTCAGCAACTTTCCCCAGCCAAACTGATGCTTTCCTAATGGAACATGTACAGAGGGTGAAGCCACCAGATATCTATACATGGCTGGAGGTTTTTGTGCTCTTTGTCCCAGTTTCTGCAGGTTTTTAATTTTTTTTTTACTGTGGTAAAATATACATAACAAAATTTACCATTTAAGCCATTTTTAAAGGGCACTTGGGTGGGTCAGTCATTAAGCATCTGCCTTTGGCTCAGGTCATGATCCCAGGGTCTTGGGATTGAGCCCCGCATCGGGCTCCTGCTCAGTGGGAGTCTCCTACTCCCCCTACTTGTATTCCCTTTCTCGCTGTCTCTCTCTCTCTCTGTCAAATAAATAAATAAAATCTTAAAGAAAAAATAAACCATTTTTAAGTGCACGATTTAGGGACATCGAGTGCACTCACAATGTTGTGTAACCATCACTGCTATTCATCGGCAGAACTTTTTCAACTTCCTCAACTGAAACTCTTCCCATTTAACAACAACTTCCCATTATCCCCTCCCCGTAGCTCCTGATAACCACTCTTCAAACTTCTGTCTCCGAATTTGCCTATCCTGGGTACCTCCTTTAAGTGGAAGTGTACAATATCGGTTCTTTTGTGTCTGGCTTATTTCACTTAGCTCAACGTCTTCTGGGTTCATCCATATTGTAACAGGTGTCTACATTTGCTTCCTCTTTAAGGCTCAGTACCATTCCCTGATATGTACATATCACATCTGGTTTATCCACCCAGGTGTCTGTGCACATTTGTGTTATTTCCACCTTTGGCTGTTGTGAATAATATTGCTGTGAATAGGGGTGTACAGGCATCTGTTCAAGTCCCTGCTCTCAATTCTTTGGGCACATACACAGAAGTCGAATTCTGGATTGTAGCACACAGCATTTTTAAACACTCTCAAGTAAGCTAATCTTGGTTTAATAAAATGAACCATTTTACAACATTATGGTTTCTTCATCTAGCACCTCTATGAAGAAAGCAGTATGTGTGACAACATAAGTTTTTGCTTCATGGGTTTTGGTTGTTTTCTGTTTGTTTTATTATTATTATTTTTTTTTAGGATTTATTTATTTATTTGTCAGAGAGAGAGAGAGCATAAGCAGGGAGAGCAGCAGAGGGAGAGGGAGAAGCAGACTCCCCACTGAGCAAGGAGCCCGTCAGGCTTGATCCCATGACCCTGGGATCTTGACCTGAGTGAAGAAGGCAGATGCTCAACCAACTAGGACACCCAGGTGCCCTGTTTGTTTATTTTAAACAAAAGCAGTGAAAAATCTTGTGGAGCAAACTCTGGATGGGAATACCATCAGCTCAAATGCCAAGGCGGTTCTTCCAAGACAGACCTTTTGAGGGCAGATGTGAAGAAAACACTAAATATAGCTTGGCTGTTTGTTTCTCCCTGTGTCAAAGCCGTTTGCAGCAGAGAAAATTTTCTTGCTTATCACCCTCACTTACACATCTTTCCACGCGCTATATAGCATGGCGTTTATAGGTGAAATACAGCGACTCATCAGCCTGGACCAAAAATCTGTTGGTTTTTTGGTTTTCTTTTTTAGTTTTATTTATTTATTTGAGAGAGAGAGAGAGCGCGCGCACAAGCAGGGGGAGCATCAGGCAGAGAGAGAGGCAGGCTCCCCGCTGAGCAGAGAGCCCTCTGTGGGGCTCCATCCCAGGATCCTAAGATCACGACCCGAGCTGAAGGCAGATGCTTAACCGACTTAGCCAAGCACCTCAAGAATCTGTTGTTTTTTAGTTTATTAACAAACAGCTTTCCAGCATCATATGACATCATCAATACATCAATTCATTGCTCTCTCTGAATAGAACCTCTTCACTTCATTTGTTATCACGCGCTACCATTTCACTCACTCTAATTTCACCTCCCGGGACTATTAGGTTCTCTTGTCTAGACAATGAGCTCTGCTGCTAAATCACATGCCCTTTGAGTCTTTGTGTCGAATGGGACCTTTAAAATAAAAGCCTTAATCTATTTGCTTTACGATACCAATTAGCTCATCTACTTTCCAAAGAGTTATAATTTGTAGTTAAATTCTTTTTTTAAAAAGATTTTATTTATTTATTTGACAGAGAGAGATCACAAGTAGGCAGAGAGGCAGGCAGAGGGAGAGAGGGGGAAGCAGGCTCCACGACGAACAGAGAGCCCGACGCGGGGCTCGATCCTAGGACCCTGAGATCATGACCTGAGCCGAAGGCAGAGGCCTTAACCCACTGAGCCACCCAGGTGCCCCTGTAGTTAAATTCTTTTCAATATTGCTGAAGCCACTGCTGCCTTTGCAAACTGTAATTCTTTACTACTAACCCTACCAGATTTGTCCATAGTCCTGAGCTCCCTCTTTTTTCATTTCGCATCTCATAATGAAAAATCACATTGGACCATTAGACACATTTGTAAAACACAAATGCTAATGAGACATACAAAAGAAGGGCATAATAAATAACTAAACAAGAAACTTGCAAAAATATGAAATCAGGCTAGTGTTCACTTCTAACTGGCATAACTCATGTTTTATAGTGTACGTCAACAGCAAAGCGGGAGGGAAGCCGCTGAGTCACAATGTATAAAACTTATTTATTTGGGGGGCGCCTGGGTGGCTCAGTTGGTTAAGCAACTGCCTTCAGCTCAGGTCATGATCCCGGAGTCCCAGGATCGAGTCCCATATCGGACTCCCGGCTCTGCGGGAAGTCTGCTTCTCCCTCTGACCTTCTCCCCTCTCATTCTCAGTCTCTCGCTCTCTAATGAATAAATAAATAAAAAATCTTAAAAAAAAAAAACTTATTTATTTGGATGGAAAATTTCCTCTGATTTTCCATCACACCAGGAAGTTTGTCTGCTCCCATCAGACAGCGATCAGTGCCTAAGGGGAGTTTAGGGGAGGTCATTCAGGAGGCCAGGGCTGATGTCATCAGTCTTCACCTCCACCTGTCCAGGCAACACAGTATTCACAAACGATCAACTGACTTCCTGAGCTCACCTTAAAAACTGAGGAAAAACTCGTGGATGAGCACAGTTCCACTGTGCAGTGCCGGATAGGGCTGAACGACCTCTAGTGGTTTCGGAGGCTGCTTGGTTACTGACCATCGCTGAAAGCCTGGGCATCACAGGGCACATGAAGGCAAAAAATAATACTCCTTTTTCTTTCTTTTCTTAATCACAATGCAGAACCCCTGGCCTGGAAACATCTCGAGGCCAATTCTGTGGTTCCGTAGAACCTTGGTTGAAAACTCTGCTCTAGAATATTGATCCTCTTTGCTTCTTGTATCCACGCTCTGGCCCATAGGAAGGGGGGAAAACAGAGGTTCATATGCCCAGCACTTTAAATCCAAGACTGGGAGGTTCTCACATTGTCTCTGTCCTCTTGAGCCAACCCTAGATGCAAAGCTTACTGGGAAATGTAATCTCTGGGAGGCCATGTACCTAGGAAGGAGAGGAGAATGGAGTTGGAGTCCAGCAACAGTCCTTCTACAAAGTCTTTCCTTGTCTGCTGCTGGGAACAGATGTTGAGCTCCTTGAGGGCAGAGGAAGGGCATGTCTCTTTCATTACTGGCAACCCGGCACCCAATGCCACTATGCACTTGGCTGTGTCCAAGCGCTCAGCAAGCAGCTATAGTCAAAGGAGTGACCTTGAGCTTGCAGAAGAGCTGCACTGGGCAGAATGAATTCGGTGTACGGGTACAGTTTTGCAGTGAATTTCAGCAGGAAGACAGGATAACATGGTGGTTAAGGGGAAAGACTTTGGAGTTAGTACTGACTTTAAGTTCTTATTCATTGAGAACTCACTTATAATCTCTGAGTCACAGCACCTTTCTGTAAAATGTAATAATAGCCATCATGTGGGATTATTGTGAATATTAAAGGTACATAAAGTAGGTCCTCAGTAAATAAAATCTGATAGTTTTACGTTAGTAATAATGTCAGGAGTTAGTGGGACAGTTAAGTAGTCAGGGCTAGGCTCAAAAAGAAAATATGGAATTAAGAGAGCGAAAACAAAACAGCACTAACATCCTATCTTATTGCTTAGACAGGACTTCACTAACATTCTGCTTTGCAGCCTTTGCAGAAATGACTTCTGCAAATTGTCCTAAAATAAGACAATTAACCACAAAGCACTTGTCAATATCATGGGCATCAGGCAGTTAAGACATAAGCCCCCAGGGGTCAGCAAAAAAAGACCATCAGCATAGAAACATTAACCTAATAGGTAGACAGATACGTGACCAAAGTCCTGATCGGCCTAACTCAGCACACCACGATTGCTTAAGAAAGTTTGCAGAAGAACTCATAAAAAACCTCTAAACTTAGAAACTCCAAGGGCAACCCTCTTAGGCCCCCTCCCTCTCCAGGAGCTTTATGCTATCACTCAATAAACTTTGCTTTGCTGCCCACCGCTCTGGGTCCAGCCTACTTCTTCATTCTTTGAAGCGGCGTGACCAAGATCCACGGGTACCAACAGCAGAGAAATCCTGCAACAATAATCCAAGAGGGAGGTTTCTATCATTGTTAATGATGGGGAGAGTAATAATACCTGTTAACATTTGCTGTGCTTTATATAACTGCACATTTTTAATCCGATGAGATAGGTGTAACTATCTCAATTTTACAGAACAAACCAAGGCTTAGGAATATTAAGCAACTAGGCCAAGGTCACATACCTACTTACGCTGAGCCAGGCAGTTTGAACCCCAGAGCGACCTGGTATCTAGGTAGGACTGCGGACTGGACCACATGGTCTCTTAAAGTTCTTTCCACCAAAAAGCGAAAGCAACTGCTGGGGCATATGGTGTCACCCTGGACTTCTTGGTCCAGCTTTGCCAATCGGGGTAGTAACCACCTTAGGCCAACCCCTCCCCCGCCACACTTTTTTTAATTTAATTTTTTTTTCTTCATGATAAGTGTACTCTTTAATCCCTATCACCTATTTCTTTTTTGTTGTTGTTTTTTGTTTTTTTTTTAATTTTTTTCCCTATCACCTATTTCACCCATCCCCCGCCCACCTCCCCTCAGTAACCATCAGTTTGTTCTCTATAGTTAAGAGTCTATTTCCTGAGTTGTCTCTCTCTTTCTCTCTCTCTCCCTTCTTTTTTTTTCTTTGCTCATTTGTTTTGTTTCTTAAATTCCACATATGAGTGAGATCATATGGTATTTGTCTTTCTCTGACGGACTTATTTCACTTAGCATTATACTCTCTAGCTCTATCCATGTCGTTGCAAATGGCAAGATTTCATTCTTTTTTTTATGAATGAATAATATTATACTATTATATATACCATATAATATATAGATATAGATATACACATACCGCATATTCTTTATCCATTCATCTATCAGTGTACACTTGGGCTGCTTCTATCGTTTGGCTATTGTAAATATTGTAAATAATGTCACAATAAATGATGCTGCATATATCCCTTTGAATTAGTGTTTTTGTATTTTGGGGGTAAATGCCCAGTCGTGCAATTACTGGGTCTTAGGCTAGTTCTATTTTTAATTTCTTGAGCAACCTCCATACTGTTTTCCACAGTGGCTACACCAGTTTGCATTCCCACCAACAGTGCAAGAGGGTTCTGTTTCCTCCACATCCTCACCCACACTTGTTATTTTTTTTTTAATTTTAGCCATTATACATGACAGGTGTAAGGTTTTGATTTGTATTTCCCTGATGATGAGCGATGTTGAGCATCATTTCATCTGTCTGTTGGCCATTTGTATGTCTTCTTTGAAGAAATGTCTGTGTCTTCTGCTCATTTTTAAATTGGATTATTTGTTTTTTGGGTGTTGAGTTATAACAGCTCTTTATATATTTTGA
>CM052815.1:5095025-5105811 GCA_028533885.1 Nasua narica
CATTTGTGAGGCATTCCTTTTTGAACAGTGCCCATTCCCTTGATGTCCACAATATCACCTTTCTTGTAGATTCGCATGTATGTGGCCAAAGGAACAACTCCATGTTTTCTAAAAGGCCTAGAGAACATATAGCGGGTACCTCTCCTCTTTCCCTTTGTGTTGGTCATTTTGGCGAATTACTGGAAGATGGCGGTTCCGGACGAAAGAGGCTGTGGGGTTTTCATATAAGGCCTTTATTATGTGGAAGTATGTTCCCTCTAGACCTACTTTGCAGAAAGTTTTTATTATGAATGGATGTCCTTGTCAAATGCTTTCTCTGCATCTATTGAAATGATCGTGTGGTTTTTATTTTTTTATTTTTATTTTTTTTAAGATTTTATTTATTTATTTGACAGAGCAAGATCACAAATAGGCAGAGAGGCAGGCAGAGAGAGAGGGGGAAGCAGGCTCCCTTCTGAGCGGAGAGCCCAATACAGGGCTCTATCTCAGGACCCTGAGATCATGACCTGAGCCGAAGGCAGAGGCTTTAACTCTCTGAGCCACCCAGGCGCCCCGATCATATGGTTACTAATCCTTTTATTGATGTGACATATCACATTGACTGTTTTGCAAATACTGAATTGAATCACCCTTGCATCCTGGGAATAAATCCCACTTGATTGTTGTGTATGTTTTTTTTTAAATAAGCTGTTGGATTTGGCTTACTAATATTGTGTTGAGGATATTTGCATCTATACTCATTAGAGATATTGGCCTGTGGTTCGTGTGTGTGTGTGTGTGTGTGTGTGTGTGATGTCTTTATCTGGTTTTGGAATCAGGGTGATAGCTCATAGAATGAATTTAGAAATTTTCTGAATTTGGAAACTCTTCTTTAAATGTTTGGTAGAGGGCGCCTGGGTGGCTCGGTTGGTTGAGCGACTGCCTTCGGCTCGGGTCGTGATCCCGGAGTCCCGGGATTGAGTCCCATATCGGACTCCCGGCTCTGCGGGAGGTCTGCTTCTCCCTCTGACCTTCTCTCCTCTCATTCTCAGTCTCTCTCTCTAATAAATAAATAAATAAATAAATAAATAAATAAATAAAAAATCTTTAAAAAATTTTTTTAAATGTTTGATAGAATTCACCTACGAAGCCATCTGGTCCTGGACTTTTGTTTGTTGGGAGTTTTTTGATTACTGATTCAATTTCATTGCTGGTAATTGGTCCATTCCAATTTTCTATTTCTTCCTGGTTCAGTTTTTGGGAGGTTACATGTTTCTAGGAGTTTAACCTAGTCTTCTCAGTTGTCCCATTTGTTGGCGTATAGGTTTTTTTTAATAATATTTGGTTATAATTGTATTTCTTACGTTGGTTTCTATTTCTCCTCTTCCATTAAAGATTTTGTTTATTTGGGTCCTCTTTCTCTCTCTTTAATGAGTCTGGCTAGAGGTTTATCAATTTTGTTCACCTTTTCAAAGAACCAGTTTCTGGTTTCATTGATCTATTGATTTTGTTTTTTTTAGTTTCTATATCATTTATTATTTCCTTCCTTATGCTGGGTTTGGTTTTGTTTGTTCTTCTTTTTCTAGCTCCTTTAGATATAAGGTTGGGTTGTTTATTTGAGGTTTTTCTTGTTTCTTGAAGTAAGCCTGTGTTCCTATAAACTTTCCTCTTACAAGCACTTTGCCACATCCCAAAGATTTTGGACCATTGTGTTTTCATTTTCATTTGTTTCCATGTAATTTATTAAGTGTCTTTTTTTTTTTTTTTTTTTTTTAGTAATCTCTACACCCAAAGTGTGGCTTAAACTCATGACTCCATGAGTCATGAGTCTCATACTCTTCCAACTGAACCAATCAGGCACCCCTCCGTGTAATTTTTTATTTCCTTTTTGATTTCTTGGTTGATACATTCATTGTTTAGTAGCATGTTATTTAACCTCCATGTATTTTTATTTTTTCCAGATTTTTTCTTATTGTTGATTTCTAATTTCACAGTTGTGGTCAGAAAAGATGCATGCTATGACTTCAATTTTTTCGAATTTGTTGAGACTTGTTTTGTGCCCTAATATGTGATCTATTCTGGAAAATGTTCCATGTGCATTCAGGAAGAATGTGTATTCTGCTGTTTTAGGAAGAAATGTTCTGAATATGGGTATTAAGTCCATCTGGTCCAGTGTGTCATTCAAAGGTACTCTTTCCTTGCTGATTTTCTGTTTGAATGATCTTCCTATTGATATAAATGTGGTGTTATGGTCCCCTACCACTATTGTATTAATATCTATTATTTCCTTTATGTTAATTATTAACTGTTTTATGTATTTAGGTGCTCCCATGTTGGGTGCACATTTACAATTGTTATATCCTCTTGTTGGATTGTCCCTTTATTATTATATAATGTCCTTCTTTGTCTCTTGTCAGTCTTTATTTTAAAGTCTATTTTGTCCAATATAAGTATTGCTACCCCAGCTTTCTGTTGATATCCATTTACATGATAAATGTTTCTCCATTCCCTCATTCTCTTTCTTTTATTTTTAAGGATGTTCTTTTATTTTAATTTTTAAAAATATTCTGCAACCAACATCATTCTTCAAAAAAAAAAAAGATTCATTTATTTTGGAGAGAGAGAGTGCATTTGCAAGCTCACATGTAGGGTGGAGGGGCAGAAGGAGAGGAGAAAGAGAATCCCAAGCAGACTCCAGGCTGAGCATGGAGCCTGACGTAGGGCTTGATCCCATGACCTAGAGACCAGGAACTGATCTGAAACCAAGAGTTGAATGCTTAATTGACTGTGGCACACAGGTGCCCTTTCAATTTTTTTTTTTTTAAGTGGATTCCAGGCTCAGCATGGAGCCCAATGCAGGGCTTGAACTCATGACCCTGAGATCAAGACCTGAGCTGAGATCAAGAATCAGATGCTTAACCAACTGAGCTACCCAGGCACCCCTAAAGATTTTATTTACTAAGTAAGTGAGGCTCGAACTCACATCTCCAAGATCAAGAGTCGCATGCTCTTCTGACAGAGCCAGCCAGACACTTTCCTCCATCCCCTCACTTTCTTTTTTTTTTTTATCCCCTCACTTTCAATCTACAAGTGTCTTTCAGTCTGAAATGAATCTCGTGTAGGCAGCACATAGATGGGTCTTGTTTTTTATCCACACTGTCGCCCTATGTCTTTTGATTGGAGTGTTTAATCCACTTATATTCAAAGTAATTATTGATAGACACATATTTATTGTTACTTGTTTTATGGTTGTTTCTATAGATTTTCTCTGATCCTTTCTTCTCTTGCTCTCTTTCACGGTTTGTTGGCTTTCTTTAATTATATACTTGGATTCCTTTTTCTTTATCTTTTGCATATCTATTACTGGATTTTGATTTGTGGTTATCATTAGCATGTAACATCTTCTATGTTCTACATAGCAGTTCATAATAAGTTGATGGTCACTTAAGTTTGAACCCAAAATGTACTCTTCTACCCACCACATTTTAGGTATATGGTGTCATATTTTACACCCTCCTCATTTTTATTTACTGAATCCTTTGACTAATTTTTACAGAAATACTTATTTTTACTGTTTATGTTTTTTCCTTTTCTTACTCACTTACGATCTTTCCTTTCCACTCAAAGAGTTCCTTTTAATATTTCTTATAGGGCTGGTTTAGTGGTCATGAATTCCTTTAGTTTTTGTTTGTCTGAGAAACTCTTTATCTCTCCTTCTATTCTGTTCGATAGCCTTGCTGGATAGAATATTCTTGGTTGCAGATTTTTCCCTTTCAGCACTTTTAACACATCATGCCACTTTCTTCTGGCCTGAAGTTTCTGCTGAAACATCCACTGATAGCCTGATGAGATTTCCCTTGTATATAACTGTCTTTTTCTTGTTGCTTTTACATTTTTTTCTTTATCACTACTTTACCATTATAATTATTTTGTGTCTTGGTTGAATTTGGCGTGGGGGCGGGGGGGGCGCGATCTCTGTGCCTCCTAGATCTGGATATCTGTTTCCTTTCCCAGATTAGGGAAATTTTCAGATATTATTCCTTCAAACAAACTTGCTGCCCTCTTTCTTCTCTCTTCTTCTTATGAGATCTCTGTAAAGCAAATGCTGGAGTCACTGAGTTCCCTAAGTCTATTCTCAACTTGCATAATTTTCTCTCCTTTCTTTTGCTAAGCTTGATAGTGTAGTGTAGTGTCCTGCAGTGCAGTGTCCCCTGGTCCCCAGAGTTTGGAAATTCAGGGAGTATCTCCTATGTGTGCTGTGTGTGCTCACTGAGTTCTGGCCTCTTTTTCCTTCAGCCCCATTGTATGCAGAGGCTTTCTTTGCCTATTGTGGGCAGTGTTTGGTCCCCAGCAGGGGTGGGGCACATTTTAACAAGGTGTATAGTGGTCTACTTGCAAAATGAGACCTGCCCCTGCTGCCACCAGACCTGAGGTCCCACAAAATGCACAGGTAGGGAGATGAGGTGTTGGCAGGGTTTGCAACAACAACCCCTCCAGGGTTTCCTGGAGGAGGGGGCATGCAGAAGTGGGACGGAGACCAGTGTGGCTGGGAAGGGCAGATGTGCCAAAGCATGAAGGGGAGGGGCTAGGTGTAAGCAAGTTAAGCAGTATGTAGTGAGTGTTGGCTGCACTGGTTCCCACAGGTGTTTGTTGTTTGCTCTGGGAAAGGAGAGAGGGAAATGGCAGTTTCTAGCTTCTTTGTTCCTGGAGAGGCTTCCTCATGATCCCTGTCTCTCCAGGTTATGCTCTGAGATTAGTAAATTGCTCTTCCTCCCATCCGCCCCTGGCACTTTTTCAAAACTTCTGTATCTGCACAGCTGTGCTGTCTCTCTAAGTACAGAGAATCCACTTCCTATGTCTTCCAGGTCCTCCCAGAGCAGAGACTGCTGATTTTTAAAATTCCAGGCTTTAAGTGAGGCTGGTTGTAAGAACTCATGAAATTTGACCCCTCTTGCTTTCATAGGCAAATGTATGGGGATTCATCCTCCCCATTCATGGGCTCCCTGGTATGAAAGTCTCTTTTTCACCCTTCTCTACACCACTGGCTCCCTTCCCACTATGGACAGTTATGGTCTGCTTTGCTCCCAAACCATGTCTTCATCCTCCCAACCTTCTTTGATGCGGCCTTTTCTCTACCTTTAGTTGTGAGTTTGTTCTGCCATTCTTCATATTGTTTTCTGGGTTATTTACACTGAAGTGTTATCTAGTTGTATCTGTGGGATGACATGAGCTTAAGGTCCTCTTACTCTGCCATCTTCTTAGCTGACCCTTAGGAAATAAACCCTTCCCTTTTCTTGACCTCAGTTTCCCCATCTTACAACAAAGAGGTTAGACAGAATAATCCTTGATTCTGAACTATACCCCAGAAAGAGGCATTTGGGAATTAGACCTGGGAAGGGGCCTGCTGGTGACATCATAAAAGGGGAATTCCGTGAGAAGACCCTGGCTTTCCTAGAAGCGCCAGTGTCACAGGTTAGAAGGACAATTCAGGAAGGAGACTGTTGGACCCACATCTTGAGTTCTCCTCATTCCAGTGTTCCCAGCATAGTCATGGATCAACCTTCATTCACTGAAAAGGCTCACAACGAGGCAGATACCAACGATTTGGATGTATTATCTCACCCCGGCTCACCAGTCTCACATCACAGGCCAGGGCATAGCAGAGTCCACCACCATCATGAGTACCATCATCACGGTGCGTCCCACCACGATGGTGGGTCCCACCATCACAGTGAGTCCCACCATCGCCGTGAGTCCCACCATCATGGTGCGTCCCACCGTCATAGCACATCCCATCACCACAGCGAGTCCCACCATCATGGCATATCCCATCATCATGGTGAATCTCACCACCTTGGTGAATTCCAAGACTTTCATGACAATGCCCCCTCCCGCCATTCTCCCCACTCCCACCATTCCCACCACTCTCACCACCATGGTGAGGCTCGCCATCATGGTAGAGCCCACCACCTCACATCTCTTGCCCCGGCTCCTTCTCATAGCACTATCCTCTCCTATCATTCCCTTGGTGAGGGCCCTTTTAATGGTGAGTACCACCATGGTAGCAGAAGACATTACAGTAGGCCCCACTACCATGGTGAGTCCTACCACTATGGTGGCTCCCACCACCATCACGAGCCCTACCACCACGATGGCTCCCACCACTATCAGGAGCCTTACCACCACAGCACCTCCCACCACTCTCATGAGCCCTACCATCATGGTGGGTCTCATCATGGTGGTGAGCCCTACCACCATGGTGGGTCTCACCACCATAGGGAAATGGACCACCACAGTGGGCCTCACCACTATAGGGAAATGTACCACCATGGTGGGCCTCACCACCACAGCGAGGTTTCACACCATAGTGGGCTACAGCACCAAGGTGAGCCTTACTACCATAAAGGTTCCTACACATATGGTGGCCCTTACCATCATAGTGAGGCCTATCACCATGGTAGGCACCATCATCATGAAGCCCACCACCAAAGAGGGCCTCTTCATCATGGAGAGACCTTTTCCCATCATTCCCACATGGACTCCTACCATGATCGCTTGATACCTCACTCCTATGACGACTACAGGCACCACAGTGAGCACCACCATGGCCACCATGGTGAACACCAACATGACCACCATGGAGAGCACCACCATGGCCACCATGGTGAACATCATCACAGGGAGCATCACCGCAGTGTGCATCGTGATGATCATCTCCATGGTGATCACGGCCAAAGGGAGGACAATCATGGAACCTCTCAAGGCTTGGGCCCATACAAGTCTCCGAGTTTGGCCAGAGTCTCCCTTGGCCCTTCCTGTTCTCAGTCAGTAAGCCTCCAACCTAGCATGTCACGGGTGCAGCACTCAGCCTTTAGCTTGCTTCGTTCTCAAAGTGCTGTGCGCTCACATGCATCCCAGGCATCCAGCAAAGTCCATCCTCAGGATTCTTCCACTAAAACTTCCTCAGAAAGCTGGACAAAAGAAGATGAGCAATTTCAGAAGCGCAAAAGTGAGTCTCTGCTCCCCCTACCCCCAAATCCCACTGCCTGGCCCAAATTCCATTCCTGACTTGAACCTTGCACTGACCTTCCACAGATCATGAGACAGGGACTCTTACCTGCATGCATACTCTATTGCCTATTCACTCACCTGATTGCTCATCATCCCATCTTCTATTCCTTAAATGATACATCTCTTTAGTCCATTGGTTGTTTGTTCATCCAGTCACTGCTGTGAATATATGCATTCACTTCTCAAACATTTCTTCTTGTCTAATATGGGTCCCTGGCCTGCCTGCGTCCTGGAAACACAGAGACAACAAATCCTGCCCTTGAGGGGCTCCAAGACGGGGGAATGGTCACTTAACCAATCCTAGACCACCTAATGGTAGTAACCTATCCTCCATATCAGGACAGTTACCACTGTAGATTGTATTTGTTCACATTTCCCCCACTAAACTATGAGCATCTTGACAGACATCCAGTGTTTGAAAGAGGGCTTTGTTTAAGGGCAGGGAGGGACCTCGGCTATTAACGCACAATCCCCCAGGCCTGGCCCCAAGTTGTTCAGTAAACAGAGTAGCAGTCTCACAAACAAGCAGAGAGGGATAGGTACCTAATTGGATGGGAGTAGGGAAAGTATCCAAAAGGAGGAGATGTTTCAGCAGAATCTCAGAGGGAGAGGGAGCGTTCACCAAGAGGATGGGGTAGTGTGGAAAATGGGGCTTTCCATGCATAAGTTGCCAAGTGGGTGGAGAAAGGCCTTGAGGTGTAGAATTGTGAGCCCACAAGATGCGCTTGAGCAGACCACAAGTCCCAAACAAGCTGGCCTCTGCCACGGAAGGAGTCAAGGCTGTGGCCCCAGGATCAGCATAGGATTGCACGGAGACACTTCAGTGAGTGAATGGTAAGCAAGCAGGCAGGCGTGAAGATGAACCCCAACTTAGTCTGGGAAGATGCCTGGGATCCCCATGCTGCCTCCCATACAGACTTGACCCTCTGTCCCCCTTACAGCCACCAGATCTCAGCGGGCCCACAAGAGGCTGCACACCACGGACGTCTTCTACAGGTTGTGGGAAAATTTAAGCTACCTCATTCAGGGCCTCCGGAGAATGCTTAAGAATCTGACTAAGTCCCTGCCCTTTGAGGTCTTCATTTTCCTCGTTGTCTGCCTCAACACTCTCATGCTTGTGGCCCAGACTTTTGCTGAAGTTGAGATCCGGGGTGGTAAGAGCTGGGGAGCCCTTTCTTTTTTCTTTCCTTTCTTTTCCTTTTTTTCTTTTTTTTTTCTTTTCTTCTCTTTTCTTTTTAAAAAAATATTTTCTTTATTTATTCATGAGAAACAGAGAGAGAGGCAGAGGCAGAGAGAGAGGGAGAAGCAGGCTCCCTGTGGAGCAGGGAGCCCAATGCGGGACTCGATCCTGAGCTGGAGGTAGCTGCTCAACCAACTGAGTCACCCAGGCACCGCCACTGGGGAGCCACTTTCACACGGAGAAAGCCATAGATATTGTTCCAGGCGTCTTGTGAGCCTGATCCAGTGCCGGGTGGTTTATGTAACTTAGCTCATTTCATCTTTACCCCTGGGAAGTAGACAGCATTGACCAGTATTAAAGATGAAGCTCAGAGGGTGCCTGGGTGGCTCAGTTGGCTGGGCAACTGCCTTTGGCTCAGGTCATCATCCTTGAGTTCCGGGATCGAGTCCCACATCAGGCTCCCAGCTCCACGGGGAGTCTGCTTCCTCCTCTAACCTTCTGTCCTCTCATGCTCTCTCTCACTTTCTCTGTCTCTCAAATGAATAAATAAAATCTTTAAAAAAAAAAAAAGATGAAGCTCAGAGATCTTAGTGAGGTCCACCAGCCAGCCAGAGACACAAAAGCCCGCGAAACTGGAGGCTATGCTATTTGTGACATAGCCACCAGGTGGCGCATCGACCCTAAACAAGCCAATGTGTGGGGCAGCGCGAGGGAACCCAGGTCACCCAGAAGGGCCAGAGGACTCTGAGAAGGAGGCTGTGAAAGGGTGAGAGTAGAAAACCGGGGAAGGCAGCCCCTGAGACCCTTGGCAGCAGGGTGAAAGAAAGGCCTGCCACCGCGTAAATAAACTAAGCAGAGAATAAGATCGGCGGCATTCTTATTCCGTGTTAAGGGAACCCAGTGCTCATGAAAATGCTCTCAGGCTGTCTGACTTTGGTTCCCGCAGCAAAGTGGCTCTGCTGCTTGGCGAGTTCTGGGGAGCCTGCCCCACGTGGAGGTGTCTCACAAGGTCATCTTTACTTGTACAAATAAGGAGATCCAGGGGAATCATTTCTAAAGCTATGACCTCCTAACCAGGGAAAATGGGCTCCTTCCGGTAGGGCCTGGATGAATATTCAGAGAGGGGTTTTAACATCACAATGAGGCCGAGGCCCTCTCTGAGTCCTTGAAGGCCGTCTTCCTCAAATGTTTCTTTTTCTGTTCCAGCAGTTCCTTCCCTAGCATCTAAGCCGTAAGATTGACAGTTAGGCAGGAGCTGCTAGGAGTTCCCTGAGGTCAGAGGGTCAGGCCAAGTGATGGTATTATGACCGTTTTCCAGAGCAGTTCAGACCCATAGCCGTTATAGGGGAGAGCCAGGTCCTCCCTGGAAGGGACTGTGTGAAGCCCGGGGGAAGGAGGAGAGATGGGCCAGGGCTGCCAGAGACGGTCGTGGGTGAGCCCCTTGTGTCCCTGCAGAGTGGTACTTCATGGCCTTGGACTCCATCTTCCTCTGCATTTACGTGGTGGAAGCTGCCCTCAAGATCACTGCTCTGGGCTTCAAGTATTTTTCGGACCCCTGGAATGACCTAGGTGCGCGTATGCGTGCGTGTGTGTGCGTCCATGCGTGTGCGTGTATTTGTGTGTGTGTGTGTGTGTGTGTGTCTAGGGAGCCACTGGACTGCTAGCAGAGGCCGAGGACAAAAGGGGTCTGGCGTGCTGGTGTTGGGGGGACTGGGGGTCTGGGCGAGGCACCTGCGCAGGAGCCCTTGACGCCCAGCCCCCGCTGTGCCCTCAGATTTCTTCATCATGATCATGGCCATGCTGGACTTCCTGCTCTTTCAGTACAACTCCTTCTCCTTCGTCTACCACCAAAGCGTCTTCCGGATCTTCAAGGTTTTCAAGAGCTTGAGGGCCCTGAGGGCCGTTCGGGTTCTGCGGAGGCTCAGGTCAGCGGGGTCGTGGCTGCCCGCCCCGGTGTGGGGACCCCGCAGGAAGGGGCACACAGGCCTGGGCTCCCAGGGAGTCCGCTGTGACCCGCTGAAGGGACGAGGGACGAGGAGGCTGTGGACTCCAGCGCACTTCTGAGAAGCCTCCTGCCATCCGCTGGGATCAGTCATTTTCCGGAGAGGGCGGAGCTCCCCCCCCCCCAAAGCGCTGGGAAAGCAGGGCCCGCCTGTCGGGGTGTCAGTTCCGGCTGCCGGGCACGGATCCCCGCCCGTGCTGGTTCTTTCAGCCTCCCTCTCTCCTGCACACAGCTTCTTGACCAGCCTCCAGGAAGTGACCGGGACTCTGGTGCGGTCCCTGCCATCCATCACGGCCATCCTGATCCTCATGTTTACCTGCCTCTGTATCCTGGGCCGCGGGGGGGGGGGGGGGGGGGGGGGGGGGGGGGGCGGGGGGAGCCTGAGGTGCTGCGATGGGCCGGGGCGGGGGATGGGACCCTGCGAGCCTGGTTTGGCCCTGAACAGCCAGTCCTCTTCTCTGTGGTCCTCCGGGCTCTATTCCGTCACTCGGACCCCAAGCGCTTCCGGAGCATTCTCTCCACCATCTTTACCCTCTTCACCATGCTCACGCTGG
>CM052815.1:5105911-5120075 GCA_028533885.1 Nasua narica
CGTCACTCGGACCCCAAGCGCTTCCGGAGCATTCTCTCCACCATCTTTACCCTCTTCACCATGCTCACGCTGGACGACTGGTCCCTCATCTACCTGGACAGCCGGGCCCAGGGTGGGACAGACCCCGGGCGGGGTGGAGGCCGGGGGCTTGGCTGGGTGGGCCGAACCCTAGGGCTCAGTTACCCCATCTGCAAAGTGGGGCGTCTGATGCTTTCTGGCAGGGGTGTGGTGAGGCGGGCAAGGAACTCACAGCTCAGACGACCCCCTCTCTCCCAGGCGCCTGGTACATCGTCCCCATTCTCATGATTTACATCATCATCCAATACTTCATCTTCCTCAAGTGAGGACCCCCTCCTTGACTCCCCAGCTTCACCACCACCCCCGCCTAACCTTGGGGCACCCGTCCCCAGCCCTGTCCCCTGGGTCATGCCACAGTGAACCCAGAGGAGGGTGAGGGCCGCTCCTATAGCCTCCTCCTGGAGAGTACCCCACTATCCATCCCCCCATCCCCAGCCTGGTGATTGCGGTCCTGGTGGATAACTTCCAGATGGCTCTACTCCAGGGCCTGGAGAAAATGAAGCAGGAGGTACCGAATCGGGGGCTGGGGTGGGGGCAGGTGGTCCTGGGGGGGAGGGAGGGACCACGAAGGGGTGGCCACAGAAGCTGGGGGAAAGGGAGGAGGGTGCTCCAGGAAAGGGCAGACAGGGAGGGGACTTGGGCAGGACAAAACCCTCTTCTTCCCAGAGGGCCGCCTGGATCCATGAGAAGATCCTGGATGACTCACTGACGGACCTCAGTAAATCAGGTGCTGACCCTCCTTCCACAGTCGCACACACCATTCCAGGTTCAGTGGCAGACTTTGAGAATCTGAGACTCAGGAGCACTTTCAGGGCTTAGAACTTCGGTCCAAAGAACTCTAAGATTCTAAAAAGCAATTAAACTGATCGTCAATTCTTGAAAGCCCCATTTGTGAAACAACTACCCAAATTATGATTCACCAAATACTCATCTCTTCTAATAACTTATAAATGTTATAGCACTTGGTTTTACCTGGGATGGTTTCCACTGCCTTGGAGGGTTTTGTCAACATGTACACACTGGTCCAGAGTCATGCAAAGTGGATTGAGAGTCATTAAAAATCAAGTTTCCTGATTTATTTATTTTTATAAACCTGATTTTCTGAGTGAATTGATTTTGAGACAGTTGATTTGCTTCCTGCTTAAAGATCTTCAGAACTTCAGATAATCTGAGCTCTAAGGATCCCACTCTTGGGCTCATCAACACTTGAGGACTAAGGGTCCCAAAAGGTCATCAGGCCCCTCGCCTGTCATCAGGGATAGACACCCAGTACAAAAAACCTAAGGCAAAAAGAGGAATTAATTGGCAGAAATTACTTAGCAAATTGAGGGTGTGTGGGCTTTCAGGAATGGCTGGATCCAGGACTTGAATACCAGTCAGGATTTGGTCTCTTTCCATCTCTCTGCTCTTTGGTCCTTGTGCTTAGGTGGCTCTTTCCTTGCAGTGGGAAAACAGCCACCTCCCACTCTAGTCCCAAATCCTCACAGGTTAGCCATCCCTATCATGCCCAGCAGACTTCCTCTTCTTCCTGCACTTACAGCAAAGTCCCGGAAATGAGTCTTCTTTGCTTTGATCACCTGACTATTTTGGAACCAATCACTGTAGCCAAAAGAATAGGCTGCTCTGATTGGCCAGGCCTGAGTCACATGTTTGGAGATGGGAGGCAGGGGTCAACCCCCTGCTAGACAAGGTGGACCCAAAAGGCACACGAGTTGTTCCTTGGGAAAACTTGGGATTTTTACCACAAATGATACACACTCCTCTCCACACCCAGACAGCCCATCTCTTTGGGGGCATCTTGAGCAAAAACGCTTTTAGCCCCATCTGAATCCCTCTGTGACACATGGGGCGTCTTCCACCGCCTCTCAATTCGGAGGCATCTTCTTGACTGTCCCCTTTTTTACCTCCAGACTCTGAAGAGGTGGTGAGTGAACACACCAGACAGAAGCAGCTCATCGAGAAAAAATTTGGGACCATGACTGAGAAGTAAGGAGAGCCCAAGGGCGGGGCGGCCCTGCGTCTAAGGGGAGAGGTCTAGGGGCTGGCCCGTGGGCTGGCAGGGCAAGGGACATCGCTCACCTCTCTGGAAAGCAGTGGGGCGTCAAGGCCCGTGGAGAGCCTCTGGGGGGACATGGAGACCACGAGTGGCTTCTGCTCACCCTGAGCTATCTTGTGCCACCAAGAGTCCCAGCGGTGCCTACAGGGCCATGAAAGCCCCTCTGAGGCTGAGGGCAAAGGCAGGGCAGCACCGAGTCTGCCTGTTTGCTCAGGAAGCATCCCCGACTCTTGCTCTGGGTCAGGCCCTGCGAGTTCTCTAGCACACAGACTAGCCCGTGCCCAGGAGAGCCTTATTGCCAGGAACTTGTGCTGGGCCGTGAGGGTGCTGGACTTCGGCTAGGTGGAGGGGTGAAGAAGACGGGTCAAGGAATAGCTTGGGTAAAGGCCTGAGAGGCAGACGGTCAACATCCCATTCCCGTCGAATCGATTGGCCAGCTGGGGACCTATGGCTGTGCTCGTGGCTGGGGGACCTCGGCACAGACTCCTGCTTCCTGGCTCTCAGGCATGGCTCCGCAGTCTTCCTTTTGAAAGCTGGGCCCCACCGCAACTCATCCGGATTGGCTCCAAACCAGCCCGACTACTGGCAACCTCCGGCCCTTCCTCACTCACCGTCCAAGTTCAAGCCCCAAAGGCCCTCTGTGACCCAGCCTTTGCCAACCTCTCTTGGTTCCCTGGCTACTTTGCTGTCCCTGCACTGTTCCCCAAGCATAGCGTGTACTTCTCCACCTCCCGGCCTTTGTTCACACTGTTTTCTCTGCCTGGCATGTTCTCTGGCTGCCAATGCCGGGCTCAAGTGACCGAGATTTGGGAGAGTTGAGTTCCAATCCTGCTCCAATCCGCTTCACCTCCTGGCCCTCCTGGCCCCGACTCCGTGTTCCAGCAACCTGGCCACTGGCCCAGCGCACCCTTGGCACCTCTGTTAACACTTTCCATGGGGGTTTCTGGGCCTCCAGACTCTTCCCATTGACCCACCTCTGCTAAGTGTGCCCTTTGTTTTTGTTTGTTGTTTTTGTCGGTGTTTGTTTTAATCTTTCTTTTCTCGTATTCTTTTTATTTATTTAGAGAGCGGTCTTTGTTAGAAGTTTAGGCTTTTCCTTCCTCGTCAGACTTCACATCTCCATTTCACCCGCTCTCTACGGTCTCCTTCCCTGAAGCCGGCCCTGGCCCCCAGTGCACTCCGGTCCTTCTGGGGCAGCGGACCAGGAACCTTGCCGAAGCCTGGCAAAGCCTCAGGTGTCTTTCAAACACCGCTCAGTGGCACTTGCCCTGGAAGCCTTCTCTGACCCCCAGGACTGGATGAGGTTTTCCTCCGCAGGGACCCCCAGCGCTCTGGTTTACTCTTATCACAAGTGTAAACACTCTTGGTTTGCGTTCCTGGCTCTGCTGCACTTATTCTTAAGGGCGAGGATTGTTTCTTGTTAACGTCCGTGTCCTCGGAGCTCCTGGCAGTGTCCATTGACTTCAGTGTCACTTGATGGATGGTTTATAAAACGGGCAGGTGGAGAGGGAGTTAATAGATGGGTAGTGGGCCAGGTGAACGGTTGGGGGTTGCGGTTAGGTGGAGGACTGACTGCACAACATGGGGGAGGGGTGCCCGGGTGGGTCCGGGGAAGAGCAGGTAGACGGCGGGATCGGGGTGGTCCGTGAGTGAGTGAACGGCTAGGGACGTGGGCGCTTGAATGACTAGGTGGGTGAGTGGGTGCGCAGAAGTCAGGGGGAGGTCGGAGGGAAGTCGGAGGGGCCACGGTTGGGTGGACAGATGGCTGGAGGGACGGATAACCGGGAGGGTAAACAACGGGCCCAAATGGGGCTTTTTATTTCGGGAAAAGGAGATTCACCACGAAAGGCCTGACTCAGAAAAGTTGTAATGGGGGCCGGCGGGAGGCAGGCGAGAAGAGCCGTCCGTGGGGGGCTCTGGCAGCCCAGAAGACCCTGCTGCGTAGGTCAGCTCTGGCTTGCCCCTGTCCCGGTCTCTCCCCCGCCACCAGGCAGCAGGAGCTCCTGTTCCACTTCCTGCAGCTGGTGGCCGGGGTGGAGCACCATCAACAGAAATTCCGCTCCCAGGCGTCCGTTCTTGATGAGATCGTGGACACTGCATTCGAGGTGCACCAGGCAGGACCAGAGGAGAGGGGCCGGGGGGGGAGGACCCCAGAGGGCCCCGAACAGTCACATGGGCGTGTGGGACAGCGGAGGCCGGCACTGGCCCAGTCACGCTCCCGTCCCACCCTCGCAGGCTGGAGAAGAGGACTTCAGGAAGTGACTCTTGGATGGAGAGACACACGGGATGCGGATTTCAGCCTCCAGCAAGCTACCCACTGCCGGGGGTCCGGACGAGTCCCCTGCTCTGCTGGAATGATCGTCAGGCCTGCAGGGCTGGGCCCTAACAGAGTTTTAAAACCCCAAGTGGCTCTGTGTCCTTCCTGGCTAAGCCAAGGCACAGGGCAGGGAAACGTTGCGTGTGCACGCATGTGCACTGGTGTGTGTGTGTGTGTGTGTGTCTGTTGCCAGGGGCGGCGGGGATGGATGAACCTCTGTTAGAGGAAAGCAGGGAATGAGCCTAATGGTCGCTCCCCAACCTGCCGGGCTTAGGGTTTATATGAGTTCCCCTACTTTCAGCCTGAACCTGGGCAAAATGCCCAGAGCCCCTGTCCCCACGTTGGGGGGTGGAGGCAAGGTTCTGACCCAGATCCCCCAGTGCCTGGGCCCGGGGAGGGGGTGCTGGAGACCTGCGGGCTTCCGCACCAGAGTGGGGGGCTCCACTGCCTCCAGCAGCCACCTCATCTCTGGTCGAGTGAAGCCAGGGTACAGTGGAGGCTGGAGGGGGTCAGGAGCGGGACCCCGGAGTGGGGGCTGAGGGGCGCCAGTCGTGCCAGTCTTCCCCCACCTGCAGGCTGGACCAGGCAGGGGTGAAGACGCCAGGCCCCAGGGCAAAAGCGGCACGGCCCTCCCTGGCCCAGCCGGGGGTGCTGCCTGGCCCGGGACCTGGGGAGAGACGGCGCCGGGGAAATGGCCTCTGGGATCGGGGCACAGATCCTGGGGGCGGAGGGGCCACCTGGCAGATACCTGTGGGCCTCGCCTCACCCACCACCTCACACATTCATTCCCCAAGCACTTCCTGCCACTTCCCTGTGCCCGCTCCAGGCTGGGGCTCCTGCCGGGTGGCCCGCGGGGGGGCCCTAGGCCGGCTGAGCGGCTGGGGCAGAAGAAGGTTGAATTTTCCGCGGCGCCCCTAGCTCCTGTCCAACTCAGCCCCTTCGCTCCCCAGATTTTTCGTGCCCGTGGCCTCTCTACTGTCCGCCCTTCCCCACCCCTGCCCCAGTATGGCCTCTGAGAGCACAGGGCCAGGACCTGGGACCCGGGGCTGTTCCCCAGTAGGTCCCAGCTGTGGGCAAGGGACTGAAGGCAGACACAGTGGCAGATGTGAGGCCTAGTCAGGAGGGGCGGAAGACAGAGGCCGGGGGGCCTTCTCCACCCCCACAACCGCCGCACTTGGCTGCCCGCACCGAGTGCTCCTAAGAGATCCGGTTCCTGACCTTCCTGCTCCAGGTGTGGGTGTGTGTGTGGACGTCTGTCTACATCTCCGGGTTGTTTGGGGTGGAGCATGTTGCTTCGATGTGTCTGTGTTCCTGGGTGGCTAGGCTGTGTGTCTGTGCTTTTCTGGATACGTATACGGTGTCTAGGAACCTCCCAGTGTGTACTGTGGTTTCAGTGTGTGTGTGCAAGGTGCATGTGTGTGTGCGTGTGTAGTGAGTAGGATCTGTAGCCACAAATTCAATTGCGCAAAAAAAAAGCTGCAGTTCGGTTTTCTTTAAACGACGTCACATCGCATCTGTTCCCTCATCCCTCCTGTGGGCAGTAGATTTGGCCCCCTTTGGGCTTCCTCTCCAGCCCCTTCCAGGGGTCTCGCCTGGGGCAAAGCGCTGGGGACCCCTCTGGCCTATGGCCCACAGCATGTACTGGAAAGCCACTGTCCCAGCCCTCATAGCCTGTGGGGGCTCTGCCACACTGCTGGCCCCGCGGGCGGGTGCAGGAACCTCACAGGTGGGGAGCTCAGCGTCCTGGGGCCCGGCTGCCTGAACCCGGCCTGTGCCACCCCGAGTCCTCCTGGGAGCTGAGAGGGAGCAGAGCTCAAGCCCGCCTCCAGCAATTCACCGCCTCCGGCCCCTGTTCAGTCTCGGGCCATCCTCCTCCCGAGACTTTGTCTCCCGCCCCTTATCTTTGAGAAAATTGAGGCTCCTTGGAGGTTTGATCCTCTGGGTCTGCGAAGCCGGGGTGTTCGGAGAACTGCGCATCTGGGGACTGAACCCCCCGCCCTCAGTGCTGGATGGGCGGAGACCAGCAGTTCTGCTGGGGGCGGTATGGGCTCTCTCTGGCCTGGGGAGGGGGTCCTGCCACCAACGGGCATGGGAGATGGCGGAGGGGTCGGGGGAGAGGAGTGAAGCACTCGGGAGAGGCCAAAGCGAGAAGCAGTGCCAGCAGTTTATTGTGCCCGGTATGTCCCTGGACCTGAGGTGCCTTCCCACAGAGCACCCGCTCCCTCCGGCTCCCCTGCCCCAAGGGGTCTACGATATGGTCATGCAGTTATGCTTCAGAAGCTGGGAGGAATTCTGCCACGGGACAACTAGGATCTCGAAGTCACAGAGCAGCTTCTGCAGGGGGAGCAGGGAGAGAAGGAGGGGTGAGTCTGGGTCCCAGGCCCGACTCCCCGCAACCGCCACCCTCAACCTCCACTCTGCGAGAGAAGCAGTCACTGGGCCAAGGGGACAATGGAGTCAAATGGGCAGGACTAGACCCCAGATCTTTCCAACCCCGACCAGTGAGGGAGAAGCCCTAGTTTCCTCCTCTCCACACCCCACCCTGGCCTGGGGGCTGAATCATCCAGAAGTTGGCGACAGGTTTAGCCAGACGGGTTCAGGCTGGACAACCCAGGGCCTTGGGTGCTGGGAAGTGGGGTGCCGGCCTCTTACCTCCTCCTGCGCTCCTGTGGCAAAGGGGCAGGTGGCGATATCTACGTGGTCTCCGGTGGCCATGTTCTTGCGACAGGCTGTGCTCCCCATCTCAACAGTCAGGTAGTACTTGACGCCGGCCACCAGCTGGGGACGGAAGGCAGGAGCCGGTCAGGAGTGCTGGCAGACTACCCTGGACGGAGACCTCTCTCCTCTCTCCACATTCAGCACGCTGGCCTGGGCCTCGGGATTCAGACCCTCAGACCCTGGATAGGCGAGTGCTGGTGCGGCTCCCCGGGCAGCGGGGCAGAGGCCTGGGCTGCACAGGACGCTGAGAGCCAGCTGTGCACAAGCCCTGAAGCCCACCGCCCATCCCTCACTCCCCTCTGCCCAGTCCAACCCCCCAGGGCAAGGGCTAGTGGGAGGCTAGTGAGTCCTGTGTAAGTCAGAGCTAGATCCTGTCGAACTCTAGATATGTTGTTCATAACAAAGGTTTGGCATTCATTTGATCTTAAAAAATACATTGTATTAAAATGTCCTGAATGCTCTCCTGGCATCCCCTTAACTTGGCCACTGCGAGGGTGCCTCCCCGGGCCGGGCCCCAGCCTGCGCCCCGCCCCCCCCATCCGCCCAGCCGACCCCGCGCACCTGGCTCTTTGCCTTGAGGATGTTGGTGTCTCGGAAGTAGTAGAGGCTGTTGCTGCCCATGTTGTAGCTGGCCACCGCCGCCTGCGCTGCCTTCTGCACCTGCGGGTCGCTGGGCGACAGGTCCCTGAGGCCACCGACCAGACGCTCCCCGGAGCGGGGGCGGGCGCGGGCGTCGCGGAGCAGCGCCAGGAAGCAGAGCGCGAGCAGGCCCAGGCCCAGGGCCCGCGGGAGGCTCGGAGGCGCCATGGCGGGCAATGCCAGGCCCGGCCGCGAGCCGCTTTTACCGGCTCCAAGGCCCCGCCCGCCCCGCGCCCCCGCGGCAGGGACGGGGAGGGATCGCGGAGCCTGGGCGGGTCTCTCATGAGAGGCCGCCTCCCCTTCTGCCCGAGGGCAGTGGAAGGCCCCAGCACACCTGCGCCTCCAGATGCTGCCCTGCCCTCCAGGAACACGCCCCTGTCGCTGAGGGAAACGACAGTCCCCAGCAGGTTCGTGGAAGGCCCAACCGGTATGAAACAAGCATTAGCGAGCTGTTACTATTGCCACCATTTACTAGCTGTGTAACTTGGGAGAAATTGCTTAAGGGCTCGCTGCCTCAGTTTCCCTCTCTGTAAAATGGTTTGCTGTGAGGACTCAACAGGTCAAGTGCTTAGAGAAGGCCTGGTCCTATAAAAACAAGAGGAAAGGAGACTAATGTGCTGGGCTGGGCGCTGTTTGACCCTTGCAGCCAGAAATGGGAATTAGTAATGTCCCCACACCACGAAGAAAGAGGACGAAACAGGATGCAGAGGGGAGAAGGGATTTGGCCTAGGACGTCAGCTAAGAAATAGTAAATTACGCCACTGGCTTTTGAGCCCAAGCCGTGGAACCCAAATCCTCTCAAACCAGACTGAGCCCACAGGATGCGGATGGCCAGAAACGGGCGTGTATCGAACCGGCTCTGCCATTTACTGACGGGTGACTTGGACACGTCCCTTGGTCCTACTGGCATCGTCTGAGGAAAGGGGACAACTCTTACCTGCTAAGGTTATTCTGACGTTAACGCCTGGGACTGGGCCCCCATAGGTAAACAGTGCAGGCTGGAGGCAGCAGAAAATAGGGCACTGTGGGTTTTTTAGGAAAATCTGGTTTACTAAACAGCACGGAAGCAGCTCCCACGAGAAGAGTCTGAATCCTGGCGGACTTACTTATTCGTGTTTGGGCGTTCAACGTAGCTTGTACTTTTCATCACATATTGCTGAGGGGAGGAGGGGCTTTTTGCCCCGAGACACGGGGGTCCTGTCGGTGCCGAGGGCCTCCCAGGCCCTGGCTTGGGGCTTGGAGGAGGCGGAGCTCTGCAGCACCTGACAACCCGGGCAGCTGGTAGGATGATGAATATCCTAAGCAGGCATAATTCCCGGCCTCTCAGAACCCCAGGGCCGAGAAGGGCAGTGATTTCCTCACAGGGAGACCCGGACCAGCTGTTCCCCACCCCCTCCGCCCAGCTGCCAAAGCCAATCTTGGGTTCCAAGGAAGAGTCACAAGTTGCAGGCTCAGGTGTCCGCCTTAAAGGGACAGACCCCGGATGGTGGCAGAGCTGGCTCAAGTGCGGCTTAATGTGGAGGCCAAGGTCAGGCAGAAACCCAACCTCAGAGAACCTGGGAGGGGGTCAAGAGGCTCCAGATGGCTGTGCAGGGCAGAGGAGGGAGAGGCAGTCTCCCAGGGGGTGGGGGGCGGGGAGGCTTTCCCAGGCCTGCTTACTTGGAGTTCAGCTGTGGCCACGCTTACCTCCAACGGCTTCCTGGAAAACTAGCCAAGGCCTGGTGTCTGATTCACTAAGGGCCGATGGGTCCCTAGCTCACTCACCCCTACCCCACCCGTCCCTCCTTTGCACCCGTGCAGAAGAGTACCGCAGGCTGTACCATAACCTAACGGCCTCCAAAGACCTTTCATCCACTGCTCTATCATAAGCACTCTTCGGTAGTAAACCTCGAGGGCGTTAATCAGAGAGGTCAGATCACTTGTCTAAGGTCACACAGCTAGTGTGGGCAAAGAGGGACGGGGATGGGAAATCAACAATGACTGGGCTTCCACGTGCCAGGCCTTGCACCAAGGCCTCCACACGCTTGCTCGTCCTCCCAACTGCTTGGCAGAAGCCGTTTTACTAGAGGGTTGGGGTACCAAAGGGAAAGTGTTAGGGGTGGAGCCTGTGGCACCGACCGTATCAGCCTTCTAGTGTAAGTCCTGGACCTCTCTGGGGAGATAGGAGGTTGGCTGTGTAGGGGGAGGCTCCCTGGGGGCAGGAGTGCCGCAAGAGATTTCCCCAGAGCCGTGGGTCTCATCTGGAGAAGAGCCCTCAGCCCGGACTTCATGCTGCCTGGACCCCTCTGACTTCCAGAAGGAGGCCTGGGCCAGGTATCAGCTCAGGGTTGGCCACCCCTACTGGCCACGGGGTGCAGTCTCCAATTTTTTTACAGTGCCCTGGGCATCCCAGGCTACCCGTGACATCCCTTCCTTGCCCCTGGCTGAAGGCTCTTGCTGACCAGGGAGGGCCCTCGACATCCTCTTCACCCCTGGGATGAGGCTACTCAGGACTTTTGTGCCATCCCCAGAACCCTCTTCCCTGAACTTTCAGCTGGGCCGCGGATATTCCCTCCCGCGGGGCTCTGCTCCCCTTTCCCTAACCACATCCCAGAAAGGAGTCATTAAGGCAAGGATCGGGACTAAAATTCCCATCTGTGGAGGAGCGCTCCTAAGTGCCAGGGGCTTTAGTTCATTAACTGCTTGATTCTCTACAAAGCTGCACCACGTGGTGGAGATGAGGCTCAGAACAGTGAGCGATGGGCTCTGGGTTGCACAGCAAGTCAAGGAGGAACGGAGATCAGAACCAGGTCTGGCTGGCTCCTTCAGGCTGTCACCAGTCAAGGCCAGGGGTGACAGTAGAAAGAGCCCTGGGTCCCTGCAGGCAGGGGCCAACCGGGAAAGAGGTTGATAGTCGTGAGACTTTCACACCCTCTGGGCTGCTACTGGGGCAAAGTGGGGGCCTGGGTTTGAGTCCATCCTGTACTTTCTCCTTGTTTTCCTCCATGGGCAGCGGGACCCCTGCAGGACCCCAGAGCATGGGAGGTGGGGTCACTCCAAGCTCTGGGCCAGATCTGAGCACTCATGACTAGACTGGCTGAGGGGTCAAGTTCTGGCTAGGGACAGCAGGGAAGGCACACTGGTCAATATTTGCTGACTTCCATGCCCCGGCCAGGCACAGCCCGCTCAGCAGTTTGGGGGCTGACATTTTGGGGGTTTTTTGTTTGTTTGTTTGTTTGTTTGTTTGTTTGTTTTAAAGATTTATTTATTTTGGGAGGAGGGAGTAAAGACAGGAAGAAACAGTCTTAGGCTGACTCTGTATGAAGCACAGGGCATGACATGGGGCGCCATGTGGGGCTTGATTGCATGACCCCGAGTTCACAGCCTGAGCTGAAACCAAGTCAGACCCTTAACCACAAACAGACGCCCCTCGGGCTGACATTTAACTAACCTCCTACCAGTCCCCACTCGGGTCTGCTTCGCCAACATTCTGGGCCTTGGTCCCTCTGTCCTGCAGGCTAAGTTGGGGCTGGATCTCTGAAGCCAAACTGTCCTATGGTACATTCTAGAAGCCCTTTGTCTCCTGCTGCTCTAGGACTGAACCAGGAACTTGTGTGGGAAGCACTAAAGGGTCCAGATAAAGAGTTTCAACCTACTAACATGTCACAGACACTGCCTGAGCCCCAAGCGAGAGGTGAGAAAGCAGCCCCCTCAGAGACAAAGCCTGTGGGCGAGGCAGGGAAGAGCCCACGGGCTTCTGCTGGGTGGATCCCAGTGCCAGAACCACCGGAGACAAAACCTGACAAGCAGCACAGACGGGAGCTACAGGCGCTGTGGAGGAGGGGGAGTCTCCATTCCCTCCCAGAGCATCGGCACTGAGGCAGGGGAAGGCCACGGCCTCCGTCAAGCTCCTGCCCAAGCACGCCAGGCCCACGTGACAGTGTCACAACACAAAGGGTCAAGGCTGAGCGGACTCTGAGGTGACCTTGGACCCATCCAGGAGAGCATCAGACACACAACCTGAAACTTGAGGGAGAGTCTCAATTACCAGCCCCGTCTGGGAGTCAGGCCGGCACTCGCCCGGGAAGTGGCGGCCCTCCCAGGAAGGGGTCTGTAACACAAGCTGGGCCCTGCTCGGGCCACCTGCTACCCTTCCAGGCCCAGCCCTGCGCTGAACCCTCATCCCTGCCGTACCAATCACATCTCCAACTAGTCACATAATTGCTCTCTTCCTGGGGCTTCACTTTTGGTTTCCTTTTTGTCCTTCTACTATTTGGAGGTGTAGCTAATACTCAGAAAAGCACATAGAACCTATCTGTTTTGTTAGCAGTCAATGCCTGTAACAGCACCACGAAGGTCAAGACATGGAAGGGGGCACCGCCATCCCCAAGCCCCCAACGCCTCACACCTGCCGCCTTCCCACCAAGGTCACCATACTTCTACTATTGATTTTTGCAATAAGCATTTCCTTGCTTTTTCATTTTACCACCGCGGAGGTTACTGAGCAAGAATCCACTTGTTAACTTTACGTGAGTAGACTCACCTATTTGATGTTTTGTTTGCTCAGCAGTGAAATTTACCTGTCACTTGTTCACTTTTGCCAGTATGGACCGCCATTGGGAATTGTCGTAAACAAAGCCACCGTGAACCTGCATTCAGGAGCAGGTCTGCGGGTGTCCTTAGAAACGGCCCCAGGACTGGAACCGCTTGGTCACAGGACAGGTCTTATCTTCAGTTTACTGGAAAACGCCCAACTGTTTTCCCAAGGGTTCCGGCAGATCTACACCCTCACCAGCTGGATGTCAGAAACTGTTGCTCCATTCCCTCACCAGCACTTAGGGCTGTTTGACTTTAGCATTTTTGCCAGTGGAAAATAGCATCTCATTTATGTTTCTCATTCCTGCTGTGACTGACCACCTTTTCACGAACTTATTCCCCCCCGGGCATTCCTCTCGTGGCTGCCTTACAGATCTTTTACTCTTTTTCTATTGTGTTGTCTGCCTCGTAATAATCGACTTCCCTGGTAGCAGACCCATGTTCCTCGTGTGCACTGCAAATATCCGTTCCCACCTTGGGCCAGCACCGCCACCCTCTTCGAGGTATCTTCAGACAAATAAAATTTCTATTAATGGAGTTGAATTTCTCAACTTTTCCTTTAATTTCTCCCTATCCTGAGATCATGAGAATCTTCTCATGGTTTTCCCATTTTTGCATTTACTATCCATCCTTTGCTCTTCACCAGACTGTGAGCCCTCTGAGGAGAATTCCATAAGCAAGTGGTTCCTCGACAATGCTCCACAGAAGGAATGAAATCGAGGCAGGGCTGGTTGCTACACAACTACCATTTCATCTGATCCTTACAACCTCATTTTCCAAGTGGGGAAACAGAGGCTCGGAGAAGCCAAGTGACGTGACCAGGGAACAAAGGGCCCTCAGGTACATGGGTTTTGAGTCACACTTTGAGAACCAACCTGGCTCCTTCCTAGCAGTTAATCCACAGTCAAATTACTCAGTCTTTCTGAGCCTCTGGTTTCCTCACCTATAAAAGAGAAAACAGGCCTGAGAACTATGTTAATTGCCTTAAATAAATTAATAGAACTCTAAAAAAAATAAAAATAAAAAAATAAAAGAGAAAACATTACTTATTACTGTGGGAGAAAAAAATTTTGCAAAGATCTTAGCCGTGGGCCTGGTTCATACTGAGTGTTCAACAAAGACCAGGACAAAAATGTACCCAACCAGTGTGACTCATTCAAGACCCCACGGCTGTGATGTCCAAGTTCTTTCTGCCTCCTTAAGAGAGCCAGGCAGACGACCAGAGCCCTGCCCACTCCTCCCAGAGGCCAGGAGAGCCCATGATGATTGTCAGGTGAACTCTAACCCACATTTGATCCACCTTCTTCCTGGTATCCGACTCCCACAGACTTTTCCGACAGGTGCTGCCTAGCCCAGCTGGTGACTCAGCTGACATCTGGAACATCACAGCCCACCCAGATCCCAAAAAGGGATCAACCCACACACTCTGCCAGATTACTAAAGGATACTCCAAGGCACCTGCCTGAGGCCCACGTGGCTGGGGTGGCTGCCCTCCAGAGTGGGAAGGAAGCTGCCAGTTTCGATCTGTGCTGATAAGGAGTGTGGCAGACCTGGTCAGTCCCTGGGGAAGTCCCAGCCCACCTGCTTTTCAACACATGAAGCCCAGTCATGAAGGCCACTGACTTTATTGACTTAAAAAACTTTACAAGGACAGTGACTATTCTGCCAAAAAAAGGAGCCAAATAGCATAAAACAGACCAGTGGAGGGGGCGGTGAGGGAAGGACCAGGAATCTACTCGGAAAAGCTGGTAATTGTTGACATGAAACTGGCAGGGGAAGGA